>CM053622.1:130704928-130735153 GCA_028646595.1 Phalanger gymnotis | reverse complement strand
CTTCCCTCTGCCCCTTTGTGGGTTCTGTAGTTCTAGAATTGGTTCAGAGCCATTTTTTCATAGGTTTTCGGAGGGACTTGGAGGGGAGCTCACGCTAGTTACTGCTTTCCAGTCGCCATCTTGGCTCCGCCCCCCCAATTTTTTTTTTTTGTTAAGGATATGAGGGACTTGGTCTTACTTGTAGCAGCTCGGAAGGAGCCTGGATAGTGAAAAATGAGAGTGTAAAACCTTAATACAAAAAGAATGAATTCAGCTTAGTGAAAATTAGTCTCCATCTAAGTAGTCTTAACTTTTATTGTATAATTGATATTTATTAAAAGAAATAATTTTAGGTCTTGATGAATACCATCTATGAATAGGTTTGGGGGAAAAATTTAGAAATAAGAAGTACTACTACAGTTAAAGAAAAAAATTTAGTCTCTTTTGTAAGGATATAATTGAGGGGAATTTCTCCCTTCTATTTTTTTTCCTGGCTGAATTTTCATCATATTTTATTATAGATGTTGTGGATGAATATAGAACCATACCAAACACTGAAGAAGTAGCATCTCTGGAGGAATATATTCCTACTCGTCTCACTTGTGTTACTCTTCTTAAATGTACTATTACAGTCTTCATGGCTGAATTTAACTTATTAGGTCATTTGCTTCCTGTTATTATGGGCGAAAAGGTATGACAATATTTGCAACTTATATTTTCCTACATGTGTGATACTTGTTTTATATTTTGAACATAACATTTTATGCTATATGGGTGTAACATTTTAAATGAATCAATATCTATGTAGTTCTTTTAATAAGTTGCTAATTCAATTGTGATGTTTTATACAAGAAATTACCAAGAAAGTATGATAGGAATTGTGAACAAATAGTCATATCAGTATTTATGATATATTGTGTGTTCTCTCCCATCTACTATTCTGGAAATACTTGTTGGGTATCATACCATTGGAAAAATAATAATTTTCAGAAAATTTTGGTGAAGATTAAAGAGATTAAAGAATTAAAGAGAAGATTAAAATATTGTTGTGTATTATACTGTTTCTCTGTTAGCAACAAATTTGATATCTTTCCTTATAAAGACTTGAGCACTTAAACACCCCCAGCATTAAACACACACACACACACACACACACACATGTTTGCATTTAAGCTTCATTCCATTCTAAAATTATCTTTAAAAATCTGGACCTCTAGAGGGTCTTCACCTCTCTGCTCTGCCCTTGTAAACAAAGCTATCATGATTTTGCTCTTAGTAAGAACTTACCATCCTGAAAGAGGATTCTAGATTTTTAGTCATTTCCATCAAGAGAAGAGGAGAGGCAAAAATTGTTTTCACATCGTAGGTAAAAATACAGAAATTCCTGAGCCATGTCAGTAGACTATTTTTGGTCAAAGAAGGGCCATAGTATAACAATGTTCAGTCATAAGCTTTTTTTATGTGGGGAAAAGTTTCTGAATATAGCTAAAATAAGCACAGAACTTTTTCTAGGGTCTTCTTTTGCTAGTGAGGAGATTTCCTTTTTTTAGCTAATTCATCTTCCCTCTTTGTTGATTAGTTTTCTCTTTTCAATCTCTTTAGCTATTGATGTGAAACTAGATACATAACAAGTTCATATGTCTTTACTAAGCAGGCCCTCTTTAAGGTCAATTTAATCCTTTCACATGGGTAATAGATGGAAGATCCAGCCCTGGAGCTCCTAGAGTAGATTGTTAAACCTTTGAATATCCCAAAATTTCTGGCCTACTTGGTGTTGTTCAAGAGGGCATAGTGGGACAAGTATCTGGGCAAATCTACCAATATCCCTTAATTCATTTATCTCTTTACAAATCTATAGAAACATTCATAAAAATGGCTGCTTTGATCTTTATTACAGTATGAAGCAATTAGAGTTCATTTGCATTTATATAATTATTGTAATTGTCAGTGTTGCCATCACTTACAGTAATTTTAGTATTTGGCTGCATTCAAATTTCTGTCCTTTGTGAATCTTCATCGAATTGTTGGTCAGGGGCTGCCAGATTTTCTGTTGTGTTTTTGAAAGTGTTTTGTGTATCATTTGCCACCTTCATGGCTTTCTTCCTGGCTTAGATCCTGAAAGGGCTACCCAGTAGTCTCTACAGAGAAGGCAACCAGATCCATTCCAGAAAATTGAGTTGTGTGAAGGTTCAGGATAAGCCATTTCTTTGGAGTCAGATTGGTTCAAGTATTTCTCGTGTATTCTAGGGAACCCATTGATGGTTTGTACTTCTTGAGATCAATTTCTGGTGACTTGGAATCCTCTAAAGCAGTGTTGTCAAACTCAAATTGAAATGGATCCCTGTCAACATATTGACTTAGAAAACTGCAAATTAACACCATCTATATTATATTGTATTTTTATTTTATTAAACATTTCCCAGTTAATTTTAATCTGGGTCAGGCTGTACTCAGTGGGGCCTGTTACAATGAGTTTGACTCCTTCACTCTAAAGCACACTGTTGGACTGACCAAAGACTATGCTTCTTCTATATAGTATTCTACAGTGTATAAAGGAATTTCTGCACCCTCTTAGAGGTGATAGAGTTTAATATTATCCTCATTTTAGAGATGAGGAAATCAAGACTCAGGGCAGTTAAGTGACTTGCCTTTTGATGCATAGTTGCAGAGCCAAAAGGCAAGTCACTTAACTGCCCTGAGTCTTGATTTCCTCATCTCTAAAATGAGGATAAAAATAAAATTTTACCACCTCTACCACCATTTTGAGATATAGTAGTGGAGCCAGGGGCAACTAGGTGTTGCAGCGGATAGAGTGCCTGGTCTGGCGTCAGAAAGACTCATCTTCCCCAGTTTACATCTGGCCTCAGACACTTCCTAGCTGTGTGACCCTGGGCAAGTCACTTAACCCTGCTTGCTTCAGTTTCCTCCTCTGTAAAATGAGCTGGAGAAGGAAATGACAAACCACTCCAGTATTTTTGTCCAAGAAAACCCCAAATGGGGTCACAAAGGAGAACCAAGACTAAAACCCAAATCATCTGACGTTAAGTCCAGCATGCTTTTGATCGTACACACTTGGCTTGATTTAATTCTGTATTAATTTGATGCTGCTGTAAATTGAAGCCATCTGAATCTTTTCTTTAATACATTGATTGTGAAAATTTGATTTGAGCTCTTTGATGGCAGTGATCATATTTTACCTCTTTTTAGCGTGGTGCCTGGCACATAGTAGGCATTTAATAAATGGTTATTATCTGACTAGCTAGTGTAGTTTTGAAAATGAATTGAACTATATATGCATTTTTTTTTTTAGAACTCCAGTAGATTCATGAATACCACAAACTTTCAGCCATTACGACCTTTGCCTTCTATTCAGATACTTGTCGATAAAATTAATTTGGAACATTCTATGCCTATGTATGCTGAACAGTTGGTACACACAGTCAGTAGCCTTAGCCAGCCTTCTGACAACCTGCTTCATAACTGCTATGCACACTGCTACCTTAAGGTAAGAAATGGGAACTCTACTATTTTACTATTCTGTGGTAACGCTATTCATAACAAGTACAAAGTAGTCCTTCAATATAGACTGTGTAATTTGTTTGTGTGAACTCTTTCAGTGAAAAAATATACCTGAAGCTCAGGCTTTTTGTCCAAGGGCCAGTGGCATTTACTTTTCAGCCACCTCTCTCCTCATTTAGTGGATGTTAATTTCTTAGACAAAGGGATAATCTTTCTGTAAGTCAGGTTGTAAAAGAAGTGTTGTTGAGGGTGGTCACTGTTGGCTAATCTCTTCCCTGTTACAATCCTTTTATATTACAAGTAATCAATCCCAGTGCAGGTGCATAAAAAGGTACATTTATTGCTCAACACTTGAGTTTATTTGCTAAGCAAACACAGATGTATAGTCTAAGCAGAGACAGTGTATACCTAAGGAAATACCAGTTTTATGTGAAGAGGAAACTGTAAAAACAAACAGTAAATTGAAGAAAAATTACTTGGAAGCTCTAAACTTCAGGTAAGTTACAGAGAGATTAGGAGCCTATACAAATAGATCACCTATCTTTATTGGTTCACTTTATATATTTTGGTGCTTTAAACTTTTAAAAAGTTTATAAATTGGTGCAATGAAAATAAGCCATTGTAAAGACTATTCTAGGCCTGGTTTCTCCAGGTGTATATGAATTAATGATGTTACAGTGGCACAGTTTACAGGCTTTGCAAAAGAGAACTTGTTATTCTACAGAGTATGAAGTATGCGGTTTGGATGGTCTAAATCACTGCAATTCGCGCCCCCCTCCCCCCAACAAACAAAACAAAAGGGGTAATGATGCTGATGATTAACACCTCTTTTTGGAAAAGGGTTGAGGGGAGGGGGAGGCAGAAAAGAATGAGTTTTTTTTCAAGTGCTCTTTATTTATTAGACTTGTCAACTCCTTTCCAGCTGCCTTTTTACCCTGGAGATATATCTGCCCCTGTGGCCCTCTCTTCTCATTGGTTAATTCCTGCTTGGAATCTCCATTTGAGGAAATGCCCACCCAGTTACCCTCCCTGCCCACCCTCATATCCTTTGGCTTTTTAGCTCCTTTTTATGTGTCCTTTTATCCTATTAGAGTGTATGCTCCTTAACAGAGTGGACTCTCTTTCTTCTTGGATTTTCTTATAACTGCTCTTTCTCTGTCTTTCCATGACTTTCTTTCCTTGTTTCCCTCCACCCACTCTCAGTCTTTGTCTCCCTGTTTCTGTCCCTCTCCCTGTTTCCCTGTCTCTCTCCTCGCCTCTTCCCTTTCTCTCTTTCTCCCTTCCCTCCTCAAAGGATCTGCCCATCCGGGGCCAGTACTAGGGTGGTGTAGGCTGAGAGATGTTTTGGAGACTGAAATGACTAGACACCACAACTGATTAGATATGCGGAATGAAGGAAAAGGGAGGGATCAAGGGTGACTTCAGGGTTTTGAATGTGGTTGACTACAAGTGTGTCTGTGCCATTGACAGAAATAGCTAGGAGAGAACAATGGGCACAGACTTAGGGAAACCCGAATTCAAATGTGACCTAGGACACACTAGTTGTCTAGTTTTGGGTAAGTCATTTAACCTATGTATGCCTAAGTTTCCTTTTCCATAAACTGGGAAAAAAAATAACATCTACTCCACCAAGGTAATTGTATTGTGAATAGATTTGTATTTTTTATCGGACATAAACATATAACATTTATGAAAACTTAACTTTTAATTGGCCATATACAAGTAATAATAAGTTTTTATACTTATAGTTATCTGTGCTAGATTTTGTGTATAGGAGTGTAATTTTTGCTAATTATAAGTGCTTTGCTTGAAACCATCAGAGCCATTTTGACCTTTTCTCTTTGCCTATCTGCAAAGCCAATGTTTCCTATGTTTTCCTAATGTTTCACCTATTGTTATCATAGCCCTATGCAAACCTTACATATCTCCTTGTCACTTGTTCATATTTTGCTGAGTGCTTTCATCTTGCTTTTTACTACTGGTAGTTGCTGCATAGGTCTTCCTTCCTGACATATAGCTGTGAAATGTACATGAGGGCAGGGATTGCTTAATTTTTTGATTTTGGTTTGATTTTTTGTGAAGGTCTTGGTAGGTACGGGATTATCTTTCATTGAAGATTTCAAACAAGCCTAATGTGGCACAAATGATCTACTGATGGCCTTTTAAATTCTAAAATTCTATGAAAGTTTGCAAGAAACAATTAATGTTGAAATATGCACAAGTGTTTGAAGACTAGAAGGGAGTAGAAAGTGGGTTTCATAAATTTGAACAATTTTGGTCATGATTAAGAGGAGAAAGAAGTTTCACACTCCCAATTTACTACTTTTTGATCAGTTGATTACTGGGAAGTTCATGATAGCTAACTATATTTCACTTATTTGCTTTGAAACACAGATATATTGATGATATAACAGATGCCTATAAATAACTTCTGGATCTAAATAAAAGTTATTTTTAGTGAGTATAATTTTGTAATTTGGGAAGGCTTTTTACTTTTCATAGTAATTTGTAGTTGGAAAGGATCTCAGAAGCCAGCTGATCTATCCCATACCTAAATTATGATTCATTGCTACAACATCACTGAAAAGTGGCCAGGAATCCTCTGCTTTAAAATCTCGTCTGAACTCGTTATCTTTAAGCTGGCTTAGTCCATGTTTTCTATAGTTCTTATTGTTAGGAATTTTTTTTTTTGTCACATATGATAAGTGTTGTTGAACATCCATCTTAAATTTGCATCTTTGTGACTTCTCTTCATGGCTCTTGATTTTGCCTCCAAGTGTCAAAGAGACCATGTCTAATCCCAGCAGGAAAGGTGTCATGCAGAAGGTCCCTGAGTAGAGTTTTGAAGGTATGGAATTTTAAGAGGTGGAAGTGAGGTGTGAATGTATTCCAGGCATTGAGGCATCCAGAACCAAGAGACAGAGGTGAGACTTGGAGTTCCATGTGTGAAGAAGCAAAGAGACCAGTTCGACTAGACTACAGATTACAGAAAGGGGGGAACAAAGGTTGTAGTAGCAGATCGAGGTCAGGTTGTGGAAGACTTTAAAAGTTAGACAAGAGTTTATATTTGATCCTAGAGACAATAGGGCGCCATTAGAATGTGTTGAGAAGGGGAGTGCCATGGTCAGACCTGCACTGTGAGAGCACTTTGGTAGCTTGTCAGTATGCAGCATAACTTGTTGTTTAGGGAAGATGGGGGGGGGGGGATCAGCATTTATATATAACAGCACCTACTATGTGTCAGACATCATCCTAAGCACTGGGAATACAAATATAAGTACAAAATAAAAACAGTCCTTTCTTTCAAGGTGCCTGCATTATAGTGCTTTAAAGTTTGGGGTAGGGAGGAATGGGAGGAAGTACCCTTGTAAGAAGTATGCTAGAGAACGATATCTAGAAAGGAATGAAGGAGTAAACATGGCCAGACTGGACACTCTGCTTAAAATGGAGGTCACAGGGGCCAGAGAGATCTTCTAGCCCAAGAAGGCTTAGAGGGAGGAAAGATCTTCCAGAGTCATTTTACCTTCTTAACTTTTTCATCATGCGCTGCGGAATTATCTCTGGTCTCATTGTTCATGCTACATCTGCCATCAGTACATTTCATACTGTATACAGTTTAACCCATCATGATGCTTTTCTTTTTGGAATGTGTACCCATGTTTACAGTAATGTCCTATGTTTTCTTGTTATTCTTATGACCCCAGGTGCTTTCTTGATAGACTTAAAATGATTTTCTTTCTGTAAAATTATTTCAGCTACCTTTTTGCTTAGTTTTCTGTCAATCTCAATAATTTCTCATATGTAGTATGTTTTTGTTTTCAAAGAGCTTAAGTTTTTAAAAAATATTTTTGTTAATATTTTCTGTTTCTTACATCACCATGATATCCCACACCTCTCCTGTTTTACCTCCCCATCAACCATCCCATACGACAAATAGTATTATTTTTCGAAAAAGACAAGTCAGCACAACTGATTAATACATGTGGTATTTTTTCAGTAAATAAATATCTCTTTATATTGACCTTTTCTTACTAGATTTTCTTCAATTTCTGATGGCTTATTCAGCTATCTGCTGATGGAAAGTTACATTTCCATAACATTTTATAGGTTACAATGTGCAAGCAGTATCTCTCTCTCTCTCTCTCTCTCAGTTTCTCTCTCTCTTTCTCTCTCTCTCCCGCCCCCCCCCCCCCATTTAGTTATTGAAGTAAGTGGTACAAGGTCACAGAGCTGCAATGAGTTATTGCTGGAACTTGAACTCAAATCTTGTGACTTCTTTTTCCACTCTGCTGTATTTTCCTGTCTTCTCTTTCAAAGTAAAGTGATAGTGAGCTCTTATTCATTCGAAGTATCAATTTAATAAGCTTTATAAACAATGCTGGCTTACAGATGACAAATTATTTTTGACTGAAACTTGAATGAGTGATACTATCTTTTTTAGACTTAATTTTTGACTTTGAATCTTTCCTATATTTTTTGTTTATCTTTGCTATTTAAAAGAGATGTTTATTCAGGTTTTATGTATATGAAAGTACATTGGCGAATGATTACCTGCCTTTAATTTTCTTTTTAATAGATTGAACAGTTGCAGTCTTGTTAGAACTGTTCGCAAATTCATATCTCATACAAGCTGTGTTGGCTAGCTGAGCCAGGCTAGATTTTGAGATTTTTAATTTTACAGCATTAGAAGCTGCATGGCATGGTGAAAGAAGGTCAATTTCAAAGAGTAAGGCAGACTCTGGCTCAGAGCTCATAGTTGTGGCTCTAGGTGAGTCACTTAATCTGTTAGTGCCCCCCAGCAGTTCTCTAAGATTATACAATGCAGAATAGTTACAGATGTGTGTTGAAAGAGGGATTTTTGTCTCTGGAAGCTCCCTACACTGATAAATCAGGCTTCTGAATCTTCCTCTGGCTAGCACAGTATCTTTATAGGTGTATTATTTATTTGTGAGCATTTCGTAAGTTTGCAAAAATTCGAGGAAGAATAGTGGTAGAAATATTCTTCCTAGGGAAAATATGGAGCATTTTGTCCAGTAGGATCCCAAATTAAATGTCTTAGGTTATTTGCATCAGAAATTGTTATTGTTTTGTCTTATACCTGCTGTCCAGTATCCTTGTGAAAGTATTGCTAGACAACATACAGATAGAGTAAAAATTAAAAAACAACAAACCTCAGAATATCTGCTGTGTCCAAAGAATCTACAACATTTTTGGCATGTCTGTGAGATAAAAGGGTATCCCCCTAGTTTATTTTTATAGTAGCTATGAATAAATAGGGGTATCTTATGAAATAATACATTGAATCATCAAATAATGGATTGTTGGGTATGTATGAGATCCTAGGTAAAAAGTTCATATAGTTAGAAAACAGTTATGTGATATATAAAATAATATTTATAATGTGAACATTATTCATTATCAGGATCTATAGAATAACTCACTTATAGTATGTGTAAGAAGCATTAGTAAATATAGTATAGTGTCTAATGTAATTTTTTCTTTGGGAGGGCAAGAAAATTTTAGCACCTAGGATCGTCTCCTGCTTAATAAATATTTACTGAATTGTATTGGAAATTTGAATGAAGAGAGTGCTGTGAATAAGTGAACATTTTGTGAAAAAGTAACATTCTGGAGGAGATTAGATTCTGAAATGAGTTTCTTAATTTGTCATTTATAATATCACATTTTGGTGGGGGGTAGTTATGTGGAGAAGGAATAGTTTAACTTTTGTTAAGATTAGTTTCTTAAGAGAATTTGTCTCTATAGTTATCTGGCAAAGCCAAGCTCCCCATTTCCACCCAGTAATTTATATAAAAAACCCAGCATTTTTCTTGAAAATATATTCTAGGAATATTTGTTTCCAAAAATGATTTTCTTTCTCTGAAATACTGATATTTGGAAAAAAAAGGATTTGAAACTATTAATTTTAGAAATCTTTCAGATGTGATTTCCTAAAAATATGTAGTAATATAATATGGTTATAAGTAAGAGACTATATTTACTAAAAATTTACTATATTTACTAAAATGGTATTTTGGAAAATTGATTAACAGTTGGTTAAACCAGTTATCTGTATACAAGTTAAGATCTGTATGTTTCAGTGGAGAATTTCACAGTTAATAATCATTAGCAATAGTGGAATTTGCATGCTCTTTATAGTGAGTGAATTATAAATAAGTGAAAGATAAGGAACTGAGTATACTCTTTTTTAAGGTAATATTAAAGCAATAAATCAGTGTTCTGTAATTGTGTGTCCATTTTTCTTTTGTGAAATGTTTATTTTCTACCTTATTTGAAATAATTGAAAAGAAATATCAGATTTAATTCTTTGCAGTGTTTTGCTTAAAATATCATCATGTCTTGTTTCTTTCAGAAAGTCAAAGTAATGTTGAGGAATTCCATTAGTTGCTTTAAAATATTTTTACCACGATCTGTTAGTTTTAAGTATAAACACATGAAAGCTCTCTTTGTGGAATTTACCGAGTTTGTTAGAAGAGCTCAACCTTACAATTAATTGAAAAGAAAAGTGAAAACAAAATGCAGTATTTTTATGTTATGCCATGAAATGACTTTTGTGCATGATTTAGGTGAAAGAAATAGAAATGAAAGACATAGTTTTGTTTTAGATACCCTCCTGAAAGATTTTGTTCAGATTTGCTTTAATCATAAATTAGATTAATGATAAGTAATGTACTCGACATGAAGTATAAAATGTAATCAAAAACATAGAATGAGTGATATGTATATTGTAGTAGATAGATGGAAAACATTTAAAATGGTAATTGATACGTGGTTAAACATGTGACACACATATATGTAATAGTAAAGTCCTAAGATCAAAAAAATTATTTACAAAGAATATTTCAGGGGTATGATAGAAGTATTATTGAATTCATAATTTTTGTTTTGAGTAAATTGTCAAGTTAAATCAAAGGAAATGTTTGATAATTTGGGAGATGGATAAGGCACTGAAAAATATTTAATGTGCAACTGTTTTACAGAAAGTTGAAGCTGGTGTGCTTCATTCTTTGCTTGTTAAATCTTTGTCTCCATGAACATTTGGATCTTTTCTGTTTGTTTCAGGTATTTGGTTTCCAGGCAGGATTGACCTCTCTGGATAGTAAAGGAACATACTGCTTACCTGTTCCACTTATTCCCTCTTTTAGCATTGCTATTTATGGGAAGTTGCTGAAACTCCCCATGTGTTGGTAAGTATTATTTATTAAAAGATATAATGTTGAGAAAGAGATGGCTTATTTTCCTTTTCACTTATTCTGCCTTTGAAAAGCAAATGTATTTTTATGTTATTTCGCCTTAAAAATAACACTTCAGCACAGGGGAAATTTGTGTAAGTTACACGTTTTGTTCTGAGAACTTCAAAACATCCTGTTCTCTCTCAAGCATATCCATTAGTAATGAACTTTTGAATAATGATACTTATTGGTAGAATTAGAATTGCTATTTGATATTACTTTTTATGCCTGATTTTGATAGGTTGCTTAAAATAGACTTCCAAAAATGTTTCTATTTCAGAGTGGACGAAACTTATTTCTAAGATAAGGAACCCACTAGTTGACACTAGAAACCCAGTGATTCACTAGTTAGTTATTCATTTCCTTTAATAATTTTTTCACTGACTTGATAACCCTGATGGTGTTGGTATACAGAATATGATATTTCTGACATGCCTAGTTCATTATCATTTAAATTATTTCTGCAATGAATTATGTCTATTATTAATTTAGAACTTAGATGTATATGTTACTTGAATGAGGTTTTCCCAATTTGAAATTTTATGTTCGAGATATTAATAAACTCTCATGTTTCTATGTATATAAAATTTGTATCTTTTGCCTAGTGATGTATTCTTTTGAATATGTAATAAATATAATCATAAATTGTGACATACTTCAAGAGCATATAATTATAAATTTGTTGCATATTTTTAGTTTGACATACAAATTATTCAAAGAATGATTTATCTTTGTTTTATACTGTTAATGAATGAACTTTTTTCATAATATATCACCCAGGTAGTGGAAGTTAAAATTTTTATAGTTATTTTCATTATGTCTTATGAAAAGTATTGCTGATTCTTTAAGAGTTATCAGTTGTTTTTCCCCCCCAAAGTACTGTATTGTGATGGGGAAAATGATTTGGTATAATAGTGCCTAACTGAGCATAACATTTTTGAAGTAGCCTTATTTAGTGGAACACATACACACTACCTTTTCTAAGAAATTTCCATTCTTTACCAAAACGAGTTCTATAAAAATTTCATAAGTTAACTGTTAGACCTAATGTTATGAATTCATGTTTTTAATACTTTGATAAATGGCTGCCCCCTCCCATTTTTTATCTTACCAAAATATGTTGGTCTTGTACATTTTGATATGTTTAGTCTCTCTTGAAATATTTTATTTTACACACTCCTCATCATTCTTCCTCATATGCCTTTCATTATGTAGAGTGGAGACCGGTTTTACTTTTTTTAATTGCATCTTTGAGTGTGTGTACGTTATTTCATATGAGCCAAATGTAATCTCTTGATCTATCAAGACATGGCCTAGAGTATGTACTGTGTTTGTTCAGAAATAAATAAGCATGTTCTAAAATAGCTACTCAGCAAATATATTTATTAGTTGTACTAGTACATAAACTGTGCCACAGATAGTATATTTATCTCAAAGCAGTGCTATATAATTTTCTATGTGCATATTAGTGGTGTTTTTAAACTGAAATATTCTTTGTAGGCCTTTAGTACCTAAGACATAATATTTATATGTAGTAATCATTGTGTCATTGAGGATTTACAAAATTAAACTTTTTTATTTATACAAGACAGAGATGAGAAGATGTATAGTGCTATGCAAACTTTAAAGCAATATATAAAGAATAAGCAAGGGAATATAATTCAGGTACTTGTGATTAAGAACATTGTTCCATAAAATCTTTAAAAACTTATTAATAGAATAAATTAAAAATTAGTTTTTCAAATTTGCAGAATGCTTTTGGCTCTGAGGCACGTGTTTTAATTATTATTTCTATAGGTGAGTGTGCCTCAAAATTATTCCAATAATCTATTAACCTGTTTTACAAATCTATTGCTCTTTAATGTCTTTTAAAATCTGTTTTTCCTCAATAATATCATTGCAACAACTTAGTATATAAAAAAAAGCATTTATTTTGAAAATAAGAAGTAGAAAACAATGATATAACAACTCAGTTAAATGAAGTGTAGTTTGAAGTGAATAAAACACCAGATGAAACACATCAAATAGCACTTGGGGTAAATCGAAATCAGGACGAGAACTGAGAGCTTCATTGAAGTCATGCAGTGAGTGAGAATTAGTTCTGTAAGGTAGCCTGGTAATGTCATTAAACTTCAAATCATTCTTGTTCCATGGCCCTACCTTTTTCCCACTCCTCTCCCAAATTATACCACCTGCTTTATTTGGATTTTTAGATTTCACATTCCAGAGTTTCTTAAAGTATGTACATCTGATGCTACATATGTTCTTCTATTTCTTGAGAGAACATATATACCACGGGCAATAGCTTTTAAAAACAAAGGCATTTTATGGACTGTTATGGAATCCCTTAGGTAGTGTGTTTTGAGTTAGCAGTGAAAATCTCAACTTTATTTCTGACATAAATCATTAAAATGGCTTTCGTTTTGGGGTGTTTTTTTGTTACAAAATAATTCCATACTGTACTGTTAATTATGTATGATACTAGATTTGGGTTTTATTTTTTCTCCTGTATAGTCTTAGCTAATAATCATGACTTTTTTTTCCTACAATTATTGGTTCATTTCTTTCTGTGAATGGTTGACTATCATTAAAAGTAAATTAATTTTTTTCCTACTTAAATTTTCATCTTTCTGAAATGAATATTCATTGATGGAAAGCATAATAGATTACCTTAAAACAAGTCAACAAGCTATCACTGATTTTAATATTTAGAAATGAAATATTTTGTTAATGTAATTATTTTAATTTAGAGTATAATTTGTGTTACACAAATCTAAAATACAAAAAGCATGAGATTTGTGATTGTTTCATTCATTTCTTATCCGATTGGTAACTTTTAGATTACTAATTGATGTATGTTTGAAAGGATATGGTCAATAGTGACAACCAGTGTTAAATGGAAAGTAGAAATCTTGTTAGTATTTAACTTTTGTTGGAATGAGGTTTACCATGAGAGGAAGTATAGTACAGTAGAAAAAGTTTTAGGTTTACATTCAGAGAACCTGAATTCAAATTTTTGTCACTGTGTGTCTCAGTTTTCTCATCTGTAAAATGAGTGGGTTGAGCCTAATAACCTCAAAGCCTTCTTGTAGCTTTAAATCTGTGATCCAGGGATTCTTTTTTAGGGGGTGGGGGATGGAGGCTTAGGGATGGAGCAGTTTTAATCCTAATACTATTACTGACAACAACCACAACAACTGACATTTATATGATGATTTAAGGTTTTAAAAACACCATTATATCCTGTGATCAATTAATCACTAAGCATTTATTAGGTGCCAACGTTTTGTTCAGGGACTGTGCTACATGGTAAAGACACAAGGATAAAAATGAAAACAGTTCTTGGCCCTATAGAGCTTATACCTTAGCTTTAGGGGAAACAGTGTGCTTTTATAAAATAGAAAAATAGACATAAAGAAATGCAAGATGATGGGATGGGACAAGGCACCAGGAATTGGAGAAATCAGGAAATGCTTACTGTGGAAGGTGGTGCTTCATGGAAATTTTAGAGTCTGAGAAACATTCAGGCATGAGAGGATAGCTGGCACAGAGGCACAGGAGTGAGGAGAAGGGTCCTGAGAATGAGAAGCAGCCAAGCAAGAAGGCCGGTTTGACTGGGTTGTACTTGACATGGAGAGAAGGAACATGGGTAATAAGACTAGAAAGGAAGGTTGGGCCAGATTGTGAAGGCCTTTGATTGCCAAATACAGGAATTTGTATTTGAATCTGATTGTGGTCATAGTGGGGGCAGCAGCCACAGTAGGAGTAGCGGTAGTAGCAACTAACATTTGTATATTGTTACTTTGTGTCAGGAATTGTATTAATAAGTGATTTACAATTATTTTCTCATTTGAGCTTCACAACAACCCTGGGAGATAGGTGCTATTATTATTCCCATTTTATAGATGGGAGGGCTGAGACAAAATGAGATTGAGTGACTTTTCTAGGTTCACACAGCTAGTTAAGTGTGAGACTGTGTCTGAGATTACATCTGAACTCAGATCTTCCTGCTTCCAGGCCCAGCGCTCAATCTACTTTGCCACCTAGTTGCCTAGCTCTGATAATCATGAGTCAGTGAAGTTTATTGAATAGAGGAGTAACATGGTCAGATTTTGTGCTTTAGAAAATCAGTTTGGCAACAGCCCTATGAGGTAGGTGTTGTAGGTATTGTTATCATCCCCAATTGATAGATGAAAAAACTAAAACTAAGAAGCTAGGTGACGTTAGGCAAGGCATAGTCTAAGTGTTGTGGGATTTGAAACTTGATTATTTGTTCAAGCTTTTAGTATGCTAAATAATATTTTTAGCTTAAAAATCAGCAAATGTTTTAAAAAAAACCTATTACTTTAATATAAAAATGTTTTAAAAACATTTAAAATTTTCTTTTTTGTCCATGTATATGAAGATATCTTTGAAAATGAAGGACAGACACCATGAGGATGTATCGTTAGGTTTTATTGTGTATATAACTTAGAGAGATTTTATATTTTATTTCAATATAAACATTTAAAGGTATTTCTTTTCATAGCATTTTCTGTAAGTTACATTATTTCCAGGACCTGTGATAGTCATTTTTGGCTCTTAGGAGCCCAGTTACAGTAATATGGTTTCCTTCCAGGTAACTGGTACTTAGGTTTTATGCCTTTGTGAGAATGCTATTTGTAGGATCATTGAATTTTTGTATTGGAAGAGACCTTAAAGATCATCTAGTCTCATCTTCTACTCAGTGCAGAAATCACTTCTCCTGAATGTAGTCATCCATTCCCTGCTTTTTGCTTACAGGGATTCTGCTTAGAGAAGCAGCTTGTTCTTTGTTGGACAGTCCTAATTGTTAGGTCATTCTTGTATTAAATAGAATTCTACCTCTGTAACCTTCACCGCCTCAGTCCTAGTTCTGGCCTTTAAATATACAGTACCTTGAAGAAATTTAGTTTTTTTTTTATGTCTGCCTTTTCATAGCTTTAAGACTTTTATCATTCAAATCCCCAAAGCTCAACTTCAGAGTTAATTGGTGAGGAGATTTTTAGAAGGCTTTTGTAAAGGGACACATGGATCATCTTTTCTCCTTTTCTGTTACCATTGCCTTTTTCTCCTATTTGTCTTTAAAATAGATTTTGGAACAATATTTGATTGCTTTGGATTTCTGAATCACATGGAGGTTTACTTATTTTATGGATAAGATTTTTTTTCTTAATTTCATCTTCAACAAAAATAGAAACTATTAAGGAGCTCATATCGTAAAGTGGAAAACACTGGTAACTAGCATCATTTATGATATGCCTCTGCAGTTTTACTTTTATAGCATGTTTTGTAATAGTAAAGTCATCAAGCATTTGCTACTTGCTTTCTCACATGTTGTGTTGCTCTTAACTTCTCCAAGAAATCTCTCTCTCTCTCTCTCTCTTTTTCTCTCTGTCACACACACACACACACACACACACACACACACACACACACACACACACACACACACACACACACACACACACCCTTTTTTCCACCTTCAGAATACTAGGTGAAGGATTGAACATTTTTTGAAGTCATAAGATCCTCTATTTAAATCAATAAAAATCATCTTCGCGCAGCCACAGCTGATTGGTTGCTTACTAATGAAAGTTTTTGAAACTGGTACATGCGGGTAATTCAAAAAACTTGTATGCATCAAAATTTAAAATAAAATACTCACTAAGCAACCCATGACAACAACTTCTTTGTTCAAGTACTATATATTGAAAGTGGTTGGTTGCTTTACTTGCTTCAGAACACTTGCAGCCATGGCAAGACAGGATGCAGATCAAATCTATCAAGCTGTAATAGAACAAGGAGCAGACATAGAATCATTCTCCTTTGTCCTCAAATTCAAAGACCTAGAGATCAATGACAAAATGATTAAATGGAAGCACTGCAAAAAACCGAGCAAAAACCAAGACATAAAAGATTTCTACACAAACCATCTCCAGACATTAGAGTACATGGAAAACAACATAGCTGAAAAGCCAGTAAATCTCTCAGAAGACATCAGAACTGTGAGTAACATGCTTGCCTGGGCACAGAAATGCTTATTTGACTTTTTTACAATAAAAAAAAAATAGAGCCAGAAGAAGTAACTTGGTTTATACGAGCAGAAAAAAGTAAGTATAATGGAGATCACATCCATGTGCTTTTAAATATCAAAGATAATAATAACAGAAATGGAGAATGGATTAGGAAAGAATTAGAAGAGTTGCAGAGCAAATGGCTCCTATTTTATCAGTGCAGCTCACCATTGCTGAATGCTGTACATTCAGAAAACTAGTTTCTGAAGGAGATTGGGTTAGACATCTTATAGTATAAACATCAGCAAACAAAAAAGAGTATGCTAAGATAGTTCATATGAAAAGACTGATTATATACTACTTTCTAGAAAAAAAGCCATGAAATAATGGATGACAGCTGCTGTATCAGAACAATTGACCTTGCTAATATCTTTGACTGTATGGACTATCCAACCAAACTCAGTGTACTACTAAACCAATTAAAAATAATGAAAGCAATAACAGAGGTGGATGGTCCAGAACCTGAGGGAAAGCAAACAGAGCTGCTGTATTGCCAATCATGGCAGCACACCTGAGGACTGCTGCTATGAATGATTTCAAGGGTCTAATCGCATAGTATAATGAACTCTCTATTCAGCAATAAACAAAAGTATAACATTTATTACAACATTCTTAAGCAAAACATATCTAGTATATATATATATATGTATATATATATATATATGTTTTCATATCTATCTATCTCATAGCACTCCATTTGTCATATGGTGCATAGCAGATATCATTGCATTCAGTAGCATTCTCCAAAACACTTGTTTACACAGTAGGGGGTCCTGGGCTAGGGTCTTCCCTAGCATGAGACATCCTTAAGGAATAGCAGAAAATCCTCTTCTATGTCACAGTAAGAACAATCTCCTTAATCAATACCAAGTGTCCAAATAAAGTCCTCTCTCTTCTTGACTCAAGGTTGACTTCCAAGTCCCATGGCTCTTACTCTGTGGGCTGACCACTCCTACTCTCACCTGGATTTATGGGTAGGCAGCTCTCCACTCCAGGTTTTAGCTCACAAATACTGCTCCACTGCAAGCTCTTCCTGTCTGACAGCAGGCTCAAGGGCCTCCTGCCAGAAGCTTCTGTTTCTGGGAAAACAAAGCTTAACAGGGCTACAACAATATTTGTATGCATTATCAGCTCCATCATCACCATTTTCTTTAACTGCTCTTAAAAGGGACTTAAGCTAAGCTTCCTTCCCATGGGCAGGTCTTCTCCCTTTAGCTCAATTCACTCCTAAAGACCAACAGATAGGGCTTTTGTCTGAGAAATTAGCACATATCAAAAGAGGGAGTGCCAACATCCCAAACCTTTTCTGTTAGGCTTCCTCACAAGCAAATTACCCAGGAAAATTCTTCCGTCTGCCCACTCATGCTAGCTTCTCTCTCAGCTCTGCCTTGCTCTCATTTCCCACTCTTTTTCCAGTTTTTGGCAAACTCCTCTCACACTGGGCTCCACATGACTCAGGCTCCATGTGACCCAGGATGCACCACAGCTTTGAGCTGGGTCAGAGCTCAAAGCAGTTCCTATTCCATTAACATTACATTAAGCCCTTAATGTTACAGAAACTTAACTCCAAAAGAAAAAAAAAGAGCAAAAAATCCCACTTTGCTTGCTGTTAGAGCTGCAAGCCCAAAAGGTGAAAACAGTGACTAGCACCAGAGAAAGAAGAATCAAAGATTGCATGAATGACTTGTATGAAAAAGAATAATCTCAACAGAACAATGGATGCTTGGAAATCCAGATAGTTATGTACACATCATTGCTCAGTCAGCAGGAGAGATACCTCAAAACCATTACAGACACAGTCATCTTAAAAATATTTAAAACTAAGCTTTTGAACTTATCCTAGAAAAGGCAACCAGTTCAAGCATACCACTGCAAAACACCAAACTCTTTCAAATATGGGAGTTAAATAACTTTAATCCATATAAAGTGACTCATGGTATAATATGTTGTTTGAACAGATGGAAACAGGGAAATCCTTAACAATCTAAAAGGTATGCCACCTTGTTGGAAATGTTGGTTGCTGTATCCAGCAAACATTCTCATTCAGTCACTGTACTCACAAAAACATAATCTGAGTAGAAGAATCTGGAAATCTTGGGCAGAAAGTAAACCAGTTCAAGCAACTGATGTCAGGACAAGTTGTTAGAATTGATGAAAAAGGAAATAGCTCGAAAACAATTGAACCAACTCCAGTAATCATGACACCTAATGAAAATGTAAGAAAGTAAGAGTTGGCTGTGAATTATGACCAGAATGCACAGAGCCATTCAAATACAGATGCATAAATCTTAGACTAAGCAAACTCCTAGTGGCACATTTGTGCTAATTGATGGCAATGAAATGCCAAACATCTTCAAAACCTTAATAGTGCTAAACCTAGAGCCAGCCATGAGCAGTTATGTCAGTTACTGGAAAGAGGTGCCAACACGGGCTGAAAAGTGGGAGGAGTGCTACATATATATGTATAATTATTGCCAGAATATAGCATCGAGGACTTCACAGCAACTGGCTTCTGTGGTATCAAACCACTGGCTAACACTCCAATGGATAACACTAACTATTGTCCCAGTCTCTGTTGAGGAAGAAGCAGATGATTGGGAATCATTCTTCACTGAAAATATGGAAGGTCCCCATTAAAACGCCCTAGACAAGGTAAGTTTCTCTATTGCTACCTCTAACCTAACTATTATCTTAATATGCATCTAATAAACTGTCTTCCAAAAGGTTATACACTACCAGGTTATAACTGTCTAGGACCAGGGAACACACTTCATGGACAAGAACCTACAAATGACTCGGACAAAGCAGCGAAACTACATTATGAACAAACAACAGCTAAAAGGTCAGAACCCTTCCATATATTTTAACCAAGCAGACAAAGAACTAATACAGGACACACAATACTCAAAAGACTGGGGAGGCTAGGTAGCAAACAAAGTTTTCAGAACAAAAGAAATACTAGCAGCAAAGCTGGAAGCTCCAGCAAATAAAGCAGAATCTCAGCCTAGGATAACACAGTTTGGCAAAGCTAGAAAACAGCTGCCTAGACATATATTCATAAACCTAGCAAGGAAAAAGAACTCCAGACCAACTAACCAACCAAACCAGGTGTCTAGAACAGAGTCTGAAGAACAATCACAAGAACTAATTAACCAGATATCACAAGGAGGAGGTGGAACAATAGGAAGATCTGGAGGCAGTGGTGGAGTTGGAATATCAACAGGAGACTTCCCAATTGTAACAACATGGGACTATGACAATGGCTATGTAACTATAAGTTGCCATGCATCAAGTCACACTTAAGCATGCCACCAAATGAAAGATATACTCTTCAAAAAGTAGAAACAAGAACAGGACAAGAAGACAACTCACACATTGCAAATTTCAACACATTGGAGTATAATAGACGCAGATGCATGGGGAGTTTGGATGTCCTTGGCAGACTTTCAACACATCCAAAATATGGTTAGTGAGTTAAATTTAGTTTCATTAGAACAAGAATTATTCAACATTGCCATTGAAACCGTTAGTGAACAAGGATCAGAAGGAGCAAAAGTAAAAGTTTATAATAATGACCTCACAGCAACCTTACATGTTGCGGAAGACACAAATAATATAAAACCATGGTCATGTGGTAGAGGAACTCTAACAAACGTTAAGATACATCCCATGGGAAACCAACAAACTATATCCCTGGGGCTATTACAGACTTTTATAACTTCTTTAAGCAAAGCAAAGACACAGGTGGGAGCACAGAACCAATTAGCTCCTCACTATACATCAGCAATAACAAAAAAATCCTTTCCTGACCATAGAAAACACAATACCTATTGAAATGCTAAGGATTAGAGATCACTTTCCTACTGGCAAATATTTTTTTTAAACCAAACCAACTATAATGACAGTGAACTACCAAGACCAGAGAAAACTAGGCAGAGCTCCACAAATCACACCTAGCTTTGGCAGCAATCAAAACGCAACAATGAATTAAGAAAATTCCTAGAGAGTTGGTACATCAGATGCCACCAAATACTCTGAAGCTGCGAGACAAAGACCATTCAATGTTGGAATGCTTTACCCTAAATGGACTTTTAAGACAGGAACATCTGAACCATCTGTAACATCTGGCGCCGTACAAACAACATATAGAGACCAAACAGATAGGGGCAATGAACAAAGAATCATTTTTGATTATTAACACGGAGCCAGAAATTAACATGAAAATCACAGAAAATGGCTAACACAACATGAATGAACATAAAGTCAAGACCTAGAATGGTCAGAAAGTTGGAGACAAACTAGATTAGATGATAGTAAGCCAACAGGAGCAGAAATGTACAGAGCAGTTGGTAACTTAAATACACATGTTCCTTGGACAGCATTGGATGACCCAGGTCCTTAATATCCATGGGGTCACGTTTGGGACAAAAATCCAAATACAATGCACAAGCCCCATCTGAGAACATTAGCACTATTCATCGGTGAAAATAATCCACCTGGACAACTCTTTGTTAAACTTACACCAAATTGGAAAGATATGTATGCTGAAACAGGAACACAGCAAAGCAGAATCATTACTTATGCAACTTTCTTTTGGAAAGGGCAGTTAGTTCTAACAGGAAAACTAAGAGCACCACAAGGATTTAACATGTGTGGAGTCTCTGCACTAGATCCAATTTAGTGTAATGAGCAATTTCCAGACGCATCCAGAGTACTGGAACTACCATATCTAGTTGGAAGAACTGCATTTACTTACTAACCAACCTTAATAACAAAATAAACTCAGTAGACCTACTAACCTTTTATCAACACCAAAAAACAATAAAATCTTTAAAATTCTAAAACTGTGTCTTTTTTCCATAGGAAACCAACTTTATGCAACTGCTTTAATTAGGGTTGGTGGGTGGTAATGCCATTATTTGGCCCTTAATTAAATGCTCCCCTTCACTCACTTCATCAAATATGATCTCTTGAACAAAGGTCTGTGACCTTTTGTCATGATATATAATGCTAATAAAGTAAGCTTTATGTCAGTTTATATAATTAATAATTTGTTTTAGGGGATGGGGTCTGAAATAATGCTAATAGCAATAAAATATTAAGCTAGCTATACTGGAAATGTTGATTATGATGTTTTCAATAGAAATTCTTTTCATTCTTTTTTTATCTTGTTTCTTATGTTGATTATGGCAAATATGTTTAATAAGTATTTGGCCTTTAGGGGGTACTGTTTGTTTTTCTGATTTTTTTTTTCTGCTTCCTAGCAATATCTATGATTGTATTTGGGAATGGGTACACTGATACAAGATGATTATGAAAGTATCATTTATAAATAGAAAGGAAAACAACCATAATCACTATAATTAGAAATAATGTTCTCACGGATACTTAAAATAAAAACATTATCCAGTAATTTCACAGAGTTGTCTAATTCTACTTGCAAAATTGCCTATGAAATTCTTTTATATTTCTGGAGAACCCTGGATTTTTCAGAACACAGTTGAGATCTTTCATTAGGCTGTCCTTATTGGAGTAAATATGTTGTTCTTTAGTAGTTTTCAGCTGTGTCTGACTTGTCATGACTCCTTTTTGGGGTTTTCTTGGCA
Organism: Phalanger gymnotis; assembly: GCA_028646595.1. NCBI lineage: Eukaryota > Metazoa > Chordata > Mammalia > Diprotodontia > Phalangeridae > Phalanger > Phalanger gymnotis. Next base: position 130,712,701 of record CM053622.1, on the reverse strand, counting down.
AAGGTACTGGAGTGGTTTTCCATTTCCTTCTCTAGCTCATTTTACAGATGAGGAAACAAAGGCAAATAGGATTAAGTGGCTTGTCCAAGGCTACACAGTAAGTGTCTGAGCCTGGATCTGAACTCAAGTCTTTCTGACTCCAGGCCTGGCACTCTATCCATTGTACCACCTCATTGACCTATATTATGTATATTAAGTATAATACGTGAAATAATTTTTGTAGTCCGATCCTACCCTTACAAGGTGAATATAATGTAGATCAATGAGAAACATCAGTTTTATTTGGTTTCACAATAGTTTATCCATTTAGTCACTCTCCTCTAATAGTCTGGCATACTCTTTGCTTTCTTGGTACTATCATTGTAGAAAATCCTGTCCTATGTAAAGAGAGGAGTAAAAGTACATTGCATAACCTACAGCCTTCTGTTTAAGGATATGAGAAAAACACTTTGTCTGTTAAGTTTGCTTTTCATTCTGTGACTTTAATTACTTCTTCTATAATATATTTTAAAAAATATTCCATCTAATTATACTCTTTGTTTTTCTAACGAATAACCTGGCACTCAAGGGGATCTGTGATTTCCTAGATGGGGGTATTTCCTCCACTTATGGAGGTTGTAACCCATGCAGGACTGCCCATCCTTTATAACTCTTTTCCATGTCTTTCCATAAGTTCACTACAAAGTTTTGAGCCAACATGCTCGAGACCTTTCTCATTCCTCTTGATATTCATTGCAAGAACATCATTGTATCCATTGTTCTTGCCACATAACTAACCTGTAGTCTTTTTTGATCATATATTTCTTTGGTGCCATCCTTTACTTACTTTCTTATTTGTGGCCCCTTATTTGTTATGTGCTGTAGCCTTCTCACCAACCCTGAGTCTCTTCATTTCTGTGTCATGGAACACTACAGTTTCTGAAGACTGCCACTCATCCCTTTAATTGTATTTCTGGTGGAGAAATATACATCCTCCTTGTACTCTAAAATCGATTTTCTTTGCTCATGCCATAAAGCTCTATTTTTTGTTGTATTTTGACAGTCCTTGTGAGTTTGTGCATGTCCTATATATAACTCTGTGAATTTTAATTAGCCTTATCAGCCCAAATAGTGGAGTTTTGGGAGGGGAAGTATGACATGATAAATGAAAGCTCATTTGTAAATGAATGACAGCTCATACTCTGGGAGGTCCTGGGAACTCTGGGAATACTTCCAGTATAGCTTTGCAATATGCTTTGTTTTTGGAGGACCATTCTAGCTAAGTAAGGACAAGTTCATTACCAGTAACTTGGCTACTTAGTAATGAATTCTTTGACCATACAAAGGAAAATAAAACTACTCATTGCTGTGCAGCTTCTTTCTGCTTCTACACCGATGATAACTCGGTACAAAAAAGGTGACAGTGGGTAAAAGAATGGCACGGTTTTTAGACTGTCTCTAAACTTTAATTTATAGGCACTCTCAATGTGACATTCGTAGTAGACATGAGTAAACATACCAGAGAATCTAAATCCTATAAATTTTGACATTGTTTCCTTAGATTAGTCCCAAATCAGAATAAAGTTGTAGCAAAATGTACATTTAACTCACTAGCTCTTCTTGGAGAGTCCAGTAAAAAGTTGGTGAATTGGTTTTATTGTACAGTCGAAGGCAACAACGTCATCTTGTATTGTAATTCTCATTTAAAATATTTGGGAAAAGGTCATCATGTACATGATTGCAGCATATATGTGGACATGCGTGGCAGAATGCCGAGGCAGAAAACCACTAAGACTTCAATAAGACCCTCTACAATAAATCAGCGTGTGTTGTGAAGTTACTAACAAATATTTGGCAACTTCATTACAGAGGTAGGAATTGATGAAAATACTGAAAACTGTGTTGGAAAACATAGATCAAGAATAAGGAATGAAAAAGGCCCCGAAGTTATGAATTCCATAGTAGCCCTTGTGTTCACATCCTGAATATTTAGTAAAAATAATAATAATGACAATAGTAACTAAACCAGAGGCCATTACATTTTTCCCTGTGCCTCTCCACTCCCCTTGGAAGTGGAAGCAAGCACATAAACCCAAAGGACCTAGTGCTAGACTAAGCACGGCTAACCATCCTACACAGAAATACAGCTTGGTCCTAGCACAAAGACTCAGCTGAAGAACAAATGCTGGAGAGACAAACCATGGGGGAATAAAAAAGTATTGGAAGTCTAGTTTATAACAATTGTAAGCAGATAGTCAAAGGAAGAAGTGGATTTTCCAGAAGGACTTCATAATTACCTAGAAGAAATGAAGCAAGAGATGAAAAATGAAAATATTTGAAGAAAGAATTGGAAGGAGAATATCTTAGTAGAGAAAGAGGCAAACCTTATTTGAGAAATTAGATTTCTAAAAACTAAGATGGAGCAAACAAATCCAAGAGATTGAAAAAATAGAAAAAAAAATTTTAAGATTACAAAAAAAGCAAATCACCTAGAGTCAGAGGTATAATTTAGGAATTGTTGAACTTCTTGATCACCAAGACTTTAAAAAAAAAAAAAGCCTAGACACTATTTTAAGAGATGATAAATGAAAACTTCCCAGATCTATTGGAAGCAGAGAGCAAAGTAAAGATTGGTTGTACCAGTCAGTTCCTGAAAGGAACACCAAAAGCAAGAATCTCAGGTATGCTATAGGTAAAATCCAGGGCTCCCAAAGCGAAGGAAAAAAAAATCAAGCATCCAGAAAGAAACAGAATTACTAAAGAATTATAATCAGGATCAAGCAAGCCCTGGCACCTTCTATTATAAATGAGAGTTCTTAGAATACAATATACCAAAAGGCAAAAGATATAGGCTTATAACCAGTAAGAACTTACTCTGTGAATCTGAATATTGTTCTATGGGGGAAAAAGACCTTTAATGGATTAGAGGACTTTCAAACATCTTGGATGAAAATAGCGAAGCTGAGTAGATGTTTTGAAATAGAAACCAAAAAGTCTAGAAAACCTAGAAAGCAAAATTTATTTTTAGCAACTGGAAGGAGCTTTATGATGCTGTAGCACTAACATTCTTATAGGGAAGAAGAAACAAGTATCCCTTCAGTACCATAATGCCAATTAGAGACATTAAAGGAATTAAATTTTTTAAAAAGCTGAGGTTCAAGGATTGGGGGTAGGGAGAGGTTTGAAGATTGGTACTGCTTTGAGAAGTTCAAGAGGAAACAGGAATTAATAATAATTAATAGAAAGCAAGAAGGGGTGGAAATTGTTACTTATCACAATTGAGTTGTGCAAGAAGAATATAGAAGCCTAGAGGAAAGAGTGGATAGAGGCAGAGGGAGTTGATATCACATGAATCTCATTCTTATCTCTTGTGGATAAAGATGAGTTGAACACACACAGGTTAATGTAGGAATACATTAAACTTAACAGGGAAAATATGGAGAGGTAGTTAGGGACAGGAGAAAGGGAAATAACTAAGGAAGGAATAATCACAAACAAGATAACATTTTTGAACCTGAATGAGAACAGGGTTGAATGGATTAAAAGGGAAAAGAAGAAAGAACTAGAAACTTAGAGAGTGTCTTGGATTGCCTCTTAGTTCAATAATGGCTGACAAATTGTGCTATTCAAATACCAAAATGGAATGGAATTTCTTTTTGTGATAAGAAATGATGAAAGTTTACTTGAGATAGTGTTGGGTAGCATGTATTAATATAGAGTAAAGTGAATGGAACCAGGAGAACAGTTTATAAATGGACAGCACCATTGTAAAGAAAAACTTTTAGAAGACAACTTTCTGCAGAGAAATGACCAACCATTTCTCCAAAGGACCTATAATGAAGCATGTTACCCATCTGCTGACAAGAGAGGTAATGGACACAAGGTTCAGACACATTTTGGTCATGGCTGCTGGATAGATATGTTTATTTGGCTATGCCTCTGATGAACATTTAAGAAAATTGGTGTTGGGAAAGAGGAAGGGGAGTTACTGATAGTGATGTGTGCTGCGCCTCCTCCCACCCCTTTCTCATGAAGGTCTTGGAAACATTTTAAGAAATACACAGAAGAGACAAAAGGACTTTCTGAAGGAAATGTAGACTAACTGGACAGTTTTGAAAGTAACATATAGAATTTGTTACATATTTGTTTTGATCTTCCCTGTTGCCATAGTAGCTTTCTATGATCAGGGCTCTCTTCTGTTTCTTACTCACTTTTCAGCCTATTTCATGACTTTTATAGTTGAGGTCTGTTGCTGGGGAACAGAGGGCACCATGCTGGGGCTAGGGGCCTGGTCACTGGCTTTCCATGGGGCCTCAGGTTCTTGTGGCTTCTCTCCTGTGTTGGGGGTAGCCTGTCATAGTCACACCTCTTGTGCTGGATTTTGGTGCTTGGAATTTGCCTTCTGCTCTGGGGCAGGAGGCCTCACTGCTGGCCTCCTCAGCCAGGACTGAGGGGCCTCGGTTGTTGCTCTGTGCTTGTGTCTAAGAGCCTCCCACTGGGAGTGTCTCTGGGACAGTGGCTGTGCTAGATTGCACTCTTGTTTTACCCAAGTGAGACAGACCTTTCCTGAAATCCTTCTAAATTATTTAAAGCTGGAAAATTGTTTCATTCAGTCTTTTTATGGGTTCTGTTGCTCCAGAATCTGTTCAGAGGCTTGGTTTAATGTTTCTAAGGGGAACTGGGGAGAGCTCAGACAACTTCCCATCTTCTCCATCTTGGCTCTGCTGAATTTGTTATATATTTGAAACAAATCAAGTGGCACATAATGGAAATTCATAGTTTCATAAAGGATGTTCTTTGTGTTCTGCTGTGTATTTGGAAATGTTCTTATTTTTGATGCTTAAGTGCAAAGTTAAAAAACTACTAAAATATTTAGTCTGACCTCTCACTTTTCAAATTAGAAAACCGAAACCCTTAAAAGAAAGGGGTGAGATAAGTTTTTCTCATTTCTATTGCTCCTAGAGTGGAACTCTACCATTAAGGAAAAAAAAATTTGGAATTATGCTAATAAAATGACCAAAATGCCTATTCCTTTGCATGAGGGATTCCATTGCTAGGCACATACTCCAAGGAGATCACTGATTAAAAAAGAAGCCTCCATATACACCATAATATTTATAGAAACAAATTTTGTAGTAGAAAAACTGGAAACAAAGTAGATGCACACTGATTGGGGAATGGCTAAAGAAATTGTTGTTCAGGAATATAATGGAAAATTACAGTGCTTCAAGAAATTAACAAATATACATAAAGAATTAATTTACATAAAGTATTAGAGGAAGTAAGGAGAGCCAAGGAAATAATATACATAATGATTATGACAATGTAAATGGAAAAAAAATACTACCAATGTCACAGAATTACAAAGAATAAGCTTGGTGCCTATGAAGAAATATGAGAAGATGCTCCCACCCATCCCCACTCCCTATTTGCAGAGGTGGGAGGAGCACAGGTATAGAAAATTGCACATATTTTCAGAGTTTTAAAAAATACATATTGATTGTTTTGCTGACTTCTTGCCCTTTTTCTTTAAAAAATATGTTACATAGGATGATTCTCTAGGGAAGATAGAGGGATTCTGAGAAAAATGTTGATGATTTGAAAACAAAACAAAAATTTGTTTTTAGAAATGCCTAGAAAAGAAGACAGTTCAGAAGGAAGCATGGACAAGCTGCACAATTTTGAAAGTAACAAGTAGAAGCTATTATATGCTTTATTTTTTTCAAAAAGACATCAATGTAAAATGGACATCTGTGGTTTTTTATAATCCTTTTTGACTTCTTTTTGTTTTTTTGTTGTGTATGGTATGTATATTATTTTTGGGGGGAGGGGTATTTAGGTTCGGAATAAAAAAATTCAAAATGAAAAAAATAATAAATCAAATGCATTCTGTCATTGAAGATAGAGTACTGTTCTTGGCACCCCAAAGGCTTTGGTTTAAATCCTACCTATGATGCTCACTTAGTTGTATGATCTTGGACAAGTCATTTAGCAGTCATTTAGCTTCATTGAAACTAATTGATCATTATTGTGCCATAAGAAATATTGCATATGGTAGTAGCAATTTAGATTTGAAGATCTTTCCTACCCATTAATATGTCATGTGACTTGCTTACATCACAGGAAGCCTAAGTCACGTGTGGTGGGAGGAGCTTCCCCACAGGAAAAGGAAGTTACGTGGGGCGGGGGAGAGCAAGAGAGAGAGAGATTGAGAGATTGATTGGGTAAATGGCTTGTGGAATATGGTTTTCTGGTGTCTGACAAAATGCTTTACTTCTTTGACCTTCAATGGAGAATCTTGTATACTTTGCCATACAGAACCACATGGGCATTTTGACGATTATCATCTACATTGTTATTATTGCCTTACTGATACACACACATACACACACACACACATACACACATACACACATACATACATACATATATAATTATATGATCAATTTCATCCAGAAGTCATGAGCTCGTATAAGATGTGAAACTCTTTGTAAAGTTTAAAGTGCTCTGTTGTAATTATTTCTTTGTATAAAGGGCCATCTTGACTTCTGGCATTACTACCTATTCTGTTTCATTATGTAACTAAAGACTTGAAAGTCAGTATTTTTAATCTAGAGCTATGGTTAACTTCAAGTTTAATGTTCTAGACTTTAGACGTTTGGAGTCTGGTTACAGAAGACTAAAGTTTTTATTACCAGTTTAGCACAAATTGATGAATGTGTTAGCCCTTGAGGTTGTGAATTTTTTGTGGGGTGGTTTTTTGGGGGGGATTTTGTTTTAAATCATAGTGTAAAGTAAGTCTAAGTGGAAGCTAATTTGAAGGGGGTAGTTTTTTTTGTTGTTGTCGTTGGAGGTTTATTTGAGACTTTTTACACTTCCCTTGGGCTAGCTACCTTCTCAATATGAAGAAACCTTTATCCCGAGGTATTGCTGTCCTGATTGGTGACTCCCTTATATGGATTATTATTTCAAGAAGCACCCCAATCATGCTTTACCTTCACACCTCAGTTTGAGCACTTAATAAGTGTCCTATACCTGTCTGTCATTGTTTTTGTCTCTGTGTCTGTCTTTCTTTGTCTGTCTCTCTGCCTCTGTCTCTTACTCCTTTTGTTTTTCTGTTTCTGTCTCTCTTTAAAGAACAAAATAGGGAAATGCTGTCTATATACATTTACCATGCTAGATAGCATAGGGAGATAGAAGATAAAGCAAAATAAGAAGAATAGTAGTAGATACCAAGCAATTTATAAGATAAAACATTTAAGAAATGAATGAATAATAAAATCTGTGGCTTTATGTAATTAATATCCCAAATATGGGTAAGCAAGATGAATTAGTAGTGATCCCATTAGAAGGAAGCAAATGTGACTTCATTTCTAATTTTTCTCATCTGTCAAAAAAAAACAGATTAAGAAAAAGTAGCACCTACTTCATTGAAGTGTTGTGATGATTAAATGAGAAAATATGTAAAACTTTGCAAACCTTAAAAATGCCATGTAAAGGTTTGCTATGATGCACCTGCAGCTGCTCAGAGATTATTGGAATATGGTTCTGAAGAAATAAACTCTATTCAACAGAAAAACCATAGAAAAATTGGAATGAGGTTGAGAGTAGCATTGTGAATCAAGAAAGTGTACTGATGGGAATTTTAAATGTTGGATGAGTTGTGGAAAGATAGACTCATTAACGCATTATTTTTTTTTTAATTTATTTTTGACATGTTTGGTTTTCAGCATTGATTTTCACAGGCATTTGAATTACAAATTTTCTCCCCATTTCCCCTCCCCCCCCACTCCA
>CM053622.1:130664308-130704428 GCA_028646595.1 Phalanger gymnotis | reverse complement strand
GGCTGGAGCCCTGCTTCCCTCTGCCACTTTGTGGGTTCTGCAGCTCTAGAATTGGTTCAGAGCCATTGTTTTATAGGTTTTTGGAGGGACTTGGTGGAGAGCTCATGCCAGTCACTGCTTCCCAGCCGCCATCTTGGCTCTGCCCCCAGTTTCCTCATCTTTAAAACAAGGATAATAATGACACTTGCCTTACAGGAATGTTATGAGTGTCGTTTGATATATGTGTATGCCTATGACATATGTATATTTTATCTACACATTGTATATGTACAGGTATATGCGCACCATACCACATAATGGTGTATATTTCATATTTGTTTATATATTGTGTGTGTGTGTGTATATGTGTATATATATATATATGTATATGACATAACTTTGTGAGCCTTAAAACATTATATATATTCTAAACTATTATTACTTTAAATGTTTTATTATTGATGTCTCTTAATGTTACTACCCCTGTATCCCTTTTTTTCTCCCTTCCTATCACTTATAATAAAGGAAAAAAAGAAATGACAAAAAAGTGAATAAAATCAATCAACATACAGAAAAAAAAATCTTGTTATATACAATGTTTCATATCTCTAAAGCCCCTCTGTAAAGATTGGGGAGAAGTGTATTCTTATATCTCTTTGTTGGGGCCAAGCATGGTCATTATATTTCCATGGCATTCAATTTCAGTTGGTTTGTGAATGTTGGTCTTTCTAGTTATCAAATCATGTCAAATCAATAAGCATTTATTATGTCTCCGGCACCTAAGTCTGGGGGAAACAGAAAAAGGCAAAAACAGTAATTCCTTGTTTCTAGTTCTTTCCTACCAGGCTCTAAATTTATTTATTTGTAATTTTTTTTAATTTTAAATTTTAATACAAAATGAGAAAAGAAAAAAAAAAATCATTGCCATGTATGCAGGAGAGGATCCAATATAAAACAATAAATTTCTATTTCAAGAAAACCTATCCAATAAATACTACACATTGCTTTCACAGCTGCTGAGCTCTTCTTTGCTTCCTTGTTGGTTTTCTTTTGTTTACTGCTGTGCATTTTTTACTTTATTTTTTCCTTCTGTCCCCACACCACCCTAAAGAAGCCTACAATTAAACATGGAGATGCACACATCCACATGCACATGCACACACACATAGATATCTATAAACATACTTATATACCCCCATACACATATATGCAAGATTGTACTATGCTTATTTCTTCTTGTCATCTGTTTCTCTGAAGGTAGATAGCATTTTCCTTCACAAGTTCAAATCTTTCTGTGTTTTTCTAAATCAATCAGCTTATTGTTTTCTACACTACGGGAATATTCCAACATCCTGTCTGAGAGATTGTTTATGAAAGCTTTCCCCCCAATGTTCTGCATTCCTTCTATTCTTGGCTATATAGTTTTTATTTGTACAAGAAAATTTTTATTTAAAATAATCAAAATTATTCTTTTTACATTTCAATAATGCTCTCACCTTAAAATATAATTTAAGGTCTGATACTGGTGAATCTACTTCCTTTACACCTTTTTTTTTTTTCTGATTTCATTGAAGTTCCTGGTCTCTTGTTCTTCCAAATGAACTTTGTTATTATTTTTCTAACTCAGTAAAATAATTTTTTAGTAATTTAATTGGGATGACATCGAATAAATAGGTTAGTTAGATCTGAGTTTATTTGTATAAAAAGTGTTTTATATTTATGTTCATTTGGTTTCTGTCTGTTTTGGCAGGTGTATGCTCATGTATTTTATAATGTCTTAAGTATTTTAAATGGTCTAAAATAATATTGAGTAATATTGCTGAGAGTGTATTTTCTCTATTTTTTCACTTTTGATTAAGTCTGTTTTAACTTTAACTTTGTCTGAGATCATGATTACTACCCCTGCTTTTTTTTTAACATATTAAATTCTGTTTCTGCCCTTCATTTTATCTTTGTGTATCTCTCTCACTTTTTTTAATGTTTCCTGAAAGCAACGTATTGTTGAAATCAAATTTTTAATCTGCCATGCATTTTCATTTTATAGGTAAATTTATTCCGTTCACATTCTAAGTTACAATTATGTCTTAGGTATTTTCCTCCTCATTTTTCCTCACTGTCCTTCTCACCCTATTTACCCTATCCCTCCTCACTCCTCTGCTTTTCTTCTACGCCTTCCTATTCCTTAACCTACCCACCCCTCAAAGAATCCCTCCCTTATCCTGTCCCCCCACCAATACCCCTTGCCTTCTTATTTCTTTCTGAATTTAGACGACTTTTATATCCTTCCAGATATATGTGTTGTTCCCTCATTCACCAATTACTGATGAGAGTAAGGTTCCAGTACTACCTGCCCTCCCTCCTACTAGCTTCTTCTCTATTATTTTTTCCTTTTATACTTCATTTATATGAGATAATTACTCCCTTTTATCTCTTCCTACACAGCTTTATGTTTTTGGAATCACCCCATCATACTTATTTCAGCCCTTGCCTTTCTTTCTAACTATCCAAATAACGATGACAATCATAAGAGTACTGCTAATATTTTCATATATATGAAGTAAACAATTTGACCTTATTGAGTCCCTTATAATTGGTCTTTAATGTTTACCTTACATTTCTCCTGGATGGTTATATGTCATATATTCCCTTAAGCTCTGGGGTTTTTGTCACAAAAGCCTGAAAGTCTTTGAGTTCGTTAAATGGTTTTTTTTTTTCCCATTCAGAATCATACTTAAACTTTGTTGAGTAAGTTATCCTTGGTCATAACCCCAGCTCTTTTGCTCAATGGTATTTTAAGACCTAGGGTCCTTCAACATAGTAGCTGCTAGGTCTTGTGTAATCCTTACCGTGGCACCACAATATTTAAATTGTGTGTTTTTGTTGTTGCTTCCAGTATTTTCTCCTTAACCTGGGAACTTTGAAACTTGGCTATGATATTCCTGTAAGTTCTCCTCCTGGGATCTCTTTGAGGTGGTGATTGGTGGATTTTTTCTATTTCTGCTTTGCCTTCTTGTTCTAGAACTTCAAGGCAATTTTCCTCGATAATTTCTTGTAATATTGTATCAAGATTCTTTTTTTTAATTGTAATTTTCAGGCAGTCTGACTATTTCTATATTATTTCTCAGTCTGTTCTCCAGATCAGTTGTTTTTCTGATATTTCATTTTCTTTTTAATTTTTTCATTCTTTTGATTTTATGATTTCTTGGTGTCTCAGAGCCTCATTAGCTTCTGCTTGCCTAATTCTAATTTTTAAGGATTTTCTTCCTTAAGTTTTAGATTCTCTATTTCCAGTTAGTTGACTTTCTCTTCATAATTTTCTTAATTTTGCTTGGATTGCTCATATTTTTTTTTCAGGTCCTTTAAAGTTCCTCCAAGAACTCTTTTTGTGCTTGGGGTCATTTGATGTTTCTCAAAGGAATGACTTTTTTAGCTTGTATTATCTTACTCTGAATGTGAACACAGATCTCCTCTATCCCCATAATAACTATCTGTGGTTGGGTTCTTTCTCCTTTGCTTACTCATTTTTTTTTATTTGTTTTTTGTCTTGTTTTGTTTTTAGCACCTATTATTGTAATCAAGCTGTAGTCCCAAGGTATGGGAAATGATTCCCCAAGCCTCGGGTCCTTCTTAGTTATTTTTCTGAGGTCTATTTTGGGGTCCAACCTTGGGTTGTCCCACTCCACTTGTAAGCCACAGGCAGGGCCCCCAGCCACACTGTCCTGCAAGTGATCTTGTTCCCTGTGGTCCCTCTGGTGGGTGCAAACAGCAGCTGTCCTCTCTACACTGGAACTAAAACCACAGACTCTGCTCTCCTGCAAGTGACCACAGTCAGCAGGGTCCCTGCCCCTCTGCTACTGCACTTACCAGGTGTATGGTATCTCCTTCTGCCTGAAACCATAGCCCAGGAAACATCTGATCAGCATACAAAGTCCTTCATTCTTTTCCTGCTCAGCCATCATACCTCCACTTTGTCTGTGAGATGAAAGTTTCTAAGGCTGAGGCTGCACCTCAACTCAGTTGCCCCGAGGGCTTATTTTTTATTGATTCTGCAGAGTTGGCCTGGAGGTTTTTGCATTTCACTCAGGCCAAATCTCTACCCCTGGAGTTCTAGTCTTTCCTGGGGTCTTCTCAAATTGTCTTAGTAGGACAACTGCTTTACCCGTGTTTATTTCTCCTGCTCTGATGTAATGCCCTGTCATTTTTTGTGGAAGAAACTTGGAGAGCTGGAAGTTTTCTGACCTACTTTGTCATCTTCCCAGAATCCTCCCCTAAATACGTAGAAGCATTTTCTGTTTGTCATTGTCTTCCATGAGGCATAACCCCACCAATGGAATTTCTCAGTCAAAGGGTTTGGACATTTTAGTCACTTTATTTGCATAATTAAAATTTTTCTCTTGAATGTTTGGACTAATTCATAGCTTTATCAACAATACGTTAGTATGCCTGTCTTTCTCAACTCTGCCAACACTGATTATTCTCATTTTTAAATTTTTTTACTAATTTGCTGAATGTAGGGTGAAACCTCAAGGTTCTTTTTTATTTGTATTTCTCTTATTTTTAATGGTTTTTATGAATAATTTTATATGGTTATTAATAGTTTGCACTTTTCTTTTTTTAAAGAAATGTTCATATCCATTTTCCACTTATCTATTGGTGAATGGCTTTTAGTTGTATATATTGTTTTATTTGTTTCTCTTGTATATCAAAATCTTGTCATAGATAAATAATACAAAGATTTTTCCAGTTGACCATTTTTTCTTATTTTACATGTCTTAATGTTGTTCATAGAGTAGGTTTTAATTTCATATGTTCAAAAGTGTACAGTTTTCTTTTTTAATTGCTTCTACCTCTTGTTTATGAATTCACTTTCTATTTGTAGCTCATTAACACTTTAAAAATAAGATTCTGGCAAAATGGTTGCAGGAGTTTATTTTAAAAATCATTCATTAAATTGTTGAATTTAGACCAGAAATACAAATGTGGTTCAACATTAGGAAAATTATCGGCATAATTAGTCATTACATAAAAATCCCAAAACACATGAGTATCACAATAGATTTTGAGAAAAAGCCTTTGTCAAAGTACTTTAATCATATTAAGGATTTTACAAAGTATAGGCAAAGAGGTAATTTAATATGATGAAATCTCATCTAAAACTAAAAACTAGCATTATATACAATGAAGAAACATTAGAATCTTTTCTTACTAATAATAGAATCAAATGAAATAGTACTTTTAAAAGTAATTAGCATAGTACATAGTAGGCACTATTCCTTTCCCCTTATTCCCTGAAACAAAGCAGGCATATCCCCTTTCTTTGCCATTATTTTATAAAAATTCTGGAAATGCTAGCCACTGGAATTATATGAGGGAATTAAAGGCACAAAGATAAGCAAAGAAGAGATAAAACTATTTCTACTGAGGATATGAAGGTTTATTTAGTAAATTCTAGAGAATAGGTAAAAACTGAGAAAATCAATAACTTCAGTAATGTTACAGGGTACAAAATAAACTTTAAAAAGCAGCATCATTTCTAATGTTTAAATCCTAGAGGCAGTAGTAAGAAGGGAAGTACCATGCAAAACACCTACAAAATGCATTAAATTTTTTGAGTTAATCTAGCAAAGCATTCTCAGGGCCTGTGCTGATTCAATTACAAAATGTCCTTAAAGGGGAAAAAACCCCTCAAATCTAGCTTAAGTAGCTGGTGAAAATATTCATTGATCATGTCTGGGATGTTCTATTATAAAAATCAAAGTACTTCTAAAGTTAATTTATAGATTTCATGAAATGCTAATCAAACTACCAAAGTATATTAAATGTTCCTTAATGATTTACATAGTAATCTGTCCCTGTCATACTCTCCCATCCCAGTGATTCTGAACCCCCTGGATGTCATTGTTCAAAGCCTGTTCTCCCATCATCCACTGACTGCTCCCTCAGTCCCATCACTCTTAACCCAACATCCCTAGTATCCTACTCTAAAACTGCCCAAACCTTCTACTGTGTTCTCTGGAGTACCTATTTTGTAGGGAACAAACTTGCCTTCATCTTAAACCCTATCCTTTCTCACTCCTTTTTTCTTGTGGAGCTCACGGAGAAAAGAATGGAAAGTGGAATGGGTGGGAAAAAATGATTAGAAATAGGCATATTGACAGTAAGCAAAGTGAAATACTTGGGGAAAAATAATAGACTCATGTATACACTCAGGTCTTAAATTCAAACCTCAACTTTGCCACTTACTACCTGTGAGTAGTAATTTTGGGCAAGTCTAACACCTCTGGGCCTCACATTCCTCCTTTGTGAAATGAGGGGGCTGGATTAAATGACCTCCAAACTTCCTTCCAGCTTTAGATCTGTGGTTGTATGTAGAAAATATTCTGTTTAAGAACAGATGTTCTTTAACATTCTGTTTGAGATATAGGAAACTTCTAGAAATTTTTCTTTTAAGGATAGTTAAAAAAACTGGCTTTCGTTGTAAGTTATACATTAATGCAACCCATCCTATTCCTTGAAAGTGACTGATAAAAATAAGAGCTTTTACTGTCAGAGTTATTTTCATTTGTCTCTAAGTAGAAGGTTGAGAATAGCATATATATGATATAAGTACTCAGTGATTGAGTTTTTCCTTAGCCACCCTCTGTGCCTGGAACGTATTCTCTTCTTACCACAATCTCTTATAATCTAATGTTTCTTTCATAACTCAGCTCAAGTACCATCTTCTATATGGAACCTTTCCTGATTCCTCAGTTGCTGGTTCTCTCCTCTGAAAATTGTTTCCATTTTGCAAATGTTTTCTATACATTCATGTGTGCTTATTGTCTCCCCTGGTAGATCATAAGATTCTCAAAGGTAGAGGCTGTTTGATTTTTGTATTTTTATCCCTAATGTCGAGCTTACAGCTGGCAAATTGTAGGTACTGAATAAGTCCTTATTGATTGATTGATTGGATATATATATGTGTATATATATATTTTGGAGGGGGGAATATTATTCTGGTAGCCTGAGTTTTAGAAATCACATATTTGATTTGAAATGAATAATTCTCCACATAATTTTTTATTTCATCATAGAATTTTATAAGCTTTTGAAATAGTTTTTGTTTATTTGAGTCTAGATTGCAATTCCATTGTTATAGGACACTCCCAAGTAAGAAAAGTCCTGATTTTTGAGTCCTAGTCTTAGAGATAGCTTAGGCATTCACAAGTTATGTGATTAACCCAATATTTTTGTCTGAAGCTGAGGTGAGATTAAACCTACCTCTCCCTGGTCCTGAGACTAGCTAGTCCTCCAGTCACCATGCAGTGCTGACTTATTTTTGTTATTCTTGGGAAAAAGACTCTTACAGAGTCTTAATAAAACAAAAATTAATTCGTTTCTGCCTAGTGCATCATATCTATTTTAATCTCTTCATTTGAAAATACTGTTATCCCTTTTTCCTTTTATCATTTAATCATTTTATCATTAGGTTTTTAAATACTAGATGCCCTCTAACTATAGGTAACTCTCTAAGATTTGTGCTGGGCCCCCTTCTCTTCTTCTTCTGTGCTATTAAATTTAGTGACCTTATTAGTTTACATGGATTTAATTCCCTTCTCTATGCTGACAATTTTCAAATCTACTTAACCTGCCCCAAACTCTCTATTGACCTCCAGTCTACCATCTCTTACTGCCTTTCAGACATTGGGAGCTGGATATCCAATAGACATCTTAAACTCAATATGTCCAAAACAGAACTCATTATCTCTCCCCCTAAACCCTCCTCCCCACCCTCCATGTCCCCACCTTCCTTATTACTGTAGAGGGCAACCCAATCCTCCCAGTCACTTGGGATCACAACCTAGAAGTTATTTTGGATTCTTCATTATCTCTCACTCTTCATATCTAAGCTATTGCCGAGGCCTGCCAGTTTCACCTTTGGCAAAATCTATATTCTTCCTTCTCTTCTCTGATGCTGCTTATCATTTTGATTACTGCAGTAGACTGCTGGTGGGTCTACCTGCCCCAAATCTCTCCCCATTCCAATCCATTCTTTATTTAGCCACTAAAATGATTTTGCTAAAACAAGGGTCCAATCATGTTACCCTCCAGGAGCAAATGAGTAATACTCAGTTTAGAATTCAAAACCCTTCATAACCTAGCCTCCTCCTAGTTTTCCATTCTTTTTGATTTAGTGACACTGGCCTTGAACAAGACATTCCATCTCTCTGCTGTTGGCATTTTCTTTGCCTGTCCTCTGTACCTGAAATGGTCTTCCTCTTTTACTTGGACTATTGACTGCTCTGGTTTCCTTTACGTTCCAAATAAAATTCCACCTTCTAAAAGAAACCCTCAATTACCCCTCTTAATTTCAATGCTTTTTCTTCTTTAATTATTTCCTATTTATCCTGTATGTAGTTTATTTGTATATCTTTGTTTGCATGTTGTGTCATTATATTGTAATCTCCTTGAGGGTAGGAACAATCTTTTGTTTCTTTTTGTATCTCCACTGTTTAGCACAGTGCCAGACATTTAGTAGGCAATTAATAAATGTTTCTTGATTTATTGATTGATTAATTTTACTTAATTTTGTTATTATCCTAAACAGGACCAAACGATCTCAGGTTTCCTTAAATGAATGCATATTTGAACTTCCCAACCTCACAATTCAAGCAACAAGAGCACAAACCTTACTGCTACAAACAATTTACCAAAGTTGGTCTCATACTGGAGGTATCAGTTCTTCAGTTGTGAATGAAACTTTGATGACTGACATCTTCCAGACTTCAGGTAATACCACAGTATTTCTGAAAAGCTTATATAGCATCTTACCATTGATGACTAAACTCTCATTCATACTGGTATTTCCAGTATACTATACTTCTAATATATTTCTATAGTAATATATATTTATAGCATATGTTTAAAATTCAGGAAATGAGCTAAGTCCCTGTCCCTCTCCTCTCTCTCTTTTCCTTCTACCTTTCCCTTTCATTCTCCCTCTCCCTCTTTTCTAGCAAACTCAGAATTTGTCACACATAGGATTTCTAAAAACTTACTTTATTATCTTTTCTGTCTTATAGGTAGGGAGTATGATAATCTTTAAAGTTAAACTACTGAATACATTTTAAAATAATAGGTTTGTGAGCTTTTTTCATCAGAAATATTTGTGACTTGTAAGTCAGATTTTTGGTGTAATAGAAGTAAGGCTTCATCTCTTTTTTAAACCAGGTTAATGTTACCATTCCATGGTAATGAGAGGGAATATAGTTGAATTCTGAATTAAAAATGAAGACTTGGATTTGATATATGAAAATTTATGCACAAAAATTTATGTCCTAAACAACTTTTAAGAAACATATCTTTTTTTTTTAAGTTTTCTTTTGGCTAATGTGTCAGTTTCCCCACCCAGTATTGACTATACATGATGTTCTGATATTTCTTTGTAATAACATTGTTTAAAATTGGAAGTGGAAATTTGATTATCATGTAATATTTGAATTACTGAATTCTGGTGTTATCTTTCCCTTTATGTGTAGTTTCTGGGGCATAAGGATAAATTTTTTGAAGGTACATAACATAGGGCCAGTGAACTTTAAATCCTCTGTGATAGGTTTATGTGTGTGATTGCATATACCAAATAACTCTAGCATAAACTTTTTTTGCAGAAAGTAAAAAAAATGCTAACTTATTTCATATGTATAATGTTGATCAGATTGTAAAACATTTAGAAGTCTTCTCCATCTGCTGTGAGCTCAAGAAAGGCAACTGCAGAATGACTCTTTAATTTTACTGTTAAATTAGGCTTCGACGTTTCAAAATTATGCAACTAACATTTTAAAGTTTAAGTTGTTTTCCATATGTCATTCTGTATGATGTTCTGTGATATAACTTCTGACCCTTGGTCTAGTTATCTTTTATCTTATATTTATGTATTTTATTTTTACTTTGCTTTGAATATGTTGGATAGCCTTGGGTTTTATGTTAGTCACGATGCATGTGATAAATTTTTACATTTTTTTCTTTCCATTGTTTTTGAAAAACTGTGAATTAAAAAAAAAACAACAGTCCAGTGAAAAACCTTCGATTTAAAATCTGTGATATTTGTAATGTTCTTTGATATTACTAACAAAATTCTGGCAGTAGGTATTGTAAAAAAATGGTCCTAGACAAGTGACAACAGATTAAGTGATTCATATTATAGTTTTCTGTCACTGACACATCTGAAATTAGTGGAACTAATTTTTTACAGATTCGAGAGAATATGATGTCAGTAGTTTGTTTTCTTTTGCCAAGGAATTTGATCTTTATCAGAGAAAACAGCAATGAACATATTGCAGGAAGTAGAGGAAATAGTTGGAAGATGAAATATCAAATTTCTTTGAAAGCCTAATTTGGAAAAGGGACAACTTTCCTTATCTTCTCAAGTCCAGCAATTTTTACTTTTACACAAGGTGTATGTTCCCAGTTTCAGGAAGCTTTCTGGCTACATAAGAAGAATAAGCTTATCATGTTGTAAGTAAGATTGCAGTATCTTCCTGGGCTTATTCAATTATATGTTGTCAGTCAAGTCATTTTTGATAAGTGGGCATGTTCTCTTTAGTTGGTGGCATTAGATTCATCATGGTGTTGTGGAATATTGCTTGATTGGGAGTCAAAAGATCTGTATTCTAGCTCTCACTCTGTCATTTAATTGTACAGAGTGCTTTCATTGAATCCAAACTGCTTATTTTGCCAAAAGCCTGTCACTTTGAGGTTAATGCCTCTTTTGGTGATTATACATGGTTGTAATTAATAGAAAAATGAAATCTCAAGAGAACCAAAATTACCAGGAACTCTGAGGGCAAGGGAAAGATGCATTTTGGGGCTAAGTAAGATAGGGTATCTTGATACATGATGGATGTGCATGGTAACTCCATAAAGTGAAATGGAAGAGAGGCAGGAGAAAGAGAGGTCCTGTATTGAGAATGAGAAGCCACTAGAAAATGTCTCAAGTGGTATATTGTTTCTCCTTAGCAAATTAAAAAAAGAAACAACGCAAAAACAAACCAGCCAGAAATCTCCCACTGCCATCTTTGGCAATTCTTCTTTCATGGATTTAAAAGAAGGATATGGATAATAATTGTATTAACAAAAATATATGGAATAGCTGTGATTTTAACTAGTGGAAGAAATGTCTTCACAGATTCATTTAAATATAGAAGTTTCTTGAGATAAATTGGAAAGAATATGAACCATATGATTATTCACATTTCCTTATTTTGTTATTGACATATTTCTGCTTGAGTCTCAGATTACTAGGATCATAAGTGTAGAACTAGGAGGGACTTCAGAGACCAACCAACTAGTCTAACCCTCTTATAAATAAGAATTTTATAAATTTTGTAAATAATTTATAAAGAAGAAATTGAAAGGGATTAAATGACTTGCTTATGGTTACAGGGCATCATTGATAGGATTTGAACCTACTTCTGACTCTGAAGTTATTATTCTTTTCACTGTAGTGTGGCAGCCCAGCTCATTGATAAATAATTGGCCATTTGTTAGAATATTACCAGAATTCAGACAGATTATACTTTATATCTAGTTTGCTTCTTTGTATGTGTCCAGATTGGTAATGCGTTTCTTGTCTTTAATTCCATATTTTATTGTTTAATATTTTTTAGTTTTCAGCATTGATTTCCACAAAATTTTGAGTTACAAATTTTCTCTCCATTTCTACCCTCCCCCACCACACCAAGATGGCATATATTCTGATCACCCTGGTCCCCGGTCAGCCCTCCCTTTCGTCACCCCACTCGCCACCCATCCCCTTTCCCCTTACTCTCTTGTAGGGCAAGATAGATTTCTATGCCCCATTGCCTGTATATCTTATGTCCCAGTTGCATGCAAAAACAACTTTTTTTTTGAGCATCTGCTTTTAAAACTTTGAGTTCCAAATTCTCTCCCCTCTTCCCTCACCACCCACCCTCCCTAAGAAGGCAAGCAATTCAATAGGCCACACATGTATCATTATGTAAAAAACTTCCACAATACTCATGTTGTGAAAGACTAACTATATTTCACTCCATCCTATCCTGTCCCTGTTTATTCATTTTTCTCCCTCGACCCTGTCCCTTTTCAAAAGTGTTTGATTTTGATTACCTCCTCACATCTGCCTTCCCTTCTATCATCCTTGTTTATTTTTAATCCCCTTCCCTCTGTTTCCTGTGGGGTAAGATACCCAATTGAGTGTGTATGTTATTCCTTCCTCAAGTGAAATCCAATGAGAGCAAGATTCACTCATTCTCCCTCACCTGCACCCTCTTCCCTTCCAATAGAACTGCTTTTTCTTTCCACTTTTATGTGAGATAATTTACCCCATTCTATCTCTCCCTTTCTCCCCGTCTAATATATTCCTGTCACTGATTCAGGGCTCTATGGCCTGTTCTGCCCAGCTCCTGTTCTGTTTGGTCCTGGCGCAGCCCACACTGCGTTTTGTTCTACCGTGCTCCCACCTCTGTGCAATAGACTCTTCCTAGCCATTCATGGGTTCCACAGCTCTAGAATTTGTTCAGAGTCATTTTTTACAGGTGTTTGTAGAGATCTGGGGGAGAACTTAAGCAAGTCCCTACTTTCCAGTCACCATCTTGGCTCTGCCCCCGGTAATGAGTTTTTTAATGTTTATATCACTTTCCTTTCTTTAAAATTTATTTTTTATTTTTAGTTTACAACACTCAGTTCTACAAGTTTTTGAGTTCCAAATTTTCCCTCCTTCTATCTCCTCCCCCCAAGATTGTATGTAATCTGCTATAGATTCTACCTATACCTTTGTGTTGAACTTATTTACATAATAGTCCAGTTGTAAAGAAAAATTATAACCAATGAAATGAATCATGAGAAAGAAGAAGTGAAACCACAAAAGAAGGGGGGAAAAAAAGAGGGCAAATAGTTTGCCTCAATCTGTATTTAGACTCCGTAATTCTTTCTTTGGATGTGTATAGCTTTTTCCATCATGAGTCCTTTGGAGCTGTCTTTGAACCTTGCATTGATGAGAAGAGCCAGGTCTATCAAAGTTAGTCCTTACAGATACCGTGTATCTGTAATCGTGTATAATGATCTCCTGGTTCTGCTTCTCTCACTCACCATCGGTTCATATAAATCTTTCCAGGTTATAATGAAGTCTGTCTGCTCCTAATTTTTTATAGCACAATAGTATTCCATTACATTCATATACTATAATTCGTTTAGCCATTCTCCAGTTGATGTGCATCCCCTTGATTTCCAGTTCTTTGCTACCACAAAAAGAACTGCTATAAATATTTTTGTACATAGGGGTCCCTTTCCCACTTGGGAATCTCTTTGGGATACAGCCCTAGAAGTGGTATTGCTGGGTCAAAGGGTATACACATTCTTAGCCGTTTGGGCATAGTTGCAAATTGCTCTCCAGAATGGCTGGATCAGTTCACAACCCCACCAACAATGTAACAATGTAACAATTTTCCCACATCCTCTCCAGCATTTATCATTTTCCTTATTTGTCATTATAGCCAATCTGACAGGAGAGATGTGGTACCTAAGAGTTGTTTTGATTTACATTTCTCTATAATCAATAGTGATTTATAGCATTTTTTCTTATAACTATAGATATCTTAAGTTTCTTCTTCTGAGAACTGTCCATTCATATCATTTGACTATTTCTCAATTGGGGAATGACTTGTATAAATTTGACTCAGTTCTCTGTATATTTTAGAGATGAGGCCTTTATCAGAGACACTGATTGTAAAGATTCTTTCCCAATTTTCTGCTTCCCTCCTAATCTTTGTTGCATTGGCTTTGTCCAAAAACTAATCTCAGACAAAGCTAAAGCAAGGGTAGATTTAATTACAAGAGATAAGGAAGGAAACTATATCTTGCTAAAAGGCACCATAGACAGTAAAGCAATATCATTACTTAACATATATGCACCAAGTGATATAGCATACAAATTCTTAGAGGAGATGTTAAGGGAGTTATACGAAGAAATAGATAACAAAACTATGATAGTGGGGCACCTCAACCTCCCTCTCTCTGAAATTAATAAATCTAACCTCAAAATAAACAAGAAAGAAGTTAAGGAGGCGTATAGAATTTTAGAAAAGGCACATATGATAAGACCTCTGGAGATAACTGAATGAGGATAAAAAGGAATATATCTTTTTCTCAGTGGTACATGGCACATACACAAAAATTGACTATGTACTAGGGCAAAAAACCTCACAATCCAGTGCAAAAAGGCAAAAATAGCCGATGCATCTTTTTCAGATCATGATGCAATAAAAATTATTTGTAATAAAGGACCACGGAAAGATAAACTAAAAATTAATTGGAATCTAAATAATCTAATCCTAAAGAACGAGTAGGTCAAAGAACAAATCATAGGAAGAATAACTTCATTCAAAAGAATGACAATAATAATACAACATGCCAAAACTTATGGGATGCAGCAAAAGCAGGTCTTAGGGGAAGCTGTATGTCTCTAAATGCTTACATGAGTAAAATAGAGAAAAAGGAAATGAATCAATTGGGCATGCAACTGAAAAAGCTAGAAAAAGAACAAATTGAAAATCCCCAATTAAATATCAAATTAGAAATACTGAAAACTAAAGGAGAGATTAATAAAACTGAAATCAAGAAAACTATTGAACTAATAAATAAAACCAAGAGCTGGTTTTAGGAAAACCCCAAAATATTGATAAACTTTTGGTTAATCTGTTTAAAAAGAAGAAAACCAAATTACCAGTATGAAAAATGAAAAGGGTGAATCCACTTCCAATGAAGAGGAAATTAAAACATTAATTAGGAATTATTTTGCCCAATTTTATGACCATTAATTTGACAACCTTAGAGAAATGGATGAATATTTACAAAAATATAAACTGCCTAGGTTTACAGAAGAGGAAATAAAATACCTAAGTAGCCCCATCTCAGAAAAAGAAATTGAATGAGCCATCAATGAACCCCCTAGGAAAACATCTCCAGAACCAGATGGATTTACAAGTGAATTTTATCAAAGATTTAAAGAACAGTTAATTACTATACTTTATAGACTATTTGGGAAAATAGGTAAAGAAGGAGTCCTACCAGAGTTTTGTGATGCAAATATAGTACTAATACCTAAACCAAGAAAAGTCAAAACAGAGAAAGAAAATTATAGACCAGTTTCCCTAATGAATATTGTGCAAAAACTTCAAATAAAATATTAGCATAAAGATTGCAACAACTTATCACTAGAATAATTCACTATGTCCAGGTAGGATTTATTCCAGGAGTGCAAGACTGGTTCAGTATTAGGAAAACTATCAGCATATTTGGTCATATCAACAACAAAACTAGCAGAAACCATATGATTATCTCAATAGATGCACAAAAAGCTTTTGACAAAATACAACACCCATTCCTATTAAAAACAGTAGAAAGCATAGGAAGAAATGTTGTCTTCCTTCAATTATAAGTGCATCCACCTGCAACTACGAGCAAGCATTATATGTAATGAGGATAAGCTAGTTGCATTCCCAGTAAAATCAGGAGTGAAACAAGAATGTCCATTATCACCCCAGTATTCAATTTAGTACTAGAAATGTTAGCTTTAGCAATAAAGAGAAGAAAAAGAAATTGAAGGAATTAGAATAGGCAAAGAAGAAACTAAGTTATCACTCTTTGAAGATGATATAATGATTTACTTATAGAATCCTGGAGAATCAAGTAAAAAACTACTTGAAATAATAAATAACTTTAGCAAAGTTGCAGGATATAAAATAAACCCACATAAATCCTTGGCATTCCTCTTTATTAGTAACAAAGCCCACCAGCAAGAGATAGAAAGAGAAATTCCATTTAAAGTTACTGTAGACACTATAAAATATTTGGGCATCTACCTGCCAAGAGTAACCCAGGACTCATATGAACATAATTACAAATACTTTTCACACAAATAAAGTCAAATCTAAATAAATGGAAAAATGTTAGTTGCTCCTGCATAGACTGAGCTAATATAATTAAAATGACAATTTTACCTAAATTAATTTAGTTATTCAGTGCCATACCAATCAAACTACCAAAAATTATTTTACAGAGCTGGATAAAATAATAACAAAATCCATCTGGAAGAACAAAATGGCCAGAATATCAAGGCAATTAATGAAAAGAAATACTAGGGAAGGTGACCTAACCACACTAGATATTAAACTCTATTATAAAGCAACAGTCTTCAAAAGTACTTGGTACTGACTAAGAAACAGAGTAGTGGATTAGTGAAATAGATTAGGTACACAAGACGCAGTAGTCAACGACTGTAGCAATCTGTTCTTTGATAAACCCAAAGAATCCAGCTTCTGAGATAAGAATTAACTATTTCACAAAAACTCCTGGGAAAACTGGAAAATAGTATGGCGGAAACTAGCTATAGACCAGTATCTTATACTATATACCAAAATAAAGTCAAAATGGGTTCGTGACTTAGGAATAAAGGCTGATACTATGAGCAGTTTAGGAGGGCAAGGAATAAGTTACCTGTCAGATTTATTGGAAAGGGAAGAATTCATGACCAAACAAGAGAGAGAAAGCATTACAAAATGCAAAATGGATAATTTTGATTATGTTAAATTGAAAAGTTTTTGTATATCACTTTCCTATTTGATCCTTTTATCCAGATCCCGTTCCTACTAAATTTTACCAAATAAAGTGTGATAATCTATTTTATTATTCTTAGTACTTAGCCTTTCAAATTTATCTTTTTACTACATGACATTGGCTTATTTTGAATAAAAAACCCTCAGTATAGTGAAGGAATAGTTTTCAGAGATCCTTGTTTTAGGGGGTCTGTGGGGTCAAAACGATTTTCAGAGTAGTACTAACACGCCAAATGTTGACAAATATAACCCACATAAATTAATGATATTGGTGGGTGGGATTCTCAGTAATTTTAGTGTGTAAAGAACACCTGAGACCAAAATCTGAGAACCAATGACTTAAACTAATATCTCTCTTTTATATTTTTGACTTGTCAAATATTTTCTAAAGAATGTAAATATTCAGTTCTTTTAAGAGTTTGGAATCTAGATAATGTTTTATTAATCCTTTCTTTATTTGGAAGGAGGCCTACATTCATTCTAATAATTAAATGCCTGGCAACTAGCTGGAGGTTTGTAAGGGCAAGCAAAGTGGGACTTTTTGTTGTCTTTTGTTTTGGAGTGCTTCTCAGCACTAAGGCAATCAAGAGCCTTTGATTGAGTCTTGCCTTTGTTTGTAGGAAGGCTCATACCCTTTTGCTAGTTAGGTCAGGAGATGTGTGAAACCCTCAAGAGGTGTGAAGCCCTTGAGAGGTGTGAATTACTTGGGCCCTGAGAAAGGGAATATATACTCTGAGGTTAGCATTTTGTTTGGGGGCTCACTCATTGGAAGAATGTTGGTGTGGAGATCCTGGGTTGCTGTTAAGGAGTCCTCTGGCTTTGAAAACCTAGATGTTTGTGCTTCTCTCTCTCTTTGTTAAGTATGTATGTATAGCTTTGGTCAGGCAGCTGGAAGCCTGCCTGTTGATTTGTGTTATTTGCTTTGTTTATATTTTCTCTGTTTGTGTTTTCTCTGAAGTTCAGGATGCTGACTTTTTCCCCTAAGTAAATGATATTTTTATGTTTAATTAAAGCAAGATTGTAAACCCTTTAAAGTTGCTTTCCTTAGAAAAGCAGATCAAAGAACCTGTGCTGGTAGCCCTTCTGTATGCTCTTGTTGTTGGTCTTTCACCTCTACAGCAGCTGCTAGCATCATTGTTGTTACAAGATTCCAGTAATTTATTGTTGTCTTTATAGTATTTTGGGGCAGCTAGGTGGTCCAATTGGTAGAGTCCTATACCTGGCGTCAGGAAGACTCATCTTAGTGAGCTCAAACCTGGGACACTTTATCCTGTTTGCCTCATTTTCCTCATTTGTAAAATGAGCTGGAAAAAGTAATGGCAAACCATTCCAGTATCTTTGCCAAGAAACCCCAAAAGGGTCACAGAGTTGGAAATGACTGAAAAATGCTTGAACAACAAAATAGTGTTTGAACCATGGCATGTAACATGCAATATCAACCAAACTATTCATTACAGCTCTGTTTTAGTTAGTAATGAATGGAAAAGAAAAAACATCCATTGGCTTAAAATGGCTAAATAAATTGTGGCATTGAACATAATGGAATATTATTGGGCCTTAAAGAACAATAAATTTTAATTATAAACTGATACAGAATAAAATAAATAGAATACACCCACCTCAGTTATGTAAGTGGAAAGAACAACAACAAAATAATAAACTGAACACTAGTATTTATAATGACCATATCTGGTTTTTCTCCTATCTGTTCGACCCCTTCTTCTATCTCCTTTGCTAGATCCTATTCCAGATCACTGTCTCTAATTGTAGGTTTTGCCTCAGGTACTGTCCTAGGACCTCTTCTCTTCTTCCTTCATACCACTTCATTTGGTGATCTCACTAGCTCCCATGGATTGAATTACCAGATTTATGCTGATGATTCTCAAATCTACCTTCCCAAACTCCCTGCTGACCTCTACTGTCACATTTCCAGCTGTCTTTCAGACCTGGAGGTCCATTAGACACTGTAAACTCAACATGTCCAAAATAGAACTCATTATTTTTCCTCCTAAACCCTCCTACCTTCACAATTACCAGAGAGGGCAACACAGTCCTCCCAGTTCATCAGGCTGAATTTTCTTGGATTCCTCTCACCTCCCATATGTAATTTGTTGCCAAGGCATCATGATTTTACCTTTGCAGCAACTCTTGTATATGTCTCTTTCTCTTTCTGACACTTCCACTGCCCTAGTACAGGCCCTCATCATTCCATGCTGTGATTATTGCAATAGCCTGCTGGTAGGTCTTCCTATCTCAACTCTCCCCCATTCCAATCTACCCTCCATTCAGCCACTAAAGTGATTTTCCTAAAGCACTGGTCTGATTATGTCACCTACTCTACCCAAACTCCAGTGGCTTCCTATTGCCTCTGGAATTTAATGTGAAGTATTCTCTTTGTCCTTTAAAGAAAGCCCTTTATAACTCAACCCTCCTACTTTTCTATTCTTTTTATACTTTATCCCTCAACACATACTCTTTGATCCAATGACAGTGGCCTCCTGATTATTCTATATTTAAGACATCACATCCCTCTGCTCCAGAAATTTTCTCTGGCTGCCCCCCATGACTTGAATGCTTTTTTTTCTTCTGCTTAGATTATTGACCTACCTGACTTCTTTAAGTCCCACTAAAATTCTAACTTCTACAAGAAGCCTTCCCTAAACCCTCTTAGTTCCAGTGCTTTCTCTCTGTTAATTATCCTCTGTATATCTTGTATATAGCTTGCTTTGTATATATTTGTTTGAATGTTATCTCCTCATTAGATTGTAAGATTCTTGACAGAAAAAAAGCACTGTTGCTCTTTTTGTATTCTCAGTGTTTACCACAGTACCTGACACATATTAGGTGCTTAATAAATGCTTATTGATTGATATTTGTTCCATTTCCCATTAGTTTTGGAGAAAAAAGGCCTGCATTCTTTAGATTTTAGAGGTACCTTTGAAGTTTTTTTAGTCTAACATACAAGATGTCCCAAAAGTCTTAGTGCAGTTATAACGTATTAAAACTTGAAGCTTTAATAGCTTAACTTCATTAAAAAGTTTGGAGCGTCCTCTATAACTGAGCAATTATTAACTTTATATATCCTTTGATCATTGGTTTTGGTTTTCCAATCTCTGCTGGAATTCTTCAGTAAGGAGAAAGCCCTTATTCCTTTTGGTAGCCCTTTCCACTTTTGGGCAGTTCTAATTCCTTTTTTTTTTTTAAATTTAGATACATATACATTTTTCTGAATTTAGTGGAACACTAAAAAAATTAATATTTCCATACAAAAAGTAAAATAGAAATAGAGGATTACATGTGAAACCATAAATTTCTATTACATGAAGCTTACTTTTTAAAAATATGTAATAAATAAAACAATTCATTCTGCACATTGAATCCCTTACTTTTGTGTAAGGAGATGGGTAGCATAATTTGTGTTGGTTGATCGTTGTGTTGATCATGGCTTTTAAGTCTTTTTTTTCTTTTTATTTTTTAGGAAACTAAATATTATTTTGTTTATTCTGTGGATTAGACAAACCAGAATCTTATTAGCTGTATCTCCCTGGGAAAGATATTTAACTATTCTGGAACTCATTTTTCTCATGTATTAAATTAGGGGGCTGAACTAAAAGAATTCTTCACCACCTCCAAATTTTATTCAATATGAAACATGCCTCTGTAGTTTTTATGGAGCAGACTAACCATGTTCATGATCAAATCTGCTTCTCAATTGGAATTCTGTTGCTAACCCAGCCCCAATCTCAACCTCGTTTGCCTCAGGAGGAGCAGTCCTTCTTCTATATATGTCTCTGCCAGCTGGATCCTGAGTAAGCCCAGAAGGTCACACTCTCCAGACTTTTAGGCTTTGATCTTGCTTTCTCAGAATGACTTTTGAAAAGTGTGACAGGGACAATCTCAGGGGGGCAGGTTAAGGTAATCCCAGAGGCTCTGAATGCCCTAATTGGTGAGGCATCAATGGAAACACCTTCATGCAAACTTCTCCTTAAAACTGTCATGAGACTTTAGAGACTGTATGTCCCTCATGTCATGGGGATTGGCAGCTAGGAGTGGTCTTGTATGTGTACATCTTTCTTGACTACCATTACTCCCTCATTAAAAAGGAGTTTGTAGATGACAGTCTGTTTCTTCTTGGGAATCAACATCCTTGTAGGGTGTTGCTCTTAACTCAGTGACCTTTAAAGTGCCACCCCACACTCAAGAATAATAAATACCTGGAAGTTGTATAATTTTCATGCGAAAACTTGTACCCAGAGAAGATGACATAAATCTCTATCCTCTCTTTTTAGGATTTTCTAACAATCTTCTCTCTTGGTTTTCTTCCTTTCTGTCCAATCACTCTCAGTCCCTTATACTAGTTCTTCATATCCACTAAGTTTGGCTGTCTTCAAGCATTTTCTATATCTGTGGTTTTTCCAATGAGATATTTGACATTGTCTTCCATTTTTTCATTCTTTGGTTTTGTTTTATAATATTTTGATTTCTCATAAAGTCACTAGCTTCCACTTGCTCCAATCTAATTTTGAAGGTAGTATTTTCTTCAGTGGTCTTTTGGACCTCCTTTTCCATTTGGCTAATTCTGCCTGTCAAGGCATTCTTGTACTCAATTGGATTTTTGGAGCTCTTTTGCCATTTTATGTTAGTCTATTTTTTAAGGTGTTATTTTCTTCAGTATTTTTTGGGTCTCCTTTAGCAAGTCATTGACTTGTTTTTCATGTTTTTCTTACATCATTCTCATTTCTCTTCCCAATTTTTTCTCTACTTCTCTTACTTGCTTTTGCAGATCCTTTTTGAGCTCTTCCATGGCTTGAGACCAGTTCATGTTTTTCTTGGAGGCTTTAGATGTAGGCTCTTTGACTTTGTTGACTTCTTCTGACTGTATGTTTTGATCTTCTTTGTCACCAAAAAGAGATTCCTGAGTCTAAGTGTGTGTCCTTTTTCACTGCTTGGTAATTTTCCCAGCCAACTACTTGACCCTTGAGCTTTTTGTCAGAGTATGACTGCTTGTGGAGTAGAAAGTGCTTTGTCCCAAGCTTTAGGGGCTTTGCTGCTGTTGTCAGAGCTGTTTTTACACAGCAAGTTCTACCACACCAGCGTTCCTCCTCCCCCTAGAAAGTCTGAGTGTGAATCTAAGTCCTTTTTCACTGCCTGGCCATGTTCCCAGCCAATTTACTTGACCCTTGAGTTTTTTTGTCCAGCTAGGTAGTTTTTCATGGGCTTGGGGTTGTAAGCAATTGCAGCTGTAGCTCTGTAAGCAGCCTTAGAGCTGCATCACCTCCGCTGCCCCCATGGTGGCTGAGCTGCAAACTCCTTTCACTCTGTTCCAGCAGCTTTTCTCACTAACCTTCTCTGTTGTCTTTGGTGTTTGTGGGTTGAGAAGTCTAGTAACTGCCAGAGCCCACTGATTCAGGGCACTAGGGCCTGTTCTGCTTGGCTCTCGGTCTGGTTGGTCCAGGCATGGCTCACACTGGTCTCTGCTCTTATGCCAGTTCCATGTGATAGACCTTACCCTGCAACCATCCAGACTGTCCTGGGCTGGAGCGCTGCTTCCCTTTGTTATTTCGTGGGTTCTGCAGTTCTAGAATTTGTTCAGAGCCATTTTTATAGGCTTTTGGAGAGACGTGGGCGGGGGGGTGGGAAGCTCATGCAAGTCCCTGCTTTCCGGCTGCCATCTTGGCTCTGTCCCCCAGTTTTTAAGTCTTTCAAAGTTTTTCTTCATACTAATGTTAAAGTATAAATTGTTCTCCATGTTCTGTTCACTTCCTACTTTATCAGTTTGTATAAACCTTCCACAGTTTCTTCAAAACTATCCATTTTGTTACTTTTGATCAAATAAACTATTTTTAACTGCTTTGCAATGCCTCACACTTAGCATATGCCATATAGATGTTAGCTATCATCATCATCATCATCATCATCATCATCATCATCATCATCATCATCATCATCAGTATCATCATCTCTTATGGTGCAGTGACATTCCATATACCATAATATGTTATGCCATTCTTCTATTCATGAACATTCCTTTTAATTCCAGTGCTTTGCTGCAACAAAAAGAGCTGCTGTAAATATTTTTCTCTTCATGGATCCTTTTCTTCTCTGTCTGATCTCTTTGGGATATAGGCACACTGTCTGTATCTTGGGGTTCAGTGGTATGTGTGGTTTGTTGTTTGGCATAGTTCTAGGTCATTTTTCATAATGTTTAAATCAGGTAATTCACATTTTCATCAAAAATGTAGCAGTGTACCTTTCTTGCCTTAACTTCTCTAATATTTGTCATTTTGTCAAGTTTTGGGAATGTTAGATAGAACCCTCTAGGGTTTTGTTTTTTTTTTATTGTTGAGTCTAATGGTAATGTGGAACACTTTTTTATGTGAACTCTAATTTCTAGGATTTTTCCTGGAAAATTATGAGGTTTCTATTTCTCTTGCAACCATCTGCAGTTATATAGCTTGTTTAATCCATTGCCAGATTGAGCCCTTCATGTATTCGAACAGTCTTCCTCCTCTCTTATCCCTACCTAAATATTTTTTATCTTGCTTAAACCACAGTCCTCTCATGACATTGTGATCATTTCTCATTGGGCTGCTTTCCCAGACTTCATCAGTCTTCAGAAACTCATCTTCCTGCCAGTTAGCCTCATCCTCCTTCTGATAGTAGACGGTAGAGGGCAGACATTAAATAGCTCCTCCATTTAAGGAGGATGCTCAGGGTAGCCACCTCATCATTTTCTACCTTACTGTATGCCATCTTAATTCACTGATAGGTATGCCTCTGAACCCATTTCAGCTTCTTTTTATGTGTTATCCTCCCTTATTAGCTCTTTGAGGGCAGGGACTGTCTTTATCTTTTTTTATATCCATCACATTACAAAGTGACTGTCACATAGTATGTGTTTATTACATATATAGTTACTTGCTGACATGGTACACCTTATCTTGCTACTCTAGGTTGATAGTATCTCTCCAAAAATGTGGTACTCAGAACTAAATAGAATACTTCAGAGGTGATGGTCCTGTAAGTGCAGAGTATAATACTCTTAGTATGTTCTATATTGACCTTCTGTTAATTCAGTCTCATGCAGCACACTCCCTCCATTTTAGTCTTGCCTTGTAGCCTTTTCCAGTTGAATAATTTACCATCAGTGCACTTGCTGACCTTAATGCTGTGTTTGTCCTCATTGAAGGCCTTTGACAACATGGCTGAATACATCATGCTGTTTTCAGTCACATATTGCGTGGATACTCCATAAAAGTACAGTTGAATTCTGTTATACAAGTCACATACCAAGGGATGAGTATAACACCATGTTTTGGACACTTATGCCCAGGAAGTGAGCACACATCATGGTACATGTCAGATTAACTTCACTGGGGAGATCAAGAGGTCCCTTTGTAAGTAAATTAGTGTAATATCATATAAATTAATGTCTTAAATAACTTTATGAAGTATCCACACTATATTACAATTGTAAAATAATTAGTATTGTTTATTTTATTTGGCAGAACCTACATATATTTTCTAATCTTCATTTTTTACGTGAAATTATTTTTTCATTTTTTATTTGTTTTTGCCTATTATCAATGTGATGTATGTGTATTTTCAGTCACACATCACATGGGTACTCCATAAAAGCACAGTTGAATTCTGTTGTACAACTCACATACCAGAGGATGAGTATAACACCAGAATTATAGGCTGATTTAGTTTATAATGAGAGCCATAGCGCATGTCACTGTATATCTGGAGGGATATGATTCAACTTAAAGTACACTTACACTTAAAGCTACGTAATGAGAGCCTACCTCATTAAGGTTTTTAATATATACATGATCAATTACATGAGCCTATGTTACTTTGGCATAAAAATAACTAATACACTTTCAGAACCAAGAAACCATTGTTTGGAATGAGATATATACATCGACCAATAAATGTTATTGCTAATATGATCATTTATAAGGGTACCTTAAATTTGTGTAATGTATTGTTTTTCAGAGCACTTTCATATTTACTATCTAAATAATTGATGAGGAAACTGAAACCCTGAGAAGCTAGAAAATTTGTTTTAACATAGATAGTGACAGAGCTGAGACTAGAATCTAAGTACAGTACTCTGAATTCATTGTGTTTTCTACTCTGATCTTGCCTCTCTGAGTAGAAAGAATAAAGGAAAACAATTACATTTTTATAACCAACTAATAGATTATTTTTCATGAGTAACAAAATTAAAAATGAACTAAAACTGGTAGAATAGGAATGAAAAATGATAAAATATAAAATGTACTTAAAAGAAGTTACGATAATTTTTATTTTGAATCAGAGATATTGAGATGTGTTTGTTTTCTGTTTATAACCATTTCACTTAAATTCTAACCCTATTATGCTGCAAGAAGAAAAAATATAGTCACACGTGGCTTTAGTTTACTTGGAAAAACTAGAACTTGCTACCACTTTTCCTGGTCCTGGTCAGGTAGTTCATTATTTTGTTGACAATCCAGTTCCATTAATCTGGTATTTTGGGGAAAATTACTTACAGACCTTAAATTCTGTGTTGAAGGTGATCAAATAGACATTTGAATCCCTCATGTAAATGATGTCTTAAAGTTAAAGTAAAATCTACTTTCCAGAAAGTAACTGTAAAAGTATTTTATGCAAGATTTCATGTGGGATACCTTAATGGTTGAATAATAAATTTTACCTCATAAAAATGAAATTCAATAATACAGTAGCTTTCTCAGCGCAGTAGCATCTGGCCGATTCTCATGGGAGCCAATATTTTCCAACTCATTAGGATCATGTCGTTCTGTATGTCGTCAACATTGACTTAGCCAAGCTACCTTTACTTACATAACCGCCAAACTATTAAATAGGTCTCTTGTGGAGTGAAGTCAAATATTCCTCTTATTTTGCTTTTGCCTTAGAAGAAGAGAAGAAAATGTACATACTGTAACATTTAAACATCTGGTCTAAACCACATCAGTGTAACATTGAGGAAAGTAACAGGATTCAGTATTCTTCCCAGGTGTGCTTATAAAAAGAGTTTTAGAGTTGCTGTATAGTTCTTTAACTGTTTAGGAAAGAGGTTGAAATATGGTGATATACTGTTCTAATGCCTCTGTTATAAACCTTTTTCTACCCTTAAAAAACAAAAACAACAAAAAAGTACCAAGAAACTAATTTTAAATGCATGTCTTTGAATTGTAACAATTTCCTTTTTGTACAGGTACTGATTCTGACTATTTCATAAAATATCAGCAGAATTTATTTCTTGTTCTAGGCTACAAATAAAACTTCTTGTTGATTAAATACAAATATGGCAATCTATTGTTGCATAAAAGTTGCATCGTATGAACATTTTAAACCACTCCTTTTAGGATAATGTCCATAATACTTGTATTCATTCTCAACATTTTTGCACACAGTGCAGGACAAAAGTAGTTACATCTCTATACAGGCCTTGATATATCGTATTCAGGATAATGTTGATTATAAAGCAACTGATAATCTGTAGAAAACTTGAAAACATTTAGTAATACTATTATAATGCTGTAGTTAGCAGTTTTTTATTTGTAACCATGAAGATAGTAATTAATTGTAAAGTTTTTTGGCTTATGACAGATTGTGTTTATTGGGAAAATATTGTAGTCTTCGATAACGAACACCAAAAACTCAGGTTCTGTGTTTTCCTTTAAGTATCATTTAATATATATAAATAAATTTTGAATGGTTCTCTTCTTTGAAGCCTGCTAGCTAAGCGACTAAATTTATGGTGTCAATTAGTAAGACATACATAGTGATGATTGATTGAATTGTTTTCCAACAATAAGTATTACAAAATTTTCTATGTTAACTCTAGGAGTCAAACTTTTAGAGAGGGACATAATACCTTATTAATCACTCTTAGATATTTTTCTTTATATTACTGAAAAGTAGATAAAAGAAGTCTTTGCTATATGATTTGTCATTATTGTAGAAAAACTTCTGAATATAGTTCCCTAAAAAATACTGATCAACATTAGTTGATGGTGGTAACTATGTGAAACTAGAGTCAAAATGAAATTTATGGAAGATTTTTTTTTTGAAAAATAGTCATTCTTGAAAGGATATTAACAGTAGTTCTCAATATAAAGATTCTGCCTTCTGACATCTTCACCTCATCCTCTTTTGTCCTCCTTCTCAGTCACTAGAATGTCGTACTTTTTCCCAAGTTCACTGAATGGCATAATCTGAGAAGGTCCAAAATGGACAAATAAACTACATATCATGAAGAATAATGACAAAATCACTCTGTGTTTGTTAGGATATGGTATGATTTAAGGTACTGTAGAAATGGAAGCAGAGAGCTACGAAATACAGGCATGGACATCCACTTAAATACTTAATGACTTTAGCAGATTGGACACAGAAACTGTTAAGCCTCCCATACCTGATACAACAAAAATTATACTTTGAATTTCATTTGCATCAGATGTTTCCTGTTTTATAGAAAATTTAATTATATAGTGTCAATTAAAACATGTATCTTTCAAAGTGTACATATACTTGTGCTTTGGAAACATTTTCTGTTTTAGCAACTATAACAATTGGACTTGAATTTATTGAAGTCATGAAACATATGTTTATTTGGTCAAAACAACAGTTGTATGGTGAAGTTATACAAACCAATTCAAAGTACACTTTTGTTATGTAAAATTTCTAGGAGTATAGTTACCTGGTGCATATTCTGATGCAGTACCACTGCAACAATTGTGGATTGAACCCTTGAGTGATCAAAATGAAAAAAAAAATTAAAATGTTTGTGTTGAAATTTGTAAGCTACAACCCCGTCTGTAGGTGAAAGTTCCTACCAAATAGCAATGGAATTTTCTCTTGCAATATTGTATTAACCTAAATCTAATCCAAAATGATGTTCTTTCTACTTTTTTTCTGACATGTGTTTTTTATTGGAGTTGGTTTTCTTTACTAATCTTTCTATTATGATAAGAATACTAGTGGTATTATTATTATTATTATTATTAGTAGTAGTAGTAGTAATAGTAGAAGAAGAAGAATGTAAACTCCCTCTAGTAAAATAGAAGTTTGTTGAAGGCAAGGTATTATTTTTCAATTGCTTTTGTATCATCATTGGTACAAGCATAGTGCCTTGCATATAGTGTACATATTTCTTGAATGAAGGAATAAATTATGTAGAATTAAACATTATGAGATCATCTAAATTTAAGTCCATCTATATAAGACTTTAAAATGCATGGATATTACTTTGCTTTGAGATATTATAATCAATTACTCTTTGTGTAGTAAGGTGGAATCACAGTGAATACCATGATGATGATGATGATGATGATGACTGTATAAATGACTTTTGATTTCAACCTGTTGAAAACTCCTAATTTTAAAGTCAGATTTTAAGATAAATGAAAGAGAAAACCAAAATAGCACTGACTACTTGTGTAGTGCCTGTTCCCCAAGGACCTTAGAGTTCTCAATTGGAATTTTTTTTTTTTTTAACTATGCCTTGCCTATTCTTATGAAATAGATAGTTTGGTGGAACCCAGACTTCTTGAGAAAATTACTAAAAGTTCGTGTAACAGAAAGATACAGGGGTCAAAATAGAAGCTGGTTTCCTGACTGTAAGATAGTGTTTTTATTCATTAGAACATGTTGCCTGTTACAAAACTAAAATTGATTTGTCATCGTTTTAAGTATGCTGCAGAAATATAAACAGTGCTTTTCTTTTGAATGAATTTATAAGTTTTAAATCCTTTGAAATTTCTTACTGGCTTTAAGTTAGTAAAGTTAAGACCATGATCTGCAAACCATTCATCTAAAGACTAATTATTGTTGATTTGTTTCACAGCTTAGTTTCTTTGCCATGAATTTTTCCCCTACCCCACTCACCCTTTTTTGGCTTGTTTAGTATTTTGAAATTTTCAAATTTTCTGTATTCCAATGTATAAAAACAGTATTTAAATATATTAAATACAATTTAATACATTATGCATAATTCATAAGAATAACATTTTAAGGGAGATTACGTATTTATACATTTAAATATTTTTTCAGTCCTTTTTCAGTTTTGTTAATTTGTAAAAGTTAATGTTAGGTTTATAAACCTAAATGTTAGGTTAAACTCTTAAAAATTAAGAGATACAAATATTTTTATGAGAATGGTAACTCATATGCATTTCAAATGATTGTTTTACTAGACCAGCAATAAAAAAGACATAGCTATAGCCACAATTTCGTTAAGTGTTTTGAAAACAGTGATAATAGCAGAATTTATATAGTACTTCAGTAGTAAAAGCAGAGCCTCTCTGTCTCTGTTTCATATGTGTGTGTGTGTGTGTAATTTAATCTTTATTTTACAACAAATTGTATAGCTGTTACTCTCCTCATTTTATAGGTGAAAGATTCAAAGCATGTAATTGAATTGCATAATCAAGTGTGAGAGCCAGGATTCTAGTGCAGGCCTTCTGTTGCCATGTCCACAGCTTTCTTCTAGCCCATCCTGTTTGTAATTATTGAATGTATAAAAACCTGATTGATATGTAGAGAAGAAAAAAAAAACATTTATGAAGTGTTTACTAAGTTCCAGGCATTGTACTGAATGCTAGGGATGCCTAAAGGAATTTACATTCTAATAAGGGAAGAAAACTCACCAAAAGGAGCTGAAAAATATTGGTGGAAGTGGTGGAGGTTGGAGTTATCCAACCCAGAGGCCTAATATTGAAGTCTAGGCTGTAAGTGCTGAGAGAAGTTGCAGGATGAAACATAGTAGAGGTGTGATTTTGAAGTCAGAAACAAGGCCAGGAGGGGAATTTTCATTAGTCCATTCAGAAATAGAAACCTTTGTAGGATTATTTAGAGATAGAAACCTTTGTGGGAATAGAGGAAGAGGGAAAAAATGAAGAGGGATGCAATGAAGTCCATCCAAGTTCACTACTTCTATTTTGTGTCAACTTTGCCCAATAACTTCTTGGAATATACTTTCCTAAGGAATCCCCAAAGCAGGACACTTGATTCCGGTCTCCATGAATGCTTTCGAGTCAAAGTATTACATTTAGTTTTAGAAATGGATTCCTTCCCACCTTCTTGTTTCCTCCCATTGTGGAATAAATTTCATTGCATCTCAATAAAAAATTATTAACCACTTACTCGTTTGGTAATATCAGTGTTGCTGGTGCCTCTTGGTTTATGAAGTTTATGATCAAGATAAACAGCCTTAATAATCTTCCTACTTCTAGGACAGGGCTGTCCAACCTTAGGTTTTTATTGAAACAATAAACAACATATTTTGATTTTCCATTTTAGTGGGAGCTCTGTGGTAGCTCCGCTTCCTTTACTAAAGAATTTATGTAAATTTCTATGCTTCTGGCGGGCTACATAAATCACACTGCAGGCTGCATGCCATATTTTGGACAGCCCAGTCCTAGGAGATGAACCATTCTATTTTCTTTTAAAATGTCTTCTTTTTTTTTCCTTTGACCTACACTGAATTTTGGTGAATGAAAACTAGCCATTTTTGTGTTTTGAGATTTGTTTACAGTTCGCATATCCTCTGAGTTCTTGCCCATTAAATTTACTGGAATTGAATTGTAATACATAGAATATTTGAAAGAAATTTTTTAAGTAATTGAAGAAGATAGTATGGAAATGGCCTGGCAGATATTTGTTGGTCAATTATATTTTATTCTTTTTTATATTGTCATAAATTATTTTTACTAAATATTGGACGTACCTATGTTTACTTCAAGGTAAAGTGCTTTCTTCAAAGTAGTCTTATGGGGCAGATACTGCCCCATATTAACTTCATTTTAATGGCAGAGGAGTTGAAAAATAGTGATTTGTACAAGGTCATATAGCTAGTATCAGAACCAGGGCTTGAATTCCATTCTTTTGTCCCTAAGAACAGTGCTCTTTCTACTTTCAGGAAACATACCATTTTCATTCCTATTCTACCATTTCTGACATACTGTCAGAATCTGAGCATTGCTGAAGAGGTCTCATTTCGGTAGAAAGGAATAGTAAAGGAAAGCAGAACTTTCTCTGAACTGCTCTAGTTAACTCATTTGGTTACTGGCACATTAGTTACCATGTGAATCTAATATGTATCCTGTGGTCAGTATTAAACATTGGAGTAATACTGGAAAATAATCAACTTTAAGACATCATGTCTTCATTCCCTCGGAAACTCATCACTCAGAAATCTCTTTATTCTTGGTACTCCCATCTCATCAGGAAACCTCTATCCCTGTGATTAGACCTTCTGACTTGGAGGGTAGAGGCACAAACTTCAAACACTTCATTTGAGGATGGGGCTTAGTACAGTTTTCTCCCCATTTTTCACCAGCTGTACTGCTTTTGGACGAATTTGAATTTTTTTTCATCAATTAAATTGTAAGCTCTTTGAAGTCAGGGACTTTCTTTTTCTATCTAGTACATTGTATGGTACCTGACACATGGTTGGCACTTAATTAATTGTTCATTGTCTGACTGATGTTAAAGTCAAGCATTACAAGCAGATCGTTGGAAAACAGCTGTACTTCATCAATATTGTACTTTTTTTCTCTAGTCCTCTAGACTCCTCTACTACCTGATCTGTCTTCCCTTTGCTTTTTTGTTTCAAAGAACTGTGATTTCATCATTGTGCATACTATTTTCAATATAGAAGGCCACCTCTCCATGTTATAATTAGCTTCATGTGTTGCTTTGGACAAAAATAACTTGCCATCTTGTAGCCAGCTTAGTGGTACAATCGTGAGAATCAAGGATGTTTCTCAGACAAGAGATATCCAATCTAATCTACTACCTTTATTTTAAACTTTGTAATTTTGGTAGAGCCTGCCAATATTTGTTTTCCACTGGAATAACCTTGACAGGAATCAAGAATAACTCCTAGGTTTTGAGCCTGAGGGACTGGGAGGATGGTATTGCCTTCTATAGGAATAGGGGAGGGAGGAGAGGGCCAGGGTTTGGGGGAAAGATGATAAGTTCTGTTTTGGATGTGTTTAGTTTATTCAGTTATATATGTCTAATTGGCAGTTGGAGAAGCGAGACTCTAGAGATAAGCAGAGGTCGAAGTTGGACAAGTAAATGAGGTACTTAGGGCCCTGCACCTACCACATGTGTCAGTGGATGGACTTGATTCCAGGCCTTCTGACTCTAATGTCTGCTCCCTATCCATTGCATCGTCCTGCTTTTCTACCCTCTAGTTATTAATGTCAAATGAAACAACATAGATATTCACTGAATGTGTTTGCATTATTATCAAGAATATTCTGTGTAGAATTCAAATAGAAGAGTGAATTCATACTTTATTTGCATTCAGAAATCATTTTGTGCTGATTCCATTAGCCCTCTAACACTACAGAGCTCCCTAAATGAGATTCTATCTGCTCACAAGAAGTTGGCATGACCACCAGTTCCTTACCCTTGGGCTTCTCACCATATCACTTGACTGAAACTACTCTTTCCAGTGATTTCTTTATTGTTGACTCCAGTTGCGTTTTTTTTCTGTCCTCATCCTTTTTTTTTAATCTTCCTGCAGCAAATTTTCTTTCCTTCCTGGATTTTTTTTTTATATTGCTCTCTCCTGGTTCTTTTTATTCTTGTCTGGATATGTCTTCTAAGTCTCCCTTGCTGGATCATTATTTATTCATCCTTTCCTACAATCGTGGATGTAGCCCACGGTTCTCTCTTTGGCCCTGTTCAATTCCATTTAAACACACTTGGTGAGGCCTTACAGGTTCCACTAAATCAACTCTATAAAGATAATAATAATAATAATAGCTTACATTGATATAGTCCTTACTATGTGCCAGGCACTTTGTAGAATGCTTTACAATTAGTATCTGATTTTATCCTCACAACAACACTGAGAGGTAAGTTCTATTATCCCCATTTTACAGATCAGGAAATTGAGGCAAACTGAGGTCAAATCACTTGTCCAGTGTCACACAGTTAATAAGTTTCTGAGGTGGAGTTGAACTCAGATGTGCCTAACTCTAAGCCCATTACTTTATCCACTGTGCGACTTAGTCATTCATCCCTCACTTGTCTACTGACTTTAATCATACAGCTCCAATAGGATATTCCATAGATAACTCAGATACAATGTATCCAATATAGAATTATCTTTCTCCATAAACTTGCCTCTCTGTCTTCTTTGTTTCTGCTGAAGGCAACACCATTCTGTCATGCTTGACTTGTCATTGTGACATCTCCCATATTCATTTAGTTGTCAAGTTTTGCCAACTTATTAGAGGCAAGGGGTGGGTGAGAATGCAGGATTCGTGGGACAGAGAATCACCTCTCAGCCTTCTAAATGACTTCCCTGCCTCAGTCTTTCCCTGCTCTAATCCATTTTTCACTGAGCTAGCAAGGAGATTTTCCTAAAGTGCAGGTTTCACTGTGTTACCACCACTGCCCTCCATGCCCCCCACGCCCACCTCAAAGTGACTTTTTACTGCCTCAAGGAGCAAATACAAATTCCTCTGGTTGGCATTGAAAGCTGTTCACAATCTGAGTCTTTCCTGTGTTTCCAGTTTATTTCAAATTATTTCCACACACTTGGCCAATCCAGCGACATTGGCCTACTTGCTATTCCTTCTACATGGCAGTCCATTTCCCAACTCTCTGCATTTTCACTACATGTTGATATATCTAGATTGCTCTCCTTCGCCTCTTTTTCCTGGTTTCCCTGGCTCCTTCAAGACTTGGCTCACATCCCATCATCTGTGGGAGGCTTTTCCTGGTCCCTCCCCTACCACCTTCACCCTCCACCCACACTACTGCCTTTCCTCTGTGATTATTTTCCATTCATACTGAATGTCTCTCTTATACTTTGGTTTGCATGTTGTCACCACTAAAAGAATGTGAGTTCCTTTGTATCCCCAGTGTTTAACACTAGTGCCTGGCACATAATAAGTGCTTAATAAATGTTCATTAATCTTCTGACTAACTAAAAAGATACTTAATGATCATCTTGAACAGGAAGTGGTGATTACAAAGAACTAGCATGTATTTCTCAAGAATAGGTCGTGCCAGACTAAGCTGATTTCCTTTTTCAGTAAGTTTACTCAAGTAGTAGTTCAGGGTATTGCTTGAGGTATACTATACCTGGATTTTAGTGCAGCATTTGATAAAGTTACCTCATATTGTTCTTTCAAAGAAGATAGAGTTTGTACTAGAGAGAGTTTGGAGAGTTTGTAAGTGTGTGACTAGAGCATAGTACAATTAGGTGGATTCAGAACTGGTTTAATGGTTGGACTCAGAGTGGTTGTTAATCATTTAAAGTGAACTTGGCAGATCTCTCCTGGTATGCTTTCAGGGATCTATGCTTGGCCCTGTGCTACTTAATATTTTTATCAGTGTCTTAGATGAAGGCATGATCATCAGATTTGTGGATGATACACAGTTGAAAGGGATACCTAACC
The DNA here is from genome assembly GCA_028646595.1 of Phalanger gymnotis. Classification (NCBI taxonomy): domain Eukaryota; kingdom Metazoa; phylum Chordata; class Mammalia; order Diprotodontia; family Phalangeridae; genus Phalanger; species Phalanger gymnotis. The sequence goes on along the minus strand of CM053622.1, from coordinate 130,670,380 downwards.
TACCAGGTAACAGTCAGGGTCCAGAAATGTCTTTGGCCATACCTTAGCATTGGATTGAATCTAAGAAGGTAAAATTCTGTAGGAATAAATGTAGTTCAAATAAATGTAGTTCACTTAGGTTCAAACTTTCAACTTTACAAGTATGGGATGGGAGAAGCATAGTTGGACAGCAGTTTGTCTGAAAAAAAGAACTTGAGATTTTAGCAAAATGTAAGTTACTCCAGTATGTATCAGCAGTGTGATGTGGCAGCCACTCTGCCTTGACAACTCCCCCTGCCCCCATCATCTCCCTATCCTCTCCTGAAAAAGATTAAAAACTGTCTTGTTGGGCTGCATTCAGGGGGCAAACTTTGAGAAATAAGGAATATTGTGTTTACTTTTGGTATGACACTGCACAAAGCGTATTAAGAGTATACAGAAGAGGCTAGATGGTCTGGTGGATGGAGCACTGGACTTAGACTGGAAGACTTGAATTCAAATTCTACATCAGACACCAGCTGGGTGAACCTGGCAAGTCACTTAATCCCTCCGTCTCAGTTTTCTCATCTGTAAAAAGAGGGTAATAGCACCAACCTTTCAGGATTCTTGTGAGGATACAATGAAATAAATTGGTAAAGTGCTTGCAAACCTTAACGTGCAATGAAAATGCTAGCTATTGTAGTAAAAGGCCTTGAATACGTGTCTTGTAAGAGGTGATTGAAGGAGCTGGTTTGGAAAATAAAAGATTTCAGGAATATGATAATTTTGTTTAGGTGTTCCAAAGACATTTTGAAATTTGGTCAGTTATAGGAAAAAAAAAACCCAACAAACCCCAAAACAAAAAAAAAATTAAAATGCTTGTTAAAGAATGGTGCCATGTAAATCTTTTGTACCATTGTTATCTTCTTTAATTTCTAGTTGATTGGTGATTTATTGATTATAGTATTTTAAAAATTTAGGTATTTACAGTAGAACCTCGGTTTACGAACTTAATTCGTTTCCAGATTCTGTTCGTCATGCAGTTTGTTCGTATTGCAAAACAAATTTTCCCATAGGAAATAATGTAAAGTTGGATGATTGGTACCACATCCCCAAAAATATTCATATAAAAATAATTATTTATAATTTTAAGTAAGTTTTTTGTCCCTGATGCTCCTGAAATACAATAGCAATGATTAGTACACAGTATAAACCAAAAATAAAACAAATTAACCTGCACTTTACCTTTGAGAAGAGTCATGGCTGGTGTGAGGGAGACAAGAGGGAAGAGGAGGAGGATTATTGCGTGAAAGAGAATCTCCTTCCAGGAGAACATGATGGATTTCAACTTGGGGAGTGTTCTCTCTTATGCTACTTTCACTAAAAGTATGTTATGTTACTTTCACTAACACTACTGCCTTCACTTATTTTTCATTTTTTAGAATCACTTTCATGTTTTGACTCACTGATTTTTTTCTTTTTTTTTCTTTATGTTTGCTTCTGACTAAGAATCCATCTAATGACACTTGTTTTTGACATTTTTTCAGAATGTCACAGAAATGTGTCATTGCATTATCGTTAAAAATATTCGTGGCTCTCATTGCTACAGCCTTATTTGGGTGATGTTTTTCTACAAAATTTTGCATTTTTTTTCCCACATCTGATAAACCTCCCTAATCTCACTTGATATGAAGGATTCCTCCGACCTCTCAACCTCCTCCTGAGATGAGATATCCTCTGACGTTCGTACTGTGAATTTTTGTTCGCCCTGCAAGACAAATTTTGCGAAAAATTGTTCCTTGTCCAGCAAAGCATACATAAGCCAGGTTACTCGTAAACCGAGGTTCTACTGTATCTGAAGTACTCTATTCTTTAAAGCAATTATAATGTCTTGAAAACATGATAGTGATCTTAACTAATAATTTCTGTTATAGGAATGTCACTAGTTTCATAAATCCCAGAATATTATAATGCTTTTATTTCGAATATATTTATGTTGCAGAGGAGTCTTATTTTCAGTAGCCCAATGACTAAGAGAGAGGTCATGTTTCATTGTAGAGTGTTGACCTGGGAGCCGGAAAGACATATTATGAGGGGCCTTGGAGTAGGTGGGAACCCCAGGGTGGAGCCTGCACCAGGGAAAGTGTTTGATGTTATATAGGTCATTTAAACTCTCAAACGTTCTAGGAAGTTCTCTCAAACTATAAATTGCAGAGAAGATGCTGATCTGCACTGGAAGAGGGAGCTTCCTTGGATGATGGTCCATAATAATAGTGCGATCAATGACAAGTCTAACCCTATCCCTAACTTAAAAACCAGATAAAGAACATTGGAGTTATTTCCCTTTTGCTTTTTATTTTGTAACTATTGGTCTCTGAGGAGGTTGCCCTGCTATGTTTACAGAAAGTTAATTTTGTCTATATTTCCTTTGCAGTTTTAAATAGTATTGCATGAATAATATCTGTGTTTTAGAATTGTTTTGATTTATTTGATGCTAAAACAGTACTATGAAGTATCTGCAACTATGATGTAACAGTCTCATATATGTATCTCAAAACAGAATATTTTTGTTATGACAATTCTTCTGAAGTTAAGAAATAAAACCAAACTAGAAATCTGATGTTTTATTCTGCTGTTTTGGATATCTTTTAGGATAATAATTTGTAAATTTGTCAGAATTAAAAAGTTTTCTATTTATTTATAATTGTTGCAAACAACATATTCCTACAGAAAAAAAATGCAATTTGCCCATTTTTGGGAATTAGCTTGATACTAGCAATCATTTCTTCTCAGCTAAGTAGTGTCAGTTTTGACTTAACAAAGTTTTGGAGAAGGGAGGAAAAAAAAACTGACTTCGTTACCTTTGGGGAGCAATTATTTGTTTCATGTGCTAAGTTATTAAATAATTGGGCTTCATTTTCGTAACCTTGAATAAAGATAATGCGAGTTCTTAATGATCTAAAATGTTGTCTATTCCCAAGAGAAACAAGCTTTATTTAAAGAAAAAAAAAGGTAAATGGCTTCTTAGAGTTGCTTTTTCCCCCTTTGTAATGTGCTTAATTTCTGATTGAATTGTAAAGAAAAACACAAATGGAATTTCTTATATTTCTTAGAAGGCAAAGGATAATTGAAATAAAGTATGTTTCAACAAACAATACAAAATTATTGTTTGCAGTGTTGAAAGATAATAAATCTAATTTGGAAATCCCACAGGCTGACATACTGGTGATAGGAAGTATTTGTCTTAATTATAAGCACAAAAGTAAGTGCATTTCAAGGCTTTTTTTTTTTTTAATAGTGAGTAAGCAGTAGGCCTCATAATTAGTCACATTTCAGCAGTTCAACAAATATTATTTAAGTGTGTATTATTGTCAGGCCATGTTTTAGGTCTGTCAGTGAAATAAGTTAACATGAACTGCTTCAGTGATATGAGCATTTAATATTCTAACACAGGGCTGTCCAAAATTTGGTCCACGGGCCGTATGGGGCCCGCAGTGCGGTTATATGTGGCCCACCTTTGGGTTTTAATTTTAACAAGCGAAAAAATAAAATAGTAATTTGCATGGAATGAGTATTAGATTTTTTAATTCTATCACTAATAAATAATCTTGTTGATGTTAATTTTCTTTGATGTTTTTACAGACAGAACATATCACACAGAATTTTCAATAGATCTGTGGGATGCGTTCTGTCTGTACTAGGCAGACTAGTCAGTATGCACCTACCTTTATACTGTTGTGTTGTCACTTTGTTTTGTGTTTGCTTTCATGCTTCGTGCCTTCACCTGTGGTATTGATGACAGCGTTCCCCCACTTTTTATTAGTGTGGCCCTCCAATAATTCTTTTATTTTAATGCGGCTCTAAGATAACCTAAGGTTGGACAGCCCTGTCCTAATCTATGAAATTTGTGCTATTTGTCAGCCTGTAGCTGTGTAGGACAATGGTAGAGTTTCTGTACTCCTAGCTAGTTCCCTTTTTTTTTTACACCTCTCATTCTAAATTTAGTTTCTTTTGACAGACTAGCAATAAATGTTTGTTTTGTTTTATGTTTCAATAAGTTGAGATAGTATAGAGAGTGCTGGGCCTGGAGTCAGAAAGACAGAGTTCAAATCTGGGCTCAAACACTTATTAGTTGTATGATCCTAGGCAAATGACTTAACCTTTGTGTGCCTCAGTTTTTTTTTTCATCTGTAAAATGGGATATTAATAACACCCACCTCCCAATGTAAAGGAGGATAAGATGAACTAATATTTATAAAATACCTTGCAAATCTTAAAGAGATACGTAAATGCTAGCTATTTTAATTATCGTTGTCTTTTTTTTTTTTAGCATTATTTTAGCATTTGGGCTGAATTTTCGGGTGATGTATTTTGATTTTAATTATAAAGAGTACAGAATAAATTTTACCTATGATTCTTGTGGATGTTTTAGTTACAGTTTTATGCTATGTCATGCCAGAAAATGGGCCAAATCCTTTTACATATTCTTATAGGGTGAGAATCAATTTTATTTATACAAATTTAATTGCAAAACTTATTCTGCAAAGATTTATTCTAGTAACTAATGCTTTACCATGAATTTGCAAGCAATCTTTTCCTTTTTTTATTGCTTATTTTTAAATTTGGTAGTTTTCGGGTATAGATACATTAGTTTAACTTTTCATTTATAGCAATTTAGCAATTTTTTTAAAAGTATGCTTTAGTTGGTTACATAATACAGAAATCCAGAATACAAAAATGTCCTAGAAATGTGAAGCTTCTGAAGCTCACTGACTGTACCTCATTATAAAAGATATATGAGTTTGGCTGTCTTTCCTTGCAAATCCTTCCAGGATAGAAACACTTTGCCGATTAAATTGTTTAATATAGCTGTTGAGTTGGTACCAAAGCAAGCAAAGGAAAAGAAAGTTCCATGCTTGTTTCACTAATGCCCGAAATGGAGTTTTGGACTCCTGGTAGTTTTTTAAAATAAAATTTAGATATTTAATTACCTGTAAATGTTATAGGTAAGTAGCCCCTAAAACAGTATTTTCTAAAGTTATGACAATACTTATTAACCATGTTGAAGTATATTTAGGAAAATGTTCTTTTTTATGCTGGAATCTATATACTGACAACTGCAGTTTAAATATTTGATATGAGGCAGGTCAGATTTCAATCCCATACTGAGAAAATTTATTGCTGAGTATATTATGATTTTGTTATGTCACTGTTTGATTTATAACAATCTCCTGGTCATAATCTCGAAGATAGTGTTAAGGCAAATTACGTTATATATGTTCTTTCTAAAGGTATGGGTATTTTATTTGATGAACTCAGAATTTGTTAGTAAATATTTAGAAAAAAATGACTTCTCATTTTGCCCTGGATTATTGTTGCTAAAAACTATATAGGCAATATAGGAATATCTTTGTGGGGAAAATTTTTCTTAAAATGTACTTTAGTTTTAGCTTATGGCCTTTTCCACAAACCATTTTCTATTAAAATTCTATAATAGTGATGCTAAACCCTTGCCCATATGAACGTATCATTAAGTTTATCAGCTAAAGTTTAATCCACAAAGACCATAATCTCTTGATGTTGTATGGTGTGTAAAATATTAAGATACTGATAGTCTTTATTTTCCAATTGTTCTTATGCCTTTGGGAAATAGAACTCAGTAGTGAAGGTGTGGTTTGAAATATGGAATGTTGAATAAAATAAATGAAGCACAAAAGACTTAGGTGAAGGTTGTGGAAAGCTTTCTATTATAAATGAGAGAGTATCAGAATCTGTTTTTATTTACTTTGTCTTGAAGAGATGCTTTTTTTGTGGGAGGGGGTGGTTCACATATACATGTTTGTTCCTTTTTTTCCCCTCCATCTTCAAATGAAACAAACTCCAAATAACTTGCCAGTATGTATGTATGTGCTTTATGCATGCAATAAACTTTTGGGCATCCGTTGCCTCTTTCTCCATCAGCAAGTGGAAAAACAGGTTCTGAACATTTCATTACTTTTCTAAGTACCTTAGACTTTTTTTAAAATTTTTTTTCTTTTAATTTATTTTTAATATGTTTAGTTTTCAGCATTGATTTTCACATGCGTTTGAATTACAGATTTTCTCCCCATTTCC
>CM053622.1:130632585-130663808 GCA_028646595.1 Phalanger gymnotis | reverse complement strand
GGGTGGATGAGAAGGGAAGAGGGGAGAGAATTTGGAACTCAAGGTTTTAAAAAAATAGATGTTCAAAAGTAAAAAAGTTTTTTTTTTCATGCAACTGGAAAATAAGATGCACAGGCAATGGGTCATAGAGATTTATTTTGCCCTACAAGAAAGTAAGGGAAAGGGAGATGGGAGGGGATTGGGGGAATGGAGGGGAAGGGAGACTGGGGAACAGGGCAACCAGAGTGTACGCCATCTTGGAGTGGGAGTGGGTGGAAATGGGGAGAAAATCTGTAATTCAAACGCATGTGAAAATCAACGCTGAAAACTAAACATAATAAAAATAAATTAAAATAAAAAAATTAAAAAAAAAAGAATGAAAGGAAAAGGAAGCAGTCAGGATTTGAGTATTTTATGTTTGATCTCAGAGGCAATTGGAAGCCACTGGGGTTTTTTATGGAAAGGAATTGGTGGTGACATGCTCTGAAAGATCACTTTGGAAGCTGAGTGGAAGATGGACTGGAATGGAAAGGGACTTGAGCCAGGGAGAGCATCCATAAGCTTAGGATATTATTCTAGGCTTGTAGTGATGGTGGCAGAGGAAATGGAGAGAAAGGGGTGCATATGGAAACTGTTGCAAAGTTAGAATCAACAGGATTTGGTAACAGATTGGATGTCAGAAGCATGGTTTGTAAAAACAAATTATCAATTAAAAATTTTTTTTTAAAGAAGGATTTACTGACTTATAATAGTGGGAAGCCCATCAAGTCTGAGGAAGTCCAACCTGCAGGCTGCGTTAATAGTTTGAGCTATTGTCTTCCTAGACCACTTAAAATTCTCAAAAATTCATTGTCGTCTTATGGGGAAAAGATAGCCCATGTGCCAGGGATCTGTTAGTCTTCTTTGGTCATAAGGTGGTAAATTTTTTACTTCACAGTGGAGCCATATGCCATGGTCCACAGCCAGACTAGTAGTAGATGTTGCTCCTATGAGACTGGGCACTACACCTCACTTTGTGTTAGGATTACTCGCTCAGCTGTCTTTGTTTTTTATTTTTCTGTTTGGAGTTCTGCAGCTCTGGACCTGTAATTTCCCTTGTGTAAAGAACCATTGTGGTTATAAACTCTCCACTTACGCACTTGAGCATCTCATTCATAATTTTTTGTCTTAGAGAATTGTAAAAACTGAAACTAAGAGGTCAAGTGATTTGCCTATAGTCACATAGCTACTGTGTGTTATGGGTAGGACTCTAATTAATACTCTTGACTCCAGAAATGGCCCTTTGTCTCCAATTCCACATTCCATGTTTGATTCCTAAGAGTTTATACATGAATACAGCTTAATGATGGGAATATTACATAGTAACTAGCTAATAGTAAATACTTAATAAATGTTTGTTGGTTAATTGATTGATAGAATAGGAACCAAATTGCATATTGGCAAGGTAAAGTAAAAAGTTGGCACCAAGGCAAAAGGAGAGTTCCATTGTGCTGAAAGGAAATTTGAGAAGGAAGAAAGCACTTTCACTTTGGTGGAGGATTAAGGATCATCTTATGGAGAAAGTGGCACCTCATGCCCTGAGTAGTCTCTAAAGAAGAAGAGGATTTGTCTTTTGTGCCTGAGGACCAGTCTGTGTAAAGATTCCAAAGCTAGAAAAGAGCAAGATGAGATTAGAAACTACTATCAGTTCAGTTTGGTGGGAACATGGAATGTGAAAAGGAGAATAAGGTGAAATAACTCTATAAGGATAAGCTGGTGTCAGATTGGTGAGTAGCAGGTAAAGTAATATATGCTTTGTTCAATAGGCACCAAGAAACTATTCAATTTTTGAGATCAGGGGAATACCATGGTTAGATCTGTTCATTAGGATTATTGATTTAGCATTAATTTAGCAATTATTGTGTAAAAGAAGGCTTAGAAAGGAGAGAGAAAAGCAGCAGATTGGCCTACTTAGGAAGCTGTTACAAGAGTCCAAGCAGAAGATGAGCCTGAAGTTGACTAGTGGTAATGAGAATGGATGTAAAAGATACAGAATCAAATATCCTTGTCCTCTGATTGGTGATTCTTTCTCTTTCCTGCCTACATGACCTTGAGGGTTCTCAGCTGAATACTAGGAGGATGATAGTGTCATCAACAAAAATAGGAAGATTGTGAAGAAAGGCAGATTTAGGAGAAAAAACAGTGATTTCAGTTTCTTACTTGTGGAGTTTGACTTGCAACCTAGGAAATCCACGTAGAGATTTCCCTTAGGTAGTTTGAAATAAGCGATTGTAGCTCATTACACAGCACAAGAGATAGAATGTTTTATGGCAGAGAACATGAACCATATTTTATTTCATTTAATTCACAAATTATATCACCACCCCAGATAACTTTACTGAATGTCTTTATAAGCCTGTTACATATTTCCGCCCTATCATCTTAAAACTCAATGCTTCTGAAATTTAACTTATTGTCTTTCCATCTAAATCAGTTCCTTTCCAGACTCAGTCTCACAGGATTATATCACACCATATATTTAAAGCTACAAGGGTCTTAGAGTTTTACTTACGTCTGTCATTGAGCTAGTCACCAAGATAAGAGATCTTGAAGTCATCTCTCTCTCTCTGTCCTTGACCTCTGTCCCTGTGTCTAGTTGATTCTTGAGTCTTAATTTCTTTATAGTTGATTTCTGCTTTCACTTTTTATTTGTTATGTGTCTCATTGTAGCTCTTATGATTAGATACCTGGATTATTAGAATGTGGGATTCTTGAGAGCATTTATAATTTTTTTTTGCCTTTCATTCTGTCTCCAGTACTTAGCATAGTAACTAACACTTGACCATCTGACTGTACTATTTCAAATCTCTAAATGATTTCCCTGTTCTCAGTCTAATCCTTGCCTGATGAAATTTATTTCCTAATTGCTGCTTTTTCATCTATCTACCCTCAATTTTCACTGACACTTAAGCTTTGTGTCCACTCACACAGTCATCACGGTGGGGTAGGCCTTCATCACTTTCTATCTAGAAGACCCTTGCAGTAGGCTTCTGGTTTTCTGCCTGCCTGGAGTCTCTACAGTCCATCAACTGCCAAAGTGATTTTCCTGAAATGTAAATCTGACCACATCACCCCACACCAGTGTTTTCCTATTACCTTTATGTCTAACCGTTTACATGGTGTCTTCCCCTTAGAATATAATCTCTTTGAGTTCAGGGACTGTTTTTGCTTTTTTTTTTTTTGTATACCCAGTAATGATCAGGCACATAGTAGCCACTTAATAAATGTTACCTGACTTAACTGTCTTCAGAATTAAATATAAAATGCTCTTCTCTTTGGCATTTCATCCATCGTCTTTCAGTGTTTCTAAGCTTTTTACACTTTGCTCCATGCAAATGCTCTCTGATCCAGGGCTACTGGCTATTTTGTTGTTTCTTACACACCAGTCTCCATCTCCCAGCTTTTTTTCAATATGTGATCAACTCTCAAGAAAATATTCTAGTTTAAGTTCTGTATCTGATACAAAGTGACTTTGTGAACGAGGATAAATTATTTATCTTCCCTCAGGAGCCCTGGCAATTATCTATGCACCATAGTTTTGTCTCTGATCTCCATTGGTGGAGGGTGTTACTTTGGTGAAATCACAGGACGACATGCACAGTCTCTCACATTTACATATGTGTACATGCGTGTGTGTGTGTGTGTGTGTGTGTGTGTGTGTGTGTGTGTGTGTGTGTGTGTGTGTTTGCCCAGAGGCAGCATAGAGGCATGGAAAGAACAGTAGACTCTGAGCAGAAATCTGGGTTCACATCTTGGCTTTGACAGTGACTGGCTGTGTGAATGACTATGGACATGTTATTCAGCCTCATCTGTGAAAGGATTGGACCAGATGGTTTCTTAAGGTTACTTCCAGCTCTAATTCTATGGTCCTGTCATTATAGGCGAATCAGTTAACTTCTGTTCCCTCAGCTTTCTCATATATAAAATGAGAATATTCTCTCAGTATCTACTTTGCAGGAGAGTTATTTTAAGGAACAAATGAAATAATGCATTTTAAAATTTTTGTAAACTTTAAAGCCAGTTAGGGAGATTTTTTTTTTGCTTGACTATGCATAGTTGTTACAATAAATTTTTTTTTTCATTCCTTTTTTCCCTGTAGGGTGGGGGTGGGGTAGTTGGAAGGAAGAGTAAATAGGTTTCTGTTATTTAAAAAAAAATAGTGAAGTGAGGGGGTGCTTCAGATGTGGAATGTTATATGTACTTTCAAATGAGGTCACTGTATTATTAGTTTTACTTAATAGTAGTACTTTGTTATAGGAGACCTCACCTGGAATTGGGATAACCTAATCTGTAAATGTTTGTAATATAAAAATGCAACATATCAATAAAAATTTTAAAAAGTCTTTAAAGAAGCATTTACATTTCAACCTTTATTATTTTTTTTTAATTTTTCTTTATTATTTACTTTAAAAAATTTACATCTTGATTGTTGGCTATGTTTCCAGCAGGTAAAGTTGTCAGGTAATTGAATTCAGGATAAATATGGTGACAGAGAATTTTACCTTATTCTCGTGGTTTTTAAATATTCAAAACGTTGATTTATACGAAAGGCGGTTTACATGAAAATCTTGATTGAGTTCTTTTGGAGAATTTGAAGTCAGAATAAAAATAGAACTTAGAATATCTTTTCAAGAAAATATTTAGATTTAACCTAGAACTTAGTAACTTCTCCATTTTACTGATGAGGAAATTGTATTATTTCTTCCTTTGACAACCTGGAAAATGACAATCTTTAGATATGGTAATAGTTATTTTGAATTCACTTCTTATGCTTTTGTTCGTTACATAATATTCTGGGTAATTTACAAAGGTTTATCATCTATAAATTCATTACCAAAACTTGTTTTCCCAAAGTTAAGTGCCTAACTTTGGATAACATCCAAAGTTAGGAAGTCAATTTTAAAAATAAACTACTTCAGTTAATATAATATTTTAAAGATGAAATCATTTTGAAAATATTTTTAACAGGTCATAGGATATAAGCATGTACAGAGAAAAAATTACACAGATTCCTACATTAAAAAATATAGACACACATATATTGTGAAAATTCGAGGCAGTGGCATATGTTTATAATACAGAACTAGCCCAGCTGAGGGGAGAGGCCTAAGACATGTAATATTTGCCACACATAGATATTGTTGGAAAATTTACCTCATGTTTGGCTGAGGAAGAAAAATAAAGGGAGGATGGTAGCAATGAACTCTAAAGTCTACTTAACCCCTACTTCTTACTAGAGGAACACTAAAATATGGGGCAAACAAAAGTCAATCTGGGCATGATTGCTGGTTATGTTTGGATTTTATGTAGATAGCCCTGTTGTTGCTGTGTGCATATGTGTTTTGAGTTGAGATCATGAGGGGCAATAGTACTTTCTATATTCAGATTATGGTGTTAGATATTTCAATTTTAGGCAGATATTGACTCTTTAGAGATGGCTTTTTGTCACCTCTTTGCATATTTTCAGCTGTGAGAAAAGCAACCAAAATTTAATGTCTGAGAGTCATGTATAGGTACTTTAAATTTGACATGGGAATGTGATCAGGATGTTTAAAGTTTAACTAGTCCCTTAGTGTAATTGAGCACAACTCTGGCGTGGTGCAGAACAATTTAAAGATCCCAGGTTCCCTACATATATCCTAAAAAGTACTTTTAGGACTACTGTCTTTCCTTCTGGATTTGAAGGTTTATCCTTAATTCATAGACCTTCATTCCATATAGCTGTCTGCCCAAAAATATAAGTGCCTCCTTTTCGGTTTAGTTAATATTTTGGGTGCTTGTGGTCTTCAATTGAATGGTCATATCTCTGAATTAAAACTAGGATTAAAACTCTAAAAAGCACTATCTCAATACAATTTGTATCACTCTCTTTGAGAAGCTTTTTGGACATGTAGGTGGAGAGCTGGTCTCGGAGTTCAGGTAAGAGATTATTATAGCTTGCTATATAGTTTTCGAATCATATCTGTCGAGGTGATGGTTGAATTTATAGGAGTGGTTGAGCTCATCTGGGGAGAAACTATAAAAAAATGAAAGAGGGGATATTATAGAGCTTTGGTAGTACGAGGAAGATGAAAGACACTTAAGAAAAATTTATCAGATAGTAGGGGAACAGTGTCACACAAGTTCAAATAGCAAAGAATTTTCAGAAGAGAGTTGAGGAGAGTGAGAACTCAGAAAAAGGCCTTTGATTTAACAATTATAAGGTTATTGGCAACCTTCCAAAATACAGTTTTAGGAGAGATCAAAGGCAAATTAAAAAAGATTGAGGAATAAGTCAATAGTAAAGAAATGTAGACTTTCTGGGAGGTTAACAGTGAAAGGAAAAATAGGTATAGGATGATTACTTGAAAGGGTGGCAGGGGAAAAGACATTTTTTAAAGCATACATGGCATCTGTTTTCATTGTAAATTTTATAAGCTTTTATTAAGATTCTTTATGTTGTTTAATCTTCATTTTTGAAGAGGACCAGTGACATCATCGGGTGATGTCTTGATTTGTGTGTTCATTGACTTTAAGTAAGACAGAGTTGCAGAAAGCTATCAGCCTAACTCTTTCTTCCAGCAGTCCATTGAACTTCCATTGAAGTCCAGGAGCAAGACAAAAATCAGGATGACTGGCAATGGCTCAGGATGGTAGTGGATGACCTTGGCAAGATCCTTTATAGTTGGTAAATCAACAACAGAAAAACCACCAAATTTGGATGCTGACACCTCTGACCCTGAAAAAGCAGAAATAACACTTGAGAAGACATTCAGAAAGAGTGGATGACTAAATGAATTTGCTCCCAGGAAATCTTTGCTGGAGGCAACATATTGTCAAGGGGTTGCTTTATTAGTTAACTCAGAGAAGAGAGAAATATCAAAAGAAAAGAAAAAAACCCATATATAGTATTAATATTCCCCAAAGCAAAGAAAGAACATCAATAACTGCTGACCTATATGTTTACTTTAAAAATTATTTTTTCATACCTTTATTTTTATGTTACTTTCATTTCCAAATGAACCCTAAATGCACCTTCTCTTGTAATAAAGATTGAAATAAGTTAAAAAGCAGTTCACCAAAACTAATCAATACATCGACCAAGTGTGACATATGAAGTGATCCACATTTATAACCTCACCTCTCTAAAGAAGTGATCGAGTTATGTTTTCTATTCTGTTCTTTGGGGCCTAACTTCATCATTATAATCAAATAGCATCTAGTTTTGATTTGTTGTGGTTTTTCCCACATTTACATTGTTGTCCTTGTATATATTATTTTCCTGGTTCTGGTTACTTCACTTTATGTCCATTCATATATCTTCCCATGGTTCTCTTTTTTTAATGTTCATCTTGTGTCGTATATATCTTTTTATTTGTACTTATACATGTATGTATCTGTTGATCCATTGATGAACCACCATTTGTTTAATCACTCCCAAAATTGATGGTTATCTTTGTTTTCAGGACTGCTATGTTTCCAGTTCTTTTCTAAAAAGAATGGGCCTGTATACACCAAAATATCTGGAGAACACGTTTGCTAATTGTTGCCCTTAAGCCAATTTAATCTGTCTTTTTGAGTTGCCATATCTTCCACAAATATTGTGGTTAACATAGCTGAAACAAATTTAGAGGCCTGTTAATAAATGAATAGACTATAGTATATGCACATAAAGGAACATTACAACATCATAAGAAATATATTTGGGTGTGGGGCAGAGCCAAGATGGAAGCTGGAAAGCAGGAATTTGCTTAAGCTCTCCCCCAAATCCCTCCAAACACCCTTAAAAAATGGCTCTGAACCAATTCTAGAGCTCTGGAACCAATAAAATAGCAGAGGGAAGCAGGTCTCCAGCCCAGGAGAGTCTGGATGGTGGCTGGGAAGGGACTATCACATGATGCTGGGAGCAGAACGCAGCCCAGTGTGGGCCGCACCAGGACCAACTAGACTGGGAGTTGGGTGGAGCAGGCCTGAGGGCCGTGAATCATTGAGCTGTGGCAGTTACCAGACTTCTCAACCCACAAACACCAAAGACCACTGAGCAGGTTAGTGGAAAACTGCTGGTTGGCGGTGAGAGTGGTCTGGCCCCAGCCCTGGGGGTGGCAAGGGTGGCGGAGGTGGTGTGGCCGTGGTGGTGGCAGCAGCAGGAAGCTCTTGCAGCTGCTTCCAGAGCTCCACTATCAGCTGCTTCCAGAGTCCCTGGCTCACAGGTGGGAGGAATCAAGTGGTATATCAGAGTGGGAGTGTAAGGAACACTTTACTGGTGCAGAGGCAGGTTCTCTTGCTGTGTGCTGCTTGGACCTGGATTGCAGTCCTGCTTGGTGGTTCTTGGGGGAGGAGGAGCACTGATATGGTGGAGCTTGCTTGTGGTGACTGTAGAGGACTTTCAAGCTTTCTCAGTGAAAAGACCAGAGCTGAATAGAAAATTTGACTTTTCAACTACAAGAATCAAGAGAAGAATGAAAAAGTAAACAAGAAAGAGAAACCATAAGGACTTATTAAAGTTGAACTGTTTTGTTTAAATTCCTACATGGGAAGATGATGTGTGTAATTCATGAGACCTTTCTCAGTATTAGGGTAGTTGAAGGGAATATACATATATATATATATATATATATATAGACAGAGGGCACAGGGTGAGTTGAACATGAAGGAATGATATCTAAAAAAATAAAATTAAGGTGTGAGAGAGGAATATATATAGAGAGGGAGCAAGGGAGAGATAGAATGGGTAAATTATCTCACATAAAAGTGGCAAGAAAAAGCAGTTCTGTTGGAAGGGAAGGGAAGAGAGGGCAGGGGAGGCAGAATGAGTGAATCTTACTCTCATTGGATTTGACTTGAGGAAGTAATGACATACACACTCAATTGGGTATCTTACTCCACAGAAAAGATTACAACTTAACTTTTTAAATGGGTAGAGAGGTGCTTATATCCTTGTACCCTGCTAGCTGTCTCACTGAAAATCTTTCTGAAAGGTAATTTTATGCTAAGATGGTAGTGAGTAATTATACTTGTCATAGGACTGGTTATATTTTAATTAGATATATTTTAAGAGGAACTTATCAGTTTTAGCATATGTAGAGGTAGGCACGCAGCTTGATGAGTCTGGAAACCATGTCATTCATGCAGTAGGAATGTTTAACTTATAGAAGAGAACACAGAGGACCACCAAAGTGATATCATGTAGGAAAAGCATACATTTGTGTTCTCGTTCTCATTCTCTCTCTCTCTCTCTCTCTCTCTCTCTCTCTCTCTCTCTCTCTCTCTCTCTCTCTCTCTCTCCCCCCTCTCTTCCTTCCTCTAATTTTCTTTCTCTCGTTTCTTCTCTCCCTCCCTCTCTTCTCCCCCCTTTCCTCCCCACTGCCCCCATTGTAGAGTGCAAAGAAAGTACCAATTAATCGGAGTTGCAGAGTCAGTTTTCATTTAAAATAAGGAAAAACTTTCTAACAAGTGAAGTCATCCTAAAAATGAAATACCTTGGTAAATAATGAGTTCACTAAATGTATTCAGGCAGAATCTGTGTGATCACTTGTCAGAAAACTAAGACAAGCATGATTTTGAATTATGTAAGATCACTTGGCTGCTTCATCTCAGTTTACCCTAGACAAAGCAGAAGTATCATTCAGTCCTGTTTAGTGCGCATTTCTTAAGCACAAGACACTCTTTTAGCTATTGGAGACAGAAAGCTAAAAAAAAAGTTTCTGCCTTCAAGGAACTTCTGTTCTATTGAGGATGAGGAATCTACATATCCAAAAAGAAGCAAATGGAAAGTGTATGAAAGGGGTTGACAGGATTTTTTTTTTCTTATTCAGCTAAGAGGTGAAGATTTCTGAGAGGGAGGGCATGAGAGGGAAAGAACTTTTGCTCCTACGTTCAGTTCTGGGCTCTAGGACCAATTTGGAGCTAGACAGTTCTTAGCTTTGATCGTAAATAGGTAATTAAACCTATTTGAAATTCAGTTTCTTCACTTGCAAAGGTGAGATTATAATACTTAACACTGCTTACTTTGCAGGGTTTTCTGTAGCAGGTCCAGAACATAGGGAAGTTACTAGTTTGTGTGGTTGGAAACTGTCATACAGGAATCAGCAATGGGCAATGGAGATGTTCAGCTTAGGGAGTAAACCAGTCAGCTAGAGACAGACATAATAGTTGCCTTCAGAAATTTGATGGGTGTTTAATGGATAATCCTGAATGTCATTCGTCACATTTATTAAGAATTGCGGCTGCTTAAAATATTACTGTGGCAGATACTGACCTTGTTGAATTCCCAAAATCCAGATATTCAGACCTATTTTGTAGCCAAAGCTAAGTGGAAGGTTTGGATATTTTCTGAATAATTATTTGATAGAAATTCATTTTCTTCCTTAAATTATCTTAATAACTATGTGACTTTTCACTTCCTTAAGCTTTGTAAATTTGTCTTTCAATGAAGTAGAATTCACAACAAAAGAAAATTTGGGTAATTTCAGTCCTGCAAACTAATATTCTAGTCTGAATACACTGAAGCCAAAATATTTTATAAAAGAAAGCAGAATAATATTGCCATGATGCTATATTAATGTCATTGGGAAATTATTTAAAATGAACAGAATTTTAGATAAATGCAGAATAAAATTTTAGAGTGAAAACCAGTTGTTTCTAGCTAAAATTCTTCAGAGGAAGAGTGGTAGTTTCTAGTTTATTTAATAACTCAGCAGTTTGCATAGCTAAATGTAGAATACGAAGGATTTCTTAGAAGTTTCAAAAAGGAGAGAATCAAAACCATTGCCAAACGTTTTTCTTTTCAAGTGATTCATATTCATTAAATTCATATAAGAACTAAAGTACATTCTGAAGTAGTTTATATATAAAGAGGACTACTATGCAAAATATTTTGTATGCATTATCCCATTTTCCCTTTTAGGTGTAAGCATTGATCTTTTTTCTCCTGTTTTTATGTGTTAGGCTAACTGAAACTACCTTCATATAAAACATGAAATTGAGACTGAAGCAGAAATAAAATGACTTTTTCATTTGACTTTGCCTTGAGATACTACAGTAAAGCACAAAACAGGGGTAGCAACTTATTGATTTAATTACACATAGATGCAGCAGATAATGTTTACTACAGCGGGAAAATCTTAAGATTTAAAAGCAGTCATGTAGGTTCCAAACAAGTAATAGGGGACACATTTCAAAAACATAAGAACTAGTTTAATTTAATTAACTGTGGTCTAATATGTTGTGCATCCCACTCATGGCAAACCACAGCGGCATTTACTGGCTAATGCTTCAAAGCACTACTGTTTTTCATCCACTTTCATTGGCCAAATGTGTCATAGGAGCATTAACTAAAGTCTGGAAAACAGTTCTCATGGATTTTACTTTAATGATAAACCTAACATATAGTACACTTGCTGATATCAAGTGAATGGAATTTCCAAAATCTTGACTTAATGTCTTTTAAGTATGAAGCAGTAATGGTTTTATGAAGTTGTTTTTAATGGCATTTGTTGAAGTGGAGAGCAGATGGATTAGAAAGGTCTGTTTCTAGCTACAATCAGCAATGATCATAGTATCCTATTACAATCACCCTATAAAGCAGGCTGTATTTTTAAAAAGAGAGGAGTGGAGAACAGAGAAAAAAAAATGCATTTCTGTGAGTGATATCTGTAGTATTCTGGAGCCTGTTACAGTTGTATGCTGTTGCATCACCTAACTTTGTCCTGATACAATTGCAGAACCACATTTTTCTCTGTCATCTAAATGTGAACAGCTTTCAACTTTTCATTGTTATTTTGATAATGAATGAGATATTTTTAAAAGATGGCATTGTGAAGTACTGTTTTGATAATGTTACTGCTTTTAATCATAGTTTCAAAACTACTTCATACATTTTCTGTGGGGACTCTGAATTTACATAGTAACTGCTTTTGGTCACCTGCATTTTTACATATTTCTTACAAACTTGGTGTTACACTAGGATACATTTGAAAAAAAAACAGCTATGCTTTAAAAGATTTTTTTTGAAATGTAAATGAATACTCTTGTTTCATTAAAGCTGACTTCAGAAATAATTTCTTTTAAAAGTAGATAGGTGGCTTGGTGAGGTAAGGAAATGACTGGTAACTAGTTCTACATTTAATTGAACTATCTTTCCTCTGCTTGTGACTTAGATTTCTTATTGTTTTTCCATTGACCTTGTTTATTTTATCATAGTTACTGTGTAATTTTTGCAGTTTAATGGAAACTTAGGTTCTGGTACTTAACATGTACTATGTCAGGTTGGGATAAAGAACAAGTTAGTTGGTAAGTCTTCTCATCTCTATCTCTACAATATCTGTCCTTTATTTTTGCTCACATAGCCAATACCCTAGTTCAGGCCCTTATCACCTCTTGCCTTGTCTATTGAAATAGTCTCTTAATTGGTCTCCCTGCTTCAAGTCTCTCCTCTCTCCAAATCATCCTTCACATAGCTGTCAAAATGATTTTTCTGAAGCACAAATCTGACCATGTTATTCTCCTACTCAGTAAACTCTAGTGGCTTCCTGTTATTTCATGATCAAATATAAACTCTGTTTGGCACTTAAACACATAATAGCTTAGTTCTAACATACCTTTCCAATCATATTGTGGATGACTCCTCTCTATATATACTGTGATCCAGCCACACTGACATCGTGGCTGTTCCTCATGCACAGTTCTCTGTCTCTTTTGCCTTTGGGCCTCTGCATAGGCTGTCTCTCATACATATAATGCATTCCCTCCTCACTTCTATATCCTCAAATCCATCATCTTTTTCTTTCTTCAGGGCTCAAGGATCTCCTTCTCTATGAGGCCTTTCCTGATCCCCTTAGCTGCTAAAGCCTTTACCCCCAAATAATTTTGTATTGATTTGCTAGATACACATACATGCATATGTTATCCTTCTTTCTGGTCCCGACCCTTCTCTCTCTCTCCCTATTCCCTTAAGCTGGGTTGTGAACTCCATGAGAATAGTAACTATTTTTGATTTTTTCCTTTGTATCCTCAGCATTCAGCAGGTGCTGGACATGTAGTAGGCACTTAAATGCTTACCTGATTAGTTGATATTTATAATTTCAATGTTTTATGTTCACGAGTCTTTTATGAGTTATTATCTAGACTATTCTAATAAAACAACTGTATAACACATACTTTTTTGTTTTCATTTTATGAACTGGGAAAACTGAGGTCATAAATTTCTCATTGTAATGGAGGTGTCCATTGGTAAGACATTGAGAATTCCTGGACCTTTAATGTTTAGGCATGTGTTAATTACATCCAAGTACTCGCCTAGAAAATGTTCTTAAAATACAGCAATGCACAGAGTGACTTCTTAGATGAATGTTCCTGAGCTTTCTGGTCACATATAGGTATGTGATTATGAAACATTGAGTCAGAGTATTTAAACTTATCCATATATAGTAAGCATTGTCTCTTTTAAAGGAGCTTTACATTTAGGTGGCACCGTGGATAGAGCACTGAGACTGGAGGTTGGAAGACCTGAGTTCAAATTAAGCTTCAGACACTTAAGCCAGGGCAAATTTTTTCAGCTGTAAAATGGGGAGAATAATAACATCTATATTGCAGGGCTTTTGTGAGAATCAAATGAGATAATATTGTAAAGCACTTAACACAGTGCCTTGCATGTAGTAGACACTATATGAATGCTTATCCCTTTTCCCCCTTATTATAACAAACTGCCATTGCTCAAAACATTTTTCCTAGCCCTTTTGGGATTGTCTTCAAAGCCTCAATGTTGGCACAGGTTTCTCTCTAAGCACAGATTTGAATTCTGGAAATAGTAAAAGCCATAATTAAGTCTGATCATGATAAGCAGTCTCTGAATTTTGGTGTGGTGATGGTAAAGATATGAGTTATGATTTTCTCATGTAGCATATACATTGTCACTGAAGTCAGTTCCAAAAGAAGAATCTCACTTATGCTTTGAGCAATGGCAGCACCAATAGAATAATTGTACTGTTTTCTCAGGTGACTTTGTAGAAAGTTAATGCTTGTGAAATTTTGATTCTTTTATTTTTATTATTAATTTAAAATGTTTGATTCTTTTTTAAAAGTCATATAATACTCTATCAAAGGAAACAAAAGAGTTGCCTGTGGAACCCAAAAGTTCCTTTGAAAGCACCACCATTATCTCTTTTTTGGGGGCACCATTCTTTCTTGGTTCCTCTCCCACCTCAATGACTGCTCTTTCTCAGTCTTCTTTTCTGGATCATTATCCAGATCACTTTCTACCTGTAGGTGTCCCATAGTATTCTTCTGTCCTGGGCCTTCCTCTTCTTTTCTCCTGCTGTATTACTTCATCTGGAGAGCTTATCAGCTCCTACTTAACCTTTCTTGCTGAAGATTCTCAGATATACCTATCCTTCCCCTGTCTCTCTGCTGATCTCTAATCTTCCATCTCCAACTGCTTGTCAGACATCTTGAATTATATGTCCAGTAGATATTTTATATCATTTTGTACTCAACATATACAAATTGGAACTCGTTATCTTTTTTCCCAAACCACCTTCCTCACCCCCTTCTCTGTAACTTTAGAAGGCAGTACCATTCTTCCAGTCCCTCAGGCTTGCAAACTAGGTGTCACCCTTCATATCTACTCTGCGGCTTTTACTTTTGCAACGTCTCTTGAATATGCCCCCTTCTCTACTATGGCACTACCACCACTGGAGTGTAAGCCCTTATCACTTTATGCCTAGACTCTTGCAGTAACCTATTGGTGGCCTTAAGTCTCTTTCTATTCTAATCCATCCTCCATTCAGCCACCATAATGATTTTCCTAAAGTGTATATCTGACCAAGTCAACCCTCTCATCCCCTCATTAGACTCTAGTGGTTCCCATTTGCCTCTAGAATCATACACAAAGTCCTCAAATTGACATATAAAGCCCTTCATAATATAGTCTCATTCTACCTTTCCAGGCTTCTTATATCTTGCCTCCTACAACATACTCTTTGGTCCAATGACAGCGTCCTCCTTGCTGTCCCACAAACAAGACACTATCTCTTAGCTCTGGGAAGTTTTTCAGGTTGTCCTTTATGCCTGGAATGCTTTTCCTTTTCGTCTCCTCCTACTGGTTTCACTGGCTTCTTTTGAAATCCTGTCTTCTACAGGTAGCCTTTTTCAACCCCTCTTAATTCTAGTATCTTCCTTCATTTATTTACTTCTGGTTTATCTTATATATAGCTTGTTTGTACATATTTATTTATTTGTTGTCTCCTCCTTTAGATTGTGAACTTGAAAGCAGGGACTGCCTTTTGCCATCTCTCCCTTTTTTGGTATCCCCAGTGCTTAGCACCTAGTAGGCACTTAGTAAATGTTTATTGACTGACTGATTGATGGACTTATGTAAAAATTTTCTTTCCAGTGGTTTCTTGACATATTCAGTAGTATGCAATTTCTTGGGACAAGCAAAACAGTTTTGATATATTTTCGTTTTGTGACAGCAATGGAGATTTCTTTTTTGCCCAATCATATCAATTAGTCAACGATAGTCACTTAATAAAACTGTTAACTTCAGCAAGCCAAACTGTTAAATAATTTTATAAAAATGTAAAATTCCTAGATGAGCAGGATTAGAAATAGAGCTTCTCAATAATCTAATCTCAGGGAAAAAATTAATTGAATGAGACATAAAGTAACGTATCCTTCCTGACGTTTCCTCTGTAGTACCCCTGCGCCCCTAAATGAACCAGGCAGATTCACAAGTGAATTCCATAAAACATTCAGATCAACCCAGCAAGCATTCATTCATATCTGCTATGTGAGGCATTGTTGTAAGCACTAGGAATACAGATTCAAAGAGTGGGATATCTCTGTTCTCAAGGAATTTATATTCTAATAGGAGAGGTGACTAGTACACGTATAAGTATATATAGAATAAATACAAATATAAATTCAGACAAAAAGCAGACAAGGTTGTTTAGTGGGAAGAATACTAGCATTTGAGGGAAGCAGGAAAGATTTCATGTCCAATGTGGTTCTTGGGCTCAGTCTTGAAGGAAGAGGTGGAGGTGAGAAGGGAGTCTGTGCTAGTTACAGGAGAGAACATTGCAAGCATACAGAGATGGAGAAGCAGTATTACATGTGAAGAGCAAGGAGAAGTCTAGTTTTCAAAGGATAGTTAATTTTATTATTACTGATATTGTTTACTGAAATAGGGAAAGAAGAGACCTGTCTAAACTCCTATGAGCAAAATATGATCCTGATACTTAAATGAGAAATAGTAGATAAAGCAGAAAAAGAAAATCATAGACATATTTTGAAACAAATAGACATCATTGCAGAACAGCAGCAAAGACTGGTAATAACAAGTATCATTGTGTTTGTTGATTGTAGCAGAAAGTGGTTTACTTCTAGATTAAGCCCATGAAATGGCTCATATGGAAGAATGGGATCAAAAGTTCCTCTATTGTTGACATCTATAAGAACTCAGTGCAAGCAGAGTTGACAAAGAAGTGTCAAACAAATGGCTGCCTCGTAGCAGAACAACAACCACCTGTTAAGCACCTTTTCCAGCTTAGAAGCCTACTTTTAATCTTTTACCTCTTTTCCTTCATATAGCTTCCGTAGTAATATTCATGTCTGACCTCATATTCCTATTCACAAGTTTTGTGTGGCTCCTCTAGGGTAAAATAGTTGGGCATTTACTGCTCTCTTCACTCTGTTTTTAACCTACCTTTTCAGCCTTATTTCACATGTTCCCCTGCACATAACTCTACTTTAGGCAAACTGAGCAAGTAATTATTCCACTGATTGGTTGTTCCTTCTATTTCCACTATTTTTGTTTGCATGAACCATCCTTAAATCTGAAGTGCTCCTTCCTTAATTTTGACTTTATTATCCCTTACTCCTCTTTAGCATTTTCTTATACTTCTGATTATTTCTCTCTCCAAATATTCCTGGAACACATTGTTATTTCCTTTCCTTCAATCATTCTCTTGTATTATACTTCCCTAAATAGTATATTTTCCTCAAACTCTCGAAGGCAGGAATTCTTTTCTTTCCTTTTCCCTTTCCTTTGCCGTTTCCCTTTTCCCTCCCTTTCTGTCCCCCCTCCAGCCATTCCCTAGAGCCTAGCATACTTCCTTTTACATTATAGGTGGTCAATTGAAGATGCTCAGTTACTTAAAAAGTATTTGGGGAATTAAATTAGATTCCTTGAAAGATTAGAATTAGCTAGGGATTCTGAAAAAATGTTTAGGATGGTAGCAAATTTTTTTTAGGTTATGTTGAAAATAATAATAAGAAATGGATAAGCTTGTTTCTAGATATGAATGTTTTAATGCTAATACATGACAGTTATAGCTGAATTATTCAATTTCTTTTTTGTTTCATCTCTGTCAAAGAAATGATTTTCATACTTGAAAGAACAGAGCATTGTTTTGCTCAATTCAACAAATAGTAAGTACTGGCTATGCACAAGGTAATGGTATGGGTTTTCAGGTTACAAGGACAAAAAGAAAATACTCTCTGTTCTCAGGAGTATCTTTGACGTAGGGCATACTGCATAGTACAAAAATAAATAAAAAACAGTTTGAGGATGGAGAAGGTACTAACAACTAGAGTATTAGGAATGACATTTGCAAGGGTATGGCAACTGATTTGATCTTTGAAGCAAGCTAAGGAGAAAGGAGTGTGTTCCAGGCGTGGTGAACACTATGTGGTAAAGCTTAGAGACAGGAGATGGAACTTTGAATTTAGAGAACAGCTGGTAGACTAGTTTTACTGTGTTTTTGTGGAAATAAGTCCTTTGTCCCTCCCTTTTTTAATCTCTTTGTTATATAGATCTAATAGTGATATTGCTGGGTCAAAGAGTATGCACAGTTTTATAGCATTTTGGATATAGTTCCAAATTGTTTTCCAGAATGATTGGATTAATTCACAACTCCACCAACAGCACATCAGTGTCACAGTTTTCCCACATTCTCTCCAACATTTATCACTTTCCTTTTTTGTCATATTAGCCAATTTGATAGATGTGAGGTGGTACCTCAGAGTTGTTTTAATTTGCATTTCTCCAATCAATAGTGATTTAGAGCATTTTTTTTCATTGACTAGATAACTAATTTCTTCATCTGAAAACTGCCTCTTCATCTTCTTGATCATTTATCAATTGGGGAATGACTTGTATTTTTATAAATTTGACTCAGTTCTCTATATATTTTAGGAATGAGGCCTTTATCAGAGATAGTTGCTGCAAAAATTTTTCATCCAATTTTCTTCTTTCCTTCTTATTTTGGTTGCGTTGGTTTTATTTGTGCAAAACCTTTTAAATTCAATCTAATCAAAATGATCCAGTTAACATTTTGTAATGCTATCTATATTTTGTTTGGTCCTAAATTCTTCCCTTATCCATAGATCTGACAGATAAACTATTTCTGCTCTCCTATTTTGCTCATAGCATCACTCTTTATGTGTAAATCATTATCCGTTTTGACTTTATGTTGGTATATGGTGTGAGATGTTGGTCTATACCTAGTTTCTGGCATACTATTTTGAATCTGTAACATTTAACTGGGTAGTGAATGACTAAATGCCAGGTGGCAATTTTTCCCACATCCTGCACAAGGTCAGGGTCTCTGTGCATAGGTTTGGAACTCATCTTGTTCTGGCCACAGTCTTGGTCTTCTTTTAGGTCCTATAAAGAGAAATGCCACACGCTCAAGCATCCCTGGTCCCACCCTATCCCTAGTTTCCTATGCTGACCTTGTCTGAAAATTGGGCTCACTGTGATTTTTTTTCTTGAATGCCTTAATGAGGATTTAGACTAGTGCATTTTCTGGATATTTGTGGACACCTAGCAGTACTTCTTCCTGCTCCTCTACCATCTTGCCTCTACTCCTTTGCTCTCAGTAATTTTTTTTTTTTGTGAAATTGTAAAAGATGATTGAGTATGGGTGAAATCACAAAATATGAGTGACAGTATCTTCCCCCTGCATGTTTTGTCTTTCCTCACCCAGTTCTTCAGCAGATTGTGAGGTCTATGAGAGCAAAGAGGATACCTAGAATATATACTAAATACATACTAAACTCTGATCTCTATCACCAATTGTCTCATGGACATTTCAGATTGGATGTCTTATAGATATCTCTGGTAGGAACAACACCTGTTTCACAAAAAGGTAGTTTAGCATTTCTCTTAAAAGTCGATTAAATTCTCCTGGAGACATAGTTTTTCATGGGAACTAAGGCTTGAAACATTCACATAACTTCCCAGTAACCTAAGGCGAGGTCACAAATAGTCTGCCCTTTTGGGGTTTGACATCCCTCCAGGTGACTTTAACTGTTACAGATTTAGAGGTAGGGGGAGCTGCTTTCAACTGAATTGGTACTGTATCCCTGCTCAGTATGCTTCCCACGGTAATGTTAAATATATTACTTTTGTTAAATATTTAAAAGTGGAGGAGAGGAGATGGATGCCACTAACTGTAGGATTAATTTCCAGTAGATCATTTGCAAAGAAGCAACAGTTCTTGGAGCCAGATGATACTGGGAGCTTCTGTGCCTTTACTGTGAGCAAGTCATGTTAGAATTAACAGCATTTCTTTTTTGATAGACTTCTTGGTGGGTAGATCATGAGAATGTAATAGACATAACTAGTTTAATTGGATTTCGCTAAGGCAGATGGCAAAGTCTTTCATGATATCCTAGTTAAGAAGGTGATATTTGGATTGGATTGGATAATAGTACAGTTAGGCAAATTCTTTGCTGATTGAGAAACCATATCTAAAACTTCATATGCTTAAATTATTCTCATTAAGGGACTTGAATTCAGGTCATATGAGGTTTTGTTAAAAGAAGTGAGAAAGAGAAACCTTAGAGTGAATAACGACTTCAAATATTTGAAGGACTGAGTACATCAGAAGGATTAGATTTATTCTATGAGGTTCCACAGTACAGAATTAGGACTAATGGACTGCTTGATTTTTTTTTTTTTTTTTGGATAAGTATCAGGTAGAACTAAAATGAAGTAAGTTCCTTGGTAGGAAGAATTGCACTGCCTTTCCTCAGACATTTTTCAGGAAAGGACATCACTTTTCCTGTATTCTCATTTATTTCTGTTTGGTATTTGAACTAGATTACCTCCAAGGTCTATTTGAACTCAGAGATTCTTTGAATCTTTAAGATCTGCACTACTTCTGTACTAAAAAATAAGTGAACCTAGTTATGTTGGTTGTGGAGACCATGGAAGAAAGTTCTTCAGATGCCCTTAATCTTATTATAGGAGCAAGGAAGCACTGTGCATATATAGGGTGCATTCTGAACCACTTGTGCTGCTCCTGCAGTATTGATTCTTGGGACAAAATTTTAACTACATACTACATATTTGTGACATTTGTTAGCTGCTGCATTGTTGTATAAAATGTAAAGATGCCACATTTCATTTGAAAACAATTTATTTTAGAGAAACTAGATGTATGTAAATCATTTAATTCATGCACACATCTCAGTCATTATTTCTCTCTTTACCTAAAGAAAAATAATGATCCACTTCATATTTCAGCTTAAGTTGATTAGCTTTATGGAGAAATTAGGATTTGTAGTGGGCAAATATATTTAGGTATTTTAATTCCTTTTTGGGCATCAGCAAATAAATCCTCTAACTTCAGATAGCTACTGTAATTTTTTCCTATTAAGTTTGTGATCTTACTTCACTGAAATTTACTGGTAGCCACAATCTCCTTGAATATATTGAAGTTCATTTTCTGATGTATATTTTATGTCCCATCAATTGTCAAGTGAAGTAAGACTGTTCTTTGAAAAAATAAGACGAAAGTATGCATAATTCCCACTTGCCTGAAATATTTACCAGTTTTCTTAAAGTGTATAATTGTGGTTTTCACAAAAATGATCTTGTCCCATGTTCTTTGTAAAGATTGTTAACAGTGAAGTGTTTTTAGGATAACGGTAAATCTTACTGTATTTTAACAATGATTTTTTTAAAAAAATAGCAGTTATCTCCTATCTGACCAACCTTGTGACATTAGGGAGATTGATATAGATATTCACAGTTCTCCATTTAATAATAACCACTGACATTTATGTGGCCTTTTAAAGTTTACAGAAAATCTCTCATCTGATCTTTACAACTTTGTGAGTTAGCAGGAACACTATTATCCCTATTGTACAAATAAGGAAACTGAGCTTTCCAGAAGTTTTGATTGATCATCATAGCCTGATGTATATTTACCTTAGAAGTAAACATATCCATACCAAGAGGAAAATGCCATGGAATTACAATAAACATAACAAAATATATGGATAACTTGCAAAAATATTTGATATGCCAACTGTAATTGATTCCAGTGATTTTTGTGTTACATTCAATGCAAATTATTACAACATCTGTCAAAAACTAACCTCTAGTATGGAAATCTTTTAACATATTACACTTAATAAACTATTTAATATATAAACTACCTTATTGTTTATATTAAAAACTAAAAAAATATTCAGTGTTCTCTAGCCATTCTAACCAAAACTTTAATAAGTAGACGTTGCATTTAAAAAAATGACACAATCCAGCAGTTATTTGGTAAGGCTAGTATAATCATAAATTTACCATCCATGCTTTTTCCAAAAATACTAACCCATATTGTTCTCCCCGGACCTGTTGCCGGGATGACTAATCCAACTGCTGAGGTCTCCCTTTATGTGTTTGATGGAACACTTGGCTTGCTAGGCTACAGCTGTGTGTTTATGTGCAGTGCACACCTGCAGGGGCCTGACAAATAGCTGTAGTATGCAGAGGATACAAAATTACCCTGGCAGTGCTGCAAAGAAGGAAGTTTCTGTTTTGAAGTCCATATGTGTGTGTGTGTGTGTGTTTGAGATGCCAGCTGGTATATTTATGTTGCATTGCACAGATGTAAAACTGCCAACTGATTTTATACCAAATAAAGTCTAATCTTTTTATGTATATTTGGTGTCAGAGTTATGAAGTGGTACATAAGAATGTTCTCACAACTTAGTCCTTTAAAAATAAAAACTGATGCTAAAAAAATTATGAACTCATGACATAGTTAAAAAAGAAAGATAGCACAGAAGCCATTTCCTCAGTAGTATGCTAATGTGTAATAAAGATTTTATTGATATGTTGTTATTATATGTAAGTAATGATAAACCTTTGATTTATTGAATGGATAAATGATACATATCCTCTTTTGTTGGTTCAGTTCAGTTAGCTCTAGTTTGGAATACAATTTATGAGTTCTGAAATGTGAAAGCCACATTTATATAGTTACTTTAAAGCTTTGGTCTTCCTATTTTTCAAG
The DNA here is from genome assembly GCA_028646595.1 of Phalanger gymnotis. NCBI lineage: Eukaryota > Metazoa > Chordata > Mammalia > Diprotodontia > Phalangeridae > Phalanger > Phalanger gymnotis. Next base: position 130,641,510 of record CM053622.1, on the reverse strand, counting down.
TGCACTCAATTTTTAATGGGTCAAAAGTTTCAGAATAAAACATAGGCCCATACTATATATTTTAGCAATACACTTGCAAGTTTATTCTAGAAATACTATGACATATTATATTCCAAAAATATTTTCCCAAGTATATGGGAATACGACTATCAATATTATATAGCATAAGATGAATTTAAAGAGTATTCTACATCTTGTTATTTTGTGTTTTTCTCAATTTTCCTTGCAGATGAAATAACAGATATTGGGGGCTAGGGATTGGAATTAAACTGACATAGTTAGAGAATTGATGGTATATATAATAATTTTTCAAGTTTCTTCTTTTATGTCCCTTAGCTATAGTTTCTGTTTTTGGTGGTGCTTGTTCGGTTTTGCTATCCCTATGGATAGTGTCTGATTTAGTGATTTCTATTAAGAACTTGTAATCTTCTGCCACTAATGACAGTTTACTTAAGAAGCGGAATATCTTTTGAGGAATATTTTTCAGTGAAAGTTAACATTTTCTTCTGTTTGATATGGTACACATAAAGAGAAATTTTTAATGCTGCTTATGTTATTGTCATTTTTTGACCCATTTTACATTTCATCATTTATTTAACTTGCCGTCATTCTCTTTTCTTTTGTAACGTGTTATACAAATGTAGAAGTATAGGGGAGAGTTTCCAAATGTTTATCAGAAGTAATGCTAAATTTCTGGTTAGCCAACTTTTGAGAATGCTTTCAGAGTAAAACAGCTGGTATTTTTCATTCAAACTGTGCATTTGAGTCATGTATAAAATACATGAAACTTAGTTAAACTTTCAAATATATCTTTATAATATTTTGGTCCTTCCTATAGAATGTGTGTTATGTTATGAATGATTTTTCATTTAATCCTGATCTTAATATAAATGTATAAAATTTGCCAGTCATCATTATTATTTGAAAGAGTACCCGTGTGTGTGTGTGTGTGTGTGTGTGTGTGTTAAATAAGATTTCATCTGTATCTGGAATGGGAACAACTCTCCATGTCCTCAGAACATAGCCTGTCTACAGCTTATTCTCTCCAAGTTTCTGACAGTTCTCTGAAGACCTATGAGTGTCTTGCCTATGGTCACACAGCTTGTGTCACGTTTAATTTGAACATTGCTTATAGGAATGTGTTATGTTCTTTCAAACTAGTTGAATAGCCTCTAATACATTGCAATGAACCGAAGCGTATATGTGTTTTTTTTCTCTGGCTCAGTTGTCCTTTTTACTACTTCTGTCTGATTTAGAAAGAAAATGTTGATTCACAAAGGCCTTATATTGTCTGTTGTTTCTAGTCTCAAAAACATGAATGTAGACTTTGGGAGAAATTGTGTGAAGAAGTAAAATGATCACATATAAAACACCCAAATTTCTTCTCTTTTGAGTAATTCTATAAGTAGTCCAGCTAAATCACCTTGTTGAAAACAAATTGACAGAGAAATTCAGAGAAGCTGATAGAGTTCCAATAAGCATGTGCAGTGGGGGATGGCAGAGAGGATGTTGATTTGGGAAAGAAGAAACTCTTCCTTTGTGAAGGGGAATAGGAAATTTGAACTCTTAGCATAGTCCATTTTTGAAAAAAAAAAGTTCTGAAGAAAGGACTAAACCTCAAATTATAGTTCCAAGAGGACACACTCTTTTATTATTCTCCATCTCTTACTTGGTTCTTTAGTGCCAGGGCCGACGCTCTTCTAGGAGAGTATCACTTCAAACACTATTGCCGCCACTGCAGGTTGCAAACACATGATTGAAGGCTTCTAGCGTTCAGCTCATGCCCAGATGGCTTTCAATAACTATAGCCAGTAATTTCTTCAAATTGCTCAGTTTATCAGCAGCACATGTCATCAATCCTGAAGTGGTTGCTCAAGTCAAACTGCAGAATCTTGAGCTTACAGACGCAGCTGCAAACAGGTGAACAGGCAGAAAGTAATTTGTGCAGCTTGGTGGCTGTCAGACGAAAGACAGACAATCTGTGTTTAAAACAGATTGCAGGCCCAGCTTGGGCCAGACAAAAGAGATTTCTCCAACTGCAAATAATTCCAAGGTTAACATATTTTCCTTTCTGCCATTAGGTGATTTGTTAAAATTGGAAACAATGAACATTATAAATCTACACAGAAACTAGAGACAAGATGAAAGGGAAAGGCAGATCACTAAATAGGTTTACATCCTCCTTTCCAAAGAGGTACAACTGGCATTCATATAAACTGCTTTCTCACAAATTTAGCCAAGTAATAAAATAATTCTTTGAAACTCACAGGAATAGTTGTGGCTTTATGTGAACATGTCCTCAAGCTGCTGTGATGTAAAAAGGGCTAGTGATATAAAAAAAAAGCACAAGCTTGAATGTTAGAAATGTTTATATTAAACATTTTAACTTCAAAAAGTTGAGAAAAAGTAATGCACTTCCCAGGTAAGACAAACTTGTATTTCTTTTTACTTTTGAAATTTTGAATTTTTCTTTTCTCTAAGTATGAACTTTTGATTTAAATCACTGTGAGATCTACTAAAAAGAAGCTTGTATGAGATGTCACAAGTTTCAATACTAAATAATGTGGAATGTGTGCAAAATCTTTTTGTGTGGAAAAGATTTTCCAGAGCTAGTACAATTAAACAGTTTATCCTTTTAATTTGTTTTTCTTTGATTCTGCCTTTGGAACATGACTCTGTGAAAGTCATCTTTTAGAAAAGTACAATCCAAGGATTAAGGCTGTGAAACAACTTATCCAAGAATCTCTAAACTGATGAACTTTGTCAGAATAATCTGAATCAGCATAGTATTATCAGCTATTATTAGGCTATATAAGTACTTGCTCAGAAAATTAAACAGGAAAAAAAAAGACCACTTTATGTTACCTTGATGAAGACTAATAGAAAACTAATGAAGCAGTTGTGAAGTCAGTTGAAGTTTATATAGCACATGAGAAGGAAAAGGATTAGACGTTTCATGTTCGTATTGACCAAAAGCAATAGTTATGATTTGGAGAACAAATGTAAGTATTTTTCTGATAAATCTTTATTTGGTATCAGTATTTGGCAGTTGTTGGTTTTTGTTTTTTTTACTTCTCTATAATAGAGTAATTCTAAAAACTTGATGGAAACTCTGCTTTGCCACTAGTTGGCTTTTCAATAATGTTATAAATACCCTCCCCAGTACCCTACTTACATGTCCAGATACTCATTCTATCTTTCAATCCTGGTATAACCTCTTTTGAGTAGGAGGAGAGCCCTGAAAGGGGCCGAGGAACTACTTGTGCTGCAACTAGTTTTAGCCTGTCTTTGGGCTGAAGATGGCTTGGAGGAAATAACAGGTTTAAGCTATTATTAAAGTTACCACATTTAGGATTTTAGTTCCTATCTATTGTTTTAAGATTTAAAAAGCATTCTTTTCGTGGCATCCCTCCGAAGTATCTCAAATGATATATCTCCATTTTAGAGAGGAGGAAATTGAGGCTAAAGGATATGTTATTTTCTTCTTGTCATATAGCCTAGAATTATTAAACCCAGATTTCTTGACTCTCCTGCTCTTTATGCTGTGCCAGCTTCTCAATTATTGACCCAGTTTCGGTTGGAGGCTTCACTAGTAATACCTGGTATCTAAAAATTTGACTTTTGCTGCTTTTTATTGATATTTCAGTGTTTGATAGCAGCCTGTCTTAGGTAGCTTTACAGTGCTTTCTTTTCTAAAAATTCTTTTTCTCCAACTAGATTTTAAGTTCCTTGAGGTTATACAATATTCCTCATACATGTCTCTGTATCCCATGAGATCTGCCTTGTGCATATGTGTTCAGTAAATATTTATTCATTGAATACTGGTGGCAGACAGCTTCTCTCATGCTGCTGGTCTTATATCTCATGCTTGGAGGATTCACTTTGGCGGGGCACCACCAAGGGGCAGCATGGAGCTGTTGCCTTAAATTTATTTTTTATCTTTCAAATGGGTGATATGGCCATATAAATAAGAAGCATTGTAACATAGCCAAGAATATTTCTAATATTTTTCCTTACCTGTCCACCTTATCCTTCCCCTCCATTGGGATGGAGGCCACTCTTTACCTAAGATTTGTGCCTGGTACAGTACAGCAATACTTTGTACACAGTAGGTACTTAATAAACGTTTGTTGACTAAAATTAATCTAACATTAAAGTCACCTCCATTCATGATTATTATAGTTATTAATGCAATGACTAGAATATTTATGTTTAGAGAAGGACTTGGTAGTCCGGTGGAGGTAAACCTTAAGACAGCCTTAGAGCAAAATCTATTCTCATTCCCGTATGAGCCTTCAAGAGGCAAAATTATCTCAGTTTTGCTTCCCAGGGTGGCCATAATAATTTTAATAACAGGTTGCCTAGGAGTAGGTTCACTCATGAAGGTAGCCTAAAATGCCCTTTTCTATTTTCCTGCATGGAGTATGCAAAGGGTATTTGACTACCAGCTATACAAATTTTGTTACACTTGTGAAAATATACATTAGTGTCTTTTATCAAACATAGTTAATGTGCATGCATGTATTATGTATATTCATAACGAAGGCAAGATTAGCACCTTCAAGAAGATTGTTTCAATTTGACTTGTTGAATAAAGTGAATACTTTATTTGGGGGAAAGGGGAAGAAGCACTCATGCAGGTTGCTGTCTGCAGTCCAAATTGCTGATCAGAGAGTCTTTATATGCACTGGTAATGTGCTGTACAATATAAGCTGAAATATATTCCACAAGGGAGGAAAATGGAATAGGTTACATACGCTGTTCCTGAGTGCAATGAATATAAAACTCCATTACTCACTGTAGGCAGGTGCTTTTTATAGGAGGCTTTAAAGAAACATAAAACTTCTGGTGAAATGATTGGTTTGTACAGATACCATTTAGCTTCCAGTGCTTCGACCAGATAAAGAGGCTAAGAATATTCCTGCAAACATTTCTTTAATGATTCAGGGATTAAAGGTTAATATCCTCCTGGTGTAAGAAACTGTCAATCTAGACACAGTAGTACAGGATACGAAAATTGCTAGTAACTTGGTAGTGAAATAGATTATGTTTAAGGGAGGAAACAAGGACCTTTTACATTTTCCTTTGTGTACTAACATGGAATTCTATTTATCACTATTATTTAAATTACATATATAAATTTTAATATTACTTTGGAAAATTCTAAAACTTTTATCATGTTATAACTCCTGTTTTCAGTGGGCACAGAGAATTTTATTAAATCCTTTAATCTTACTCAGTTTTTCAAGATGCAGTAATCCTTTTAGGTAATTAATACAGATTTGCAAGTGATTATGGAAAATAATGAAACAGAAAGCATCTAACCCATCCAGAAATGTTTATGTCTTTTCTTGCCACATTTGCTACTGTCAACCTTTTCTTTCCTGTCACTCTCCTGTAGATAGCATAAACATGGACTAGTGGTTGACAAATGAAGTTTTTCCATAAAACAATTCTCAGAAATATTCAGTACAAGGGGAATAAATAAGAAAAATTTAAAAATCAAAGTTCTCACAGTTTCATATTATGTCTATTCTGTTTTTTTTAAGGGCTTGAAAATATGAGCCAGTGGTTATTTTCATAGCTGCACCAGGTACTATGCAATGATCTGGAAAAGTTGATTTTCTCCAGGGTACTTGAATATTTTGAAAGAGTGTGGATATTCTCCATGAAGTGGACACCTTGTGCTTTTTTCCCCTGGTATCAACAAAGCAGTTATTTAATTATTATGCTCAGCATGCCTGTTATATTAAGTATTGCTATTCTAATAAAAGTGTGTACCTATTATATAATTATCATGAACAAAAACCCCATTTGGGTGTTTTAATGGATAACATGAGGAGAAGAGAAATTTGTCCTTTGATTAATCTGAAGAGACTTCTTGGAGTAGGTATGATTTGAGATAGTTTAAGAGCTATTTGGATTTGGGATAGGGAAAGGTAATCATTACTGTATTTGGCTCTACTTTGGTAAAGGTAGGAGTGAGATGAAGAGACTATAAAAAGACATTTTAAGTAGATGGGACTGAAGTAAAAGGAGAAGAGGCATCTGTGTGCTTCTGGAAGACAAGCAAGACCTTTTCAGTGCTATATAGATTAATTCATATAGCTTGTATGGAATGGGGCTAGGAATTGAACTTGGTTTTCATTGTCATTAGGAGATCCTGGATGAGGAAACTCTCTCTACTAACATAGTACAGCTTCATCTCTATAACACTGAGAGTCTAGAAAATGCATGTCTCTATCTACATTTTAAGTTTTTCCACTCCTGTTACAGAAGTGACATGTTAAATCTTCATTCTTTCAGACTTGTGCATTGATTGGGGTTCCAAAGTCTTTCAGAGTTGTTTTGCTTTAAAATATTTTTATCACTGTTAAATTGTTTTCCTAGTTCTGTTTCTGTCTTTGTCAGTTCAGAAACGTCTTCCCAGTGTTCTCTGAAATTGTTCATTTGTAATTTGTTTATGTTACGTTATCCTTCCATTATATTTATATAGTCCAGTTTGTTTAGCCATCCCTTAGTGGAGGACATCCCCTTGGTTTTCAAATTTTGGCTACTATGAAAAGAGGTACTATAACTTTTTTAAAACTTATTTACTTCTCTTTTTTCTTAAATTTCTTCTGAGTACGCTTAGTAGTAGAATGATTGGGTCAAAGGATATGCACACCTTGGTAACTTTCGGGGCACACTTTCATATTGTCTTACAGAATTGCTGAATCAATTCATAGCTTCGCCAATATGCCTGTTTTCCCACAACCTCTCCAACATTTATAATTTTATTCTTTTGTCATCTTTGCCAGTCTCATAGGTATCAGGTGGAACCTAAGAGTTGCTTTAACATCCATTTCATTAATTATTAATGGTTTAGAGTAGTGATGTCAATCTCAAATACTTTGACCTACCCATCAGCAGTGAATGTTACACTAAATAGCTGAGTCTGTCTGTATTCATGCAAGGTATATTTTACAAGCAGGCTAATATTGTCCCTGAGTGAATTTTGGAAGATATACTCTCATATATTTTATATATTTCATAGTTACTTTGAGTAGAGTTTATCATTTTAGTTCTCCTGGGTATTTGTTTTTTTTTTTTTATCTTTCTATTAATGCTGAAATTTATGTGGATTTAGCCAGTGTACCTTGCAACTTTGCTCAAGTTATTAATTATTTCATTTAATTTGAACTTTTCCCTTCAGAAATGCCATAGATGCATCTTAGAAACTCTGATGTTATTTCATTATTGTCATTTTTAATGATATCTTCTATTTTTTCTGTAATTTGTTCTTTGACCCAATTGTTTTTAGAATTTTATTATTTAATTGTGTTCCTTCTTTGAAGACAATTTTTTGAATATAATTTAATTGCATTATGACCAGTATATGAGGTGTGTAGTATTTCTGCTTTTCTTCATTTTCTTTGAAGAAATCTTTATGTGCCAGTATATTATCAGTTTTCGTAAAAGCTTTTCTAAATGTTTATTCAGTCCTCCTCCAACTTTCTGTTGCATCCCCTCTCTATTACTTCTTATCTCATTGAAAAAGTTGAGGCATTTTGCCAAGAGCACCTTCTTCTCCCCTCCTTACATCGTATTACATGCCTTCTCCTACTATCTCTTCCTTCACCTCTGTTTCACGTGAATATGTGACCCTTCTCCATTCCATCCTTTCTTCCAGGTTGACCTCTATTCTCTCACTAATCTTCAGTCTCTCTTAGTCTAATTTTTGATTTCTTGCTGCCTACAAACATGCCTATGTCTCTCTATCCTTTAAGAAACCTTCGCTGGATCTATGCATCCCTCTTAGCTAAAATTTGTGCCTTTATTACCTTTCCTCTCATTACCTTCTCTTTTTTAAAATTAAATTTTATTTTTAAATGGAAATCTGCATTCTCTTTGTCCCACCTTCCCCCTAACCTCCACTGAAAAGACAAGAAAAACAAAACCCCTGTTATAAAAATGTTGTTGTTTTGTTGTTTTTCATTTGTGTCTGACTGGCAAAGATACTGTAGTGGTTTGCCAGTTCCTTCAAGTCGTTTTTACAGATGAGGAAACTGAGGCAAACAGGGTTAAATGACTTTCCCAGGATCGCACAGTTAGTAAGTGTCTGAGGTTGGGTTTGAATTCCTGACTCCAGGCCAGGAACTCTATCCACTGCACCACCTACCTGCCACTATAAACATGTACAACCAAGCAAAAATACCCACTTCCATGTCCCACTTTAGTCATATGAAAACAAAACAAAAAAGCTGTTGCAATCACTTTTTTATGAGGAGATAGAAAGTATGTTTCTTCATGAGTCCTCTGTAAATCATGGTTGTCATTGCTTCAGTCAGATTTCCTAAATATTTCAAAGTTGTTTGTTTTTGCATTGTTGTCATTAATACACACATATACATACATATGTATAAATTATATACAGGAATATATGTATTTGTCCTGTGTATTCCTATGTATGATAATTTTCCTGTTTTTACTCACTTTTTTTTCTTTTCTTATTTTATTTTATTTTTTTTAACTTATTTTTAATATGTTTGGTTTTCAGCATTGATTTTCACAGGTGTTTGAGTTACAAATTTTCTCCCCATTTCCTCCCCCCGCCCCACTCCAAGATGGCGTACCCTCTGGTTGCCCTGTTCCCCAGTCTGCCCTCCCCTCTGTCACTCCATTCCCCTCCCATCCCCCTTTCCCTTCCTTTCTTGTAGGGCAAGATAAATCTCTATGCCCCACATTGCCTGTGCATCTTATTTTCTAGTTGCATGAAAAAAAAAAAAACTTTTTTCTTTTGAACATCTATTTTTTTAAAACCTTGAGTTCCAAATTCTCTCCCCTCTTCCCTTCCCATCCACCCTCCCTAAGAAGTCAAGCAATTCAACATGGGCCACATGCGTATCATTATGTATAACCCTTCCACAATACTCATGTTGTGTA
>CM053622.1:130594608-130632085 GCA_028646595.1 Phalanger gymnotis | reverse complement strand
CATTTTTTCATTCCTTTAGTTCTGTTTGATAATATCTTGATTTCTCATCAAGTCACTAGCTTCCACTTGCTCCAATCTAATTTTTAAGGTAGTATTTTCTTCAGTGGTCTTTTGGACCTCCTTTTCCATTTATTCCTTGCTCCTCTAATTTATTTGTGATGTCTCCCTTCATGTCTAAGTCGTGCCCTTTTGGAGATTATTTTGATACATGTTGTTAAATAGATTCTGCTCAACTACTTTCCAATTTTCCCAATAGTTCCCCAAATATTTTTGTTTTTCCCTGTTTATTCTCTCAGTTTCTTTTTCTTTTCTTATTACTGTAGCTAGCATTTCTAGTATTATTTCATGTTAATGGTGACAAGTACACCTTTGCTTTACTCCTGATATTATTAGAAAGGTCTTTAGTTTAACTCCATTACAAATAATGCTACTTTTTGGTTTTTGATAGATGATGTCGTTTAGTTGTTTTCAGATATGTCCAACTCTTCATGACCCCGTTTGAGGTCTTCTTGGCAAAGATACTTCAGTGGTTTGCCATTTCCTTGTCTAGCTCATTTTACAGATGAGGAAATGAGGCAAACAGGGTTACATGATTATCGCTGTGTCACATAGCTTGTAAGTGTTGGAGGTCAAATTTGAACTCAGAAAGATGAGTCTTCCTGGCTACAGAGCCAGCACTCTATCCACTGTGCCACCTTCCTGCCCCTTTTGATAGATACTTCTTAAGATATTGAGGAAAGTTGTATTTATTCCTATGCTTTCTAATTACTTTAAGAGGAATGGTTGTACTTTGTCAAAACGATTGATATAATCCTATTTTTTTGTATTAATACAGTCAGCTATATGTTTATATATGTTTATAGTTATAATATTACAGCAGCCCTACATTCCTATTATGAATCCAGCCTGGTCGTAATATATAATTTTTTGTTACGTTGCTGAAATTTCTTTGCTAATATTTTGTGTGAAATTTTGCATCAATATTAATGGTATTACTCTACAATTTTCATTCTTTGACAAAAAGGTCCTTCCTGAGAGCCCTTAATGCTAGTAGTGCCTTCTCAATATGAACAAGCAATTTTCAAAAGAAGAAATCAAAGCTACCAGTAGTCATATGAAAAATAATCTAAAATCCTTAATAGAGAAATGCAAATTAAAACTCTAAGGTACTACTTTATACCCATCAGATTGACTAACATGACAAAAAAAGGAAAATAACAAATGCTAGAGGGGATATGGAAAACAAATAAACTAGTGCACTGTTGGTAGAACTGTGAACTAGTCATTCTGGAGAACGTTTTGAAATAATACCCAAAGGGCTATAAAACTATGCCTACCTTCTGACCTAGTACTGCTGATGCTAAGTCTGTATGCAAAAGATATCAAAGAATAAAGCAAAAGACCTACAAATATTTATATCAGCTGTTTTTGTGATGGCAAAAAGAACAAACTGGAAATTGGGGAATTTCCATCAGTTGGGGAATGGCCGAGCAAGTTGTGGTATATGATTGCATTGGAATAGTATTTGTACTGTAAGAAATAACAAGGGGAATGATTTCAGAAAAACCTGGGAATACTTATTTAAACTTATGCAAAAGAAATGAACAGAACTAGGAGGACATCATAGATAGTAACAGTGATATTGTAAGGATGAGGAACTGGGAAAGACTGAGCTCTAATCAATACAATGGTCCAGAACAATTCCAAAGGACTTATGATGAAAAATGGTATCCACCTCCAGAGAAAGAGCTGATGAACGCAGTGCAGGATGAACATATTTTATTACTTTCTTTATTTTTCTTGCTTTTAATTTTGCTAAGTAGCTAACATAGAATTATGTTTTGCATGACTTCATATATATATAATGGGTATTATATTTCTTGCCTTCTCCAATGAATGAGGGAGGAGGAAGAGGGAGAAAATTTGAAACTGAAAACAAAAAGAGATTCTTTTTAAATGTTAGTGCCTTCTCTCTTTTGATCATCTCCAATTTGCCATGTATATATCTTGTTTGTACATAGTTGTTTTCATGTTTTCTTCCCTATGAGAGAGAGAGGGAGAGAGAGAAGGTGCTTAACCCTTATTTCATAACTGACTGACTGTGAAATGGCCCTTTCTGAACCTTGTAAAGAATGTCCCTTCCTCAGACTTCGAGCACTATAAAGGAAGAAGTGTAAAGAAGTTGCTTAATCAATTTGAGAACATTATAAAGCATTGGTCCTTGAATTAAGACAACTATAGTCTATGCTCTGGTTAATGGTTGTAAGAATCAGTCACACCTCAGAAAAAGCAACAGCAAAAATAAACTTAATTAAAAGCTATTAAAAACTAAACTGCATTTTGTGAAGGGTATCACAGATAATGAACTAATGCCAATACTAAAGATATAAGCACCAAATAGCATAGAATTTAAAATAATAAAAATAAATCATTTACAAAGAGTTAATAGGCAGTAAAACTATAATAGTAAATGGAAGACCTCAATTCACCCCTCTCAGACTAAAATAAATCTATCTTTTAAAAAAGAAGTGAAGGATAGATATTTTTAAATAGAATTTTTTAAAAGTTAATGATAACTCTAGAGATTATTGAATGGAAATAAAAAGGAGTGTGTGTCTAAATATACATACCTATTTATATATGTATATCTATATCAGCTATACATGATACTTTTACAGAAACTGACCATGTATTAAAACAACCCCACAAACGCTGAAAAGCAGAAACATTAAATGTAACTTTTATAGGCCACAGTGATATAAAAATTATACTTAATGAAACGTCAAGGATAAAATGCTGAAAAATTAATTGGAAACTAAATATCATAAAAATGTGAGTCAAAAAAACAAATCATAGAAACAGTAATTTTATTAGAGATAATGACAATGAGACATCAAAACAAAATGTTTGGGATCCAGTCAAAGCAGTGTTCAGGAACAATATTATATCTCTAACTAATAGGGAATACAACAAAAATATCTAGAACATCAAATTTAAAACCTCTATTAGACACCAAAATTAAAATCTTAAAAACCAAAGAAGACACTAACAAAATTGAAAATAATAATAATAACAGTAATGAAACTTGGAGCTGGCTTTTCTTAAAAGAGCAGTATAACTAATAAACCATTAGCTAACTTAATTTTTTAAAAAGAAAACCAAATAACCATATCGAAAATAGAAAAAAAGTGATTCACAGCTAATGCAGAATGAAATTATTAGGAACTATTTCACCTAATTATATGCAATAATTTTGAAAATCTAAATGAAAGAGATGAATATTTACCAATTAAAAAATGTCTAGATTAACAAAAAAAAGGAACAGAAGAGTCAAAAACTCAGTCTTTTAAAAAAAAAAAAAAGGAAGAAAAGAAAACTAAAAAGAAATTGCAGAAGCAAATGGACTCCCAAAGGAAAAAATCCAGGACAACAATGATTTACAGGCAAATTCCATCTTTTAAAAAACAATGCCTGTTCTCCATAAACTATTTGAAGAACAAAAAAAGAATTGGCACTTCCAGATTCTTTCTATAGTATATAGAAGGACTTAATACCTAAATCAAGAAGAGTCAAAACAAAGAATGAAAATTCTAGAGCAATATCATTAATATTGATGCAAAATTTTACACAAAATATTAGCAAAGAAATTTCAGTGACATAACAAAAAATTATACACTATAACCAGGCTGGATTCATAATAGGAATGTAGGGCTGCTTTAATATTAGATCTATAAACATATGTAAACATATAGCTGACTGTGTTAATACAAAAAAAATCATAGGAATATATCAATAGTATACAGAAAGTCTTTTTTGACAAGGTACAATTTTCCTTCACATAATCAATAACATAGTGATAGTGGGCTCCTTGTTGGTTTTTTTTTTTTTTTTTTTTTTTTTTTTTTTTTTTTTTTTTTTTTTTTTTTTTTTTTTTTTTTTTTTTTTTTTGGACAGGGTATTCCCATCTCTTAATCTCATGCCTTTTCACTGGCCAAAATGCTCTTGTTTCTCACTTTCATCTCCTGGTTTCCCTGATTTCATGACTCGGCTCAAATCATCTTTTGCAATAGCCTTTTCTCAGTCTCTCCCCAAATTATTGTCTTCTCTCTAAATTACCATATATATGCACATTATATTTATACATACATACATATATACATGTATGTGTTGTGTATATACGTATATATATTGTATATGCAGAGTTGTTTGTGTGCTATCTCTCATTAGAATGTAAGCTCCTTGAGAGCAGGATCATGATTTTTTTTTTGTCTCCCCAGAGTTTTGTGAAGTACGTGTCACTTAATAAATGCTGGTTCACCAACTTACAAGTTGATATAAATATTGTATAGTATCAGTCAGTCTTAAGTACACATCCATGTGTACTGTGTACACATTTGTGTAATTCCTTTAAAAAGCTTCTGCGAGATTTTCATCTAGCTATATTTTTTGTTTTCTTTATTGGAATACAAATATTTCTGTTTCCCTCTTTTTTTTCTCTTTTATTTGTTCAGTTGCTAACTTCACTATTTTCCTAATATCATCTTTCCCTATTAATTTTAGGTATCCACCTGAGGGATTAACAGTTTGTTATTTGATAGAAGATTATCTTCACTATTCACTTCTCTTTCTCTTCCTTCTGCCTTCATTTTTGACTACTATTGAAAATTACTGTAAGATGGAGGGGAAATCCACAATTGTTTGTCATTATCAGCTCTGTCTTCTATCAGAATAGGCTATTAAGATTTTATTATAATGTGTTTTCTTTATCTGTTATTTGAATTTGTAGTAGTTTAAAAAATATTAGCTTTAAGCCCCTTATCCTTTTTAAGTTTGCCCCAGAACAAATTCTGACCAACTAGTATTTCAGATATCAAAATTTCTATAAAATATGGATCAATAAGTGCATTGCTTATTAAAATAAGAACCTTAAATGCTATTGACGTTAGACTGAATGTAAAATTGTGTAGTCAGGTATTTAGTAAGCCTATCTTTGCAGGATTGCCAGTTGACTTTTAACTTTGACCTCCAATGACACCTCTGCTATTTCACTTTATTTCTCAGCATCTTATTAGGAAAGGGTGTAAAAAGCACTTTCCTGTGTCAGATAGTTTGATAATTACCTAATATATTTTAAGATATGGACTAGTATGAAACCACTAAACCCACTTTTTTCTTCTGACCAAAAGCAGAGTATTTTCCAAGTGCTGTTAAGTGCTGAGTATGATAGAAATCCTGATAAATGATGATAAATTAAGACAATTAAAAAAATTCATCTACGAAGATGCTTTTAGGTATGCCCCAGTTTCAGTTTATAAATCCTGAGTGCAATATAAAGCCTTTGAGACAATAATTTGGGAGCTTCTGTGTGCAAATGAATTCATCTCCTGAAGAGAATGGGAAAGATGAATGAGTTCTCTATCTTGTTTTATATTTCATAGTTTACATGCTGTTTACCTCTATTGAACTTGATGTCAGGATATTATAGATGGCATTGGGGTATTTAAGCAGTCGATTTATGGTAAAGGGAAGTTGAATGTTTAATTTTGTCTTATTTTATACTCTTCAGGACATGTTGAAATTTTAGATGCTGCATCATAAATATCAAGTACTGAAAAAGAATCAGAAATGTATCATAAATTCACATAATCACTGTTCCAGATTTAGAAATGCAGTTGCTCATTTTGAATTAAGTCACTGGAAGGCACCTTGTTGCTAGAAAGAGTACTAGAGTAACAAGACTTGGGTTCAAATTTTGGCTCTGCCACTAACTCTGTGTAAGAGACTGGACAAGTGAGACTTTCTGGGCTTTAGTTCGTCTATAAAATGAAGTAGTTGGACCGATAATCTCTAAGGTGCCTTCCATCTGTAAATCTGTGATCTTATGATCTGGCAAATAAAAGAAATATATGGGCTCAAGAAATGACAGCTACAATTAGGAAAAAAAAGGCAAATTATCTTTAATATATTCAGTTGTGACCAATAATTAAAAATTTATTTACTGACTTTGTTAGTCATTCACAAGAATCTGTAATGTGAAGTATAATCAATCTCTCTCTCTCTCTCTGTCTCTCTCTGTCTGTCTCTCTCTCTCTCTCTCTCTCTCTCTCTCTCTCTCTCTCTCTCCCCCCCCCCCCCCCCCCCCCCTTTTTCTCTGTCTGACTAACATGAGGAATGAGGAGAAAAGAAAGGGTCTTGTAACCAGGCATATTCATTTATACTTAAATGTAGACACATGTGAATTAATGTATACATATAATGAACTTTCAGTAGGTATAATGTCCTTTTCTCTTATCCCTCAACCTTAATCCTATCCATAATTCGAGACCTGTTTCAAATCCTATCTAGCTTTTCTCTCTTAGTCGTCCGGCTACCTTTCCTCAAATCCTATACTACTTCTAAATTGCAGGCTTCTTGGGGATAAGTGTCCATAGTCAATAGAATGTCAGCTCTCTGAGAAAAGGGACTACATTGTATTTATCTTTACAGCTCAAGTTTAGGATAGTGGCAGGATATAATAGGCAATAAATATTGAATTGAATTAGAAATTAAGCTAACCCCACTTAGCAAATACTTGACATTCAATAAATACTTATTGGTTGGTCGATTGAAATATAATCTTTTTTACATTTATTTGGGAAGCATATATGGCAACCTTAATTATTAACATGTAGATTATTTACTATTTAAAAATTCTGCTTTGTCATCCTTTCAGATCCTTCAGACTACTATTAGGGAGTCTAAGCTACAAAATAATTTTATTTAAAATCTAAGTGAAATTAATTAGGAAAATGTTGCACTTCCCAGGTTATAGCATAAATATCAAAACTATATATAACTATTTTAAAAAGTATGTATTTCCGAATAAACTGATTTTCTACATAATCTTGATAGTTGACTGTATAAATATAGTTATTATAGATCATATATTTTAAAATTGCATTCTCTCACCTCCTAAACACCAAACTATGAAACATAGCACAAATATTATAAGAACATCTGAGGTAGATAATTAAAGCATAATTAAGTTTAAATGCCTTGGTGAAGGAATATAAAAATTATTTAAATTCAACCAGCTAGTACATTTGCAGTTTTCTTTTATTAGGTGTGAAATCTAAGAATCCCTTGCCAACTCTTGAGGGCTCAATCCAGAATGTTGAATTGAAGTACTGCAGCACATCATTGGTCAAATGTGCCTCTGGGACCATGGGATCAATAAAAATTTGTGCCAAAGCCCCAGGTATGTGCAGCTGGACCATGTAAAACTTTATTGCCTGTATAGGAGAATTGGCCTTGCTTTTTACAAGGAGCGTTACTGAAACAAGAATTTACTCATTGTTCCTATGAATCAGAGGGTTTTTAAATTTTTATTTCTCTTTTTTCCTTTTTATTTTGCCAGGATGATGCTACTTGGCTTAATAAATTTTTTTAATTTAAAAAGTTCTATTTATTTTTAAGATTGATTTTGAGGAAAATTAGAGAAATTATTTTTAAAGAGTTTCTTGAAAATGTATACATTTTTTACACCAAATCTCAATGTAAGTTTGTGTGATATACATGCATGCATATGTATTATACATATATACCTAGCTGCAAAACACTTTTAAAGCTTTTTTTTTCCTTCACTAGAATGCTTGGGAGGAAAACTGACCATTACAGACAACTAGATATAGCCTTTTAATATAATGATATGTGAGAAAATCTCAAAAAAAGAAATTAATGTTACTCATTTTAAAAATAATCTGTATTGAGAAGCTGGTCCACTTTCTTATCATCTTTTATTATTTTTTATACTTGATTCACACTAAACTCCATTAACTTTCAGTTTTGAATTATAAAATATGTTTTAATTGGTTATTTTGATTCCCCTTTCCGCCTTTTTTTGTCTTTAAAAAATTCTATTTGTTACAAGGCCTGGCTTTCTAGGGTGGTAGGGAGAGGGTTAACCAATAATGTAAGTAACAAAAAAAAAAAAATTAAACTCATTTAAAAATAAAAAAAAAAATCGATTTATACTAGTTAAATTGCCTTACTGTTTGTTAACTTTGGGTTCCAAATATTACTGACATTCTTTAGATGACTTATTTCCAATGATTTGAGGAACAACTGTTTTAGATGGATTATAATTTGGACTTTTAATTTAGGATTATTTAGTTTATCTCAGATTATACTTATACAGAGATCAATGTGGTATATAATGGATTGTCAGGGTAATAGATATAAATTCTAATCATTCTGCTAATAATGTTACCTTGTAGCCTGATATTTTGAGATATATTGAAACATGGACTCATTACAAATTTAGGGGAAAAGTGCTTATAATTTAAAGGTTAACGCTGATATTTTTATTTAGGTGAGAATGGAAAAGAGAAACTGATTCCCTTAATTCAGGGCCCTTCTGACACCAAAGACCTTCACAGCAGCAAATGGCTCAATGAAAGCAGAAAGCCAGAATCTCTGTTAGCCCCAGATTTGATAGCCTTTACAATGCAAATTCCCCAATCTGTGGACTACTGTCATAATTCAGGTAAGTACAAAACTTGTATTATAATATGTTCATATTATTTTTGCACTTTCATTTCCAGGAAGACTTCTTTTGAGTCAAATCTGTCTCTTGAAGACTATAACCATTTGGTATAAAACTTCAGTTATTCTTTTTGAAAATCAAAATGAATAATTATATCATTCTTTTTTCTTTTCACAAATTGTAGTCATTTTAGATAAGTAAATTTGCCTATATGAACCAGATCACATGTACAAGCATCCATTGGGTTAGAAAAATGAAGGTTCCTATGTGTATGTGGATATATGTGTGTGTGTGTGTGTGTGTGTGTGTATGTATATGTATGTATGTATGTATATATGCATTCTCCCTTTCAATTTGTGATAGAGAAAGTTTGCTTTTATTTATCATTTGACTTTGGCCAATTTCCATAATTTTCTACCTTTGCCTCAACCCTCAAACTCCAACCAACATGACTTTTAAATCAATGTTCTTAGGAAATAGTGCGTTTTCCTTTCCTTTAGAGGGTCTGTGCTCTTGTTGAGAATGTGGTGTAGGAGATTCATGTTGAATGGTCGGTTATATTAAGTGGCCTTCCAGGTC
Source organism: Phalanger gymnotis (assembly GCA_028646595.1). Classification (NCBI taxonomy): domain Eukaryota; kingdom Metazoa; phylum Chordata; class Mammalia; order Diprotodontia; family Phalangeridae; genus Phalanger; species Phalanger gymnotis. The sequence goes on along the minus strand of CM053622.1, from coordinate 130,622,982 downwards.
TGATTTGGTATGATTTAACTTGTCAGAATGGCTCAAATAACTTTTTGACATTTTTATCAACAATTTTTTATCTATCCATTTTTATATATAGTTCTTATTTGTTCAAGGTAACCTAAAGGGAAATTATAAATGGAGTAATAAATTTATAGTTATAGCTGTTTCTTCATGTTATTTTATACATTATTGGAGAAGATTCAAAACCTTGACTGTTTGTGATGTGTTTAATTAGGAATGTTTGTAATTTTGGAATGTGAACATTTGATTGGTATTTTGAAGATTTTCCTTTAACTTAGAGTCAGTTTTCAAAGGTAATATGTTTTTCTTAAAACTAGGTCTGGTTACACAGTGAATAGAGCATTAGGTTTGAATCCACAAAGAAGTCTGAGTCCTGTCTCAGGCATTCTCTGGCTTGCCATATGACCATGGACAAGTCACTTAGCCCCTCTTAGTCTTAAATTCTTTACTTCTGAAATGAGGATAATAATAGCACTTATAGGCTTGTTGAGAAGATTAAATGGGACATGTGCAAAGTGCCTTGTAAACCTTGAAGTGCTGCATAAATGTTAGCTAGGTCTGTTATCATTATAAACATTCTTGTTATAATATACCCAACAGGGATGTTCAGTTTAAATTTTCTCTCCTATTCTATCCCAGCATGCCCATTTATTCTTGAGGGATTTATTACATGATTTATAGTGGTCGTACATATTATGATTAATTACACCAGCTTTAAAGTAATTAATTTTCATCTTATGTTTATATAAAAAATTTAAATAGGTATATGTAGGACAGGTGCTCAGGGTAGGATAGACTTTGGACTTTGGAACTTAAAAAAAATACGAAGGTGTCTCAATTAACCAAAAAACCCCAAAGTAACCAGAGTAGACTTTTTTTTTTTTTTAGCAAGCAGTAAAATATGCATCAGGTGATGTGCTCAATGAATTTCCCCCAGGGCTTCTGGAATTTGTTGGATTGGTAGTGGAATGGGAAATACTGTATGAATTTGAGTAGCTTAAGAGCTAAAGTTGAGTGTTTTTAGCCCAGTTTGGTAAAAGGCTTAACAGACTTCCTTTAAGAATCATGGCAGGGGGTAAGGGATAAATGCTTCCACAAAAGAAAAAATTAATTTATTAAAAGCACTAACCAGAAAATTATGTGGCTATTAAATAGGAGAAAACCAAAAAGTAAGCTCTAAAGGAAAGGCCATAAGGAAGAAGGAGCAGAATGTTTACCACATGAATATAAAAAGAAAGTAGGGGACCATGAGTGAGAGTCAGATGACTATGAAAAGAAGTAAGACATTTCTTTCCCGTGTATTGGCAAATATATAGGAAAACATGAATGTACAAATATAAACTATTATGTCCAATATAAATATGAAAATATTTCACACCCCAAAGTATTAAATACCATAACTGATGTTGGGAAAAAAGATATTCTGGTTAAAGAAATAGTATGTCTATTGTGTATTATCCACTTTGTGCTGTGAAAATCAGGGGCTTCTATCTAGGTATTAGCAGTAATATCCTAATCCTTGTTCCTTTCCAAATTAGGCTAATTTTTCCTTTAGAAAGTATTGAGAACTATTGATTTTTTTCTTTTTTCTTTTACAATTTTTTTTGTTATGTGGAAAATTTTTGGTGCTGTGAAAAAGTAAAAGATATCAATAATAATGTATGTTTCTTAAAAAGTATTGAGCCTATCATTGGGACTTCTTTGGCCTAAGGGACTAATGGGTTGTGCCGTTAACATTACAACTGACAAACCCCAGGAGCTCTCTCATCTTAGATGATGGACAACAATGGGCAACTTGTGAGGGAGCTTCTCTTTGCTGAATCAAAAATAGTTGTCCTTAATTTATATCTACGTTGTCAGTCAGCCAGTCAATCAATGTTGATTAAGTGCCTGCTGTGTATTAGATACTATGCTAAGTGCTGGGAATACAAAAACAGGAAAAAGACAGTCCCTGGCCTTGAGGAACTCATAGTCTAATGGGGGAGATAATAAGCAGACAAAAATGTTCAAGCAATCTATGTGTAGGATAAGTAAGGAATGATTAACATTTCTTCTTTCTTGTGAGTTCTCCCATTGGTTTTAATTCTTCTTTATAACATGACTAATGTGAAAACATGTTTAATATGAATATATATGTAAAGCCTGTATCAGATTGCACAGTGCATGCTGTTGGGGAAGGGGAGGAATGGGAAAAAATTTGGAACTCAAAATCTTATGGAAGTGAATGGTGAAAACTAAAAATAATTTTTTTTTAAAAACATGATTAACAGAGGGAAGACATTAGAATTAAGAGGAGTTGGGGAAGGCTTTCTGTAGAAGGTAGGATTTTAGTTGGAACTAAAAGGAAACCAGGGAAGCCAAAGATGAGGAGAAAGAACATTTTAGGGATTGGGAACAGCTATAAATTAGTTGTCATTGACTATTTTTCTCCTGCTATTAGGAAGTAAATATGTCTTTAAAAAAAAAAAACTGTGACTTAACCTGTTAGTATTTTGTTTTATTCTTATATCACTCAAACCACCAGGGTACATGCCAGAGCCTAGTTCAGCTCAGAGAAATAGTATATAAAGACTTGCATCACTAGATTTTTTTACCCATGATGTCTTTTCACTCAAGTAATCAAGCTATTAGTCTACTTTGAAAGAACTCTAATAAAAACACAAAGTTAAAATTTCCTTTTGTAGCTTTTACCCAGTAGAATTAACCTTTTCCAAAACTAGATACAGTTGGAAAGAAAAAAAAGATGCAGCATATCATTGGAACCATGGTGGTGGTGGTGGTTGTTGTGAGAATGATTAGATATGCCTTCCAGTGATGTAATGAACGTGTAATAATGTAGGTTTGGGTATTGCCTTCTCGTGATGTAGATCTCACCCTTGCCTATTTATCTAGTGTAATGCTTCTGCCTGTGTTCCTGTAAGTTATATACAAGGGCTATATCCAACAAACTTACATGTAGTACACTTCTTTTGATTTTCTTGATGCTGTGAGTCTTGAGTCAATCAACAAATGTTAACCACTTGCTATGTGATAGGCACAGTATTGGGGAACAAGTATAAGAATGAAATAATCTCTTCTAATAAGGGGGACTGGAGGAATGAGAACACATAACAAATGCAAAAAAACACAAATACAAATTGAATAAATGTAAGTATATATAAAGTGGTTAAAAACTAGGTTTCTGGGAAGGAGAGCATTGGCAGTTAGAGGAATCAAGAAAGGGTTCCTATAGAAGATGATGCTTGAGCTATATCTTAAAGTAAGAATGGGACACAGTGAGGTAGAAATGAGGAGAGTGCATTTCAGGCACATGAGACAGCCGATCATAGGCAGGGAGAAGAGAGATGGGGCATCAGGTTTGAGAAGCATAAAGAAGGCCAGTCTGGCTAGATTACAGAATTCCAGTGAGGCTGGAAGGATAGTTTGGAGTTAGATTGTGGACGTATTTTAAAATGTAACAGTAGTTTGCATTTTACTGTAGAGATAATGGAAAGCCACTAGAGGTGAGTGAGTGTGGGGGCGGGGGTGGGGGAGAAGATGGTGGCAGTGTTAGCTAATATGGAAAATCTGAAAGTAATCTCAGAGGAAAGAAGCTGGCAGTGTATGGGGAAGAGGGTGGAAAAGGTGTTTTTGTTTTGTTTTGTTTTTGTTTGTTTTTGCTGTAGGTGGGATTTGAGATGATTCTTAAAGGAAGTCAGGGAAGCCAGGAGGTGGAAAAGAGGAAGGAGATCATTTCAGGGATGGGGGGTAACTAGTGGGAAGGAGCAGAATCAGGCGGTGGAGTGTTGTGAGTGAGGAGCAGCAAGAAGACTAGTATTGCTAAGTCAAAAAGTACATGGAGGAGAATAAAATGTAAGAAGACTGTAAAGGGAGCTAGGAAGGAGCCATGCTGCAAAGACGTATAAAAACCAACCAGATAATTTATATTTTGTCCTGGAAGTAATAGAAGCAATTGTAGTATGTTGAGTAAAGGAGAGCCTGTGTTTTAAGATGACTTTGGCAACTGAATGAAAGTTGGACTGGAGTGGAGAAAGACTTGAGGCAGGGAGGTCAACCAGAAGGCAGTAGACTAGGTGTGAGGTGTTAAGGACTTGTATTTGGGTAGCAACTGTCATAGGAGAGGAGGGGATGTATATGAGAAATATTGTGAAGGTAGAAACAACAGAATTTGGCAACTGATTGGCTAGTGGAGGGAAATAAGAGTGAGGAGTCAGGTATGACACTTAGGTTTGGGCTGTTAGTAAGATGTTGGCACCCTCGTCAGTAATAGAGAGGTTAGGGAGAAAGGAGGGCTGCAGAGGAAATAGAAGTTAAATTTCGGCCGTGTTGAATTTAAGATATCTGTGGGTCATCCAGCTCATGTATCTAATAGAGAGTTGGAAATTCAAGACTAGAGGTCAGAAGAGCATTTCCCCCATCTGTTAGTTATCTGCACGGAGATAAAAATTGAGTTTGTGGGTGCTAATGAGATCACTAAATGAGATGATATGAAGGGAGAAAAGCGAGCCAAGAATATAACCTCCGAAGACATCCATGTTTAGCAGGCCTGACCAATGTGAAGATCCCAGAAGGAGACTAAGAAGTGGTCACACAAAAAGGAGGAAAACCGGGTGAGAGTGGTGTCACAAAAATCAAGAAAGGAGAGAAATGTTGAGAAGGTAAAGATGGACAAGAGTGCCTGGGCTATCTATTAATAGATTCTCACCATTTTGCCAGTACATCTACTTTTTGATACTTTCTTTAATCAGTCAACAAGCATTTATGAAGTGTATTTCGTCTCTCCCATTAGATTGTGTGTACCTTGAGGGGAGGGACTGTCTTCTTCTTTTTATCCCCAAGGCTTATTGAACAATATTTGGCATATAGTAGACACTTAATAAATGCTTATTGACTGACTGCATTAGAAACTATGATGATTAGCAAAATTTTCATGTAGATCAGTGCTGTCCAAGACATGGGCCGTGTGCCCCCACGTGGCCTGCATGTGTCCACCACAAGCAGAGAAATCTACACAAATGTTAGTTAAAGCATTTATGTCAATTTCCATGCCAGTAGTAAACACAGGTGGGCCGCATAAAATGCGGCCTATGGATCACACTTTGCACAGCCCTGATGTAGAAGGTGATGCTTGAACTGAGTCTTGAAAGTAATCATAGATTCCAAGAGGCAAAGGGGAAGAAGGAACTCCTAGCGATGGGGAAGAGCTTAGTGCAAATGAATGGAGAACAGAAGATTAAATATCTTGTGTATGGAACAGAGAGTAGAACAGTATGACTGAATTACAGATTGTGAATCAGGAAGTAATGTGTAAAAAGACTGTCAAGGCCAAAGGTGTTATAAGAGATTTAAATGTCATGTGTTTGCATGTGTACACACACACATATGCCTATAATACATATATACAATACACTTACATACAAATATCTATTGTATACAAATATTACATAATATTTAATATGAAATATATAAATAAAAAATGTGTGTGTGTATGTGTGTGTGTGTACTCTTTGAGCAGTAAGGGAGCAGGGTGATAGCAATGGAAAGTAGGATGGGGCTTGAGAAAGAGAAGCTCAATAGATGGTAACCAAAATCTTTTTTAGTTATTTGTTATTTTGGAGTATGATAAATACTTGGAATTTAAAGGAACCCTAGAGATAGGTCATCTAGTTCAAACTTTCATCTAGGCCAGAAGCAACAGTGCCATTGTAAGACAGCTGCACTCAAAAGGATCTGTGATTGAATTAATTTGGTGTTCATATCCTCCCACAAGTTTGCCACATGTCTTCACAGTGTGCTGGAGGCCTTCCTCACTTTTTCTTTGCAAGGATACCAGTTAAGCTTTTGGATTGTTCACTTGTCATCCCTGACCCTAACTATGTGTCCGCCCCATCATCTCCTATGGAAATACATTTTCTCATTGACATTTTTACTTTGTTGATGTTCTTCATTGGTCACATGCTGCTGCCTACTCACACCCATCATACAACCTTTTTTGTCCTCTGTGTGATACTCATTTTACGTTCTTTGGTGATTGTTAGCTTCCATGTTTCCCAGTGATATAACATGGCTGGAAAACTGGTATTAAAATAATGGAGCTTTGTTTCTGGGAGAAACCTGTCATTAAAGATGTTATTGCAATTTCCTAAAAGTAATCAGTCCATTTTTCTCCTCCTTCTCCCATATAATTCTGGGCCCCACTCACCTATTCGTACTGTAGAAAGCGGGCAATAGATAATTATCCACTTCATCACTCCTGTGTGGATGGTCAAGCCAAATTCTTTTGTTACAGATGTTACAGTGGTTACAGACACTTTCTGCAGGCTCTGCAATGTTCCAGGTCTTGATAAAACCAGCAATCCTGTAAATATAGATAGGAGCATCTGGAGGACATTGCTGTACACAGGAAATCCCTCTTTAATTTGGATTCTTTGCTTGCTCTTGTCAGTCACAGTGGTTAATGTCTTTGATGTTCATCTTTGATGAACAGCATGGTTTTTGTTGTTTTTGTTGTTGTTTAACCTGATATTTATGTTTCAAGAGTCATTAAAAAGGGTTATTTCTATCATGTATTTGGAGGTATCTTGAGTGATTTAGATGTACACACATGCGTGCACACATGCACACACGTGTGCACACCCTTACTGGAAGAGACCTTTGTGGTTGCAGTGTGCTTCACTAAATCAGATACTTTTTCAAGAGCAAGGACACAAAATGGAGCTATGTTAAAACTATTGTATGTAGAGGAGATCTATGTTGGAGGCAGCAGAAATGTATGGGTTTTGAGGGTTTGGTATCTGAAAGATGGAAATATACCAAAGGCATGGATGAAATCTTAGACTTTATTAAAGACCTTAGAAAAAGTCATATGTTTTATGTATATAGACATATCACCCTGAACAAGCCTCTTCTCATCTGGTCTTGGAAATGTGCAGGACTGTGCCTGCTTATTATTTGGAATGGAAGCCTTGAGAGAATTCCAGTTGCTGTTTGAAGTAGCAGTGGGGGCAAGGTGGGGAGGGTGCTGACCTTAGAGCTGCAAAGACTGGAGTTTAAATGATGCTGTTGACACTAGTAGCTGTGTGATCCTGGGCAAGTCACTTACCTTATCTCTAAAATCCAGGGCTTGGACTTGGCCTTCAAGGTCCAAGTCTGTGCTCCTATAATATTTTCAAAAAGTGACTGGGAGAACGACTGTTGACTTTTATGTTTGCTTTCCTTTTTATACAAAATGTTTATAGGACATGCATAACTATTAAAAGTTTCCTTCTCTTTTCCGAAGTTTCTTTTCAGTTCAGTAAATATTTATTAAGCATCTGCTATATGCACAGCACTATTCTAGGCTATAGGAATATAAGGATTTAATCAGAACCATCCATTTCTTCAAGGACCTTACATTCTTTTTTTTTTAAGTAATTATGTCTTTATAACAAAGAATAAAGAAAGAAGGAAAAAAATCAGTCCATCAAAACCATCTGATATATCTGCTGAGTTTGACAATATATGAAATGTTTTATACCCATGGTTCTTCCCTACCCCCACCCCCTCCCCTGCTGGAGGCACTAGCAAAAAAAGGGAGGCAGGTACACTTTTTTATTTTTAAGGTTGTAAAGGACTGGCTTAACACCAGCAACTCACTCAGGTTCACTGGTGGGAAGAAATGAACCACTCTCATATATTGAGTGCTTAAAAGAAGGAGGTTGACTTTGCCTTAACACAAAAAGAATATGCAACAAGGATACTATGACACTTAGCTTTTCTGGATCCAGCCCTGTCTTATCTCCTTATGGAAATGTGTCAGGTCAGCAGGGCAGGTTCTGGGGATTTACATGGCCTTCAGAAATCTACCATGAAATCCATGACTCCACATAGATGGGTAGAACTTTTTATGACCTTCAGTGACCATGAAGCTGTCAGGGGAGACAGGGGCCAATCAAATCTCAGGGACAGCTTCATTGCCTTTTAAGGAAAACTAACCCATGTTTTGGGAAACAGGAGATCCCTGGTCCCCAGGGCCATAAGGGCCACACCCAATCATTACAATTACACTGAAATGTTTTTTTCTTTTTAATTTTTTTTAAGTAAGGAACTTATATTCTACTATTTCCACCCATTTGTTTTAGTTTTACTTGTAAAAAAAACACCATAGCATAATTCTATTTCTACGTTCATATTATATCGTATCTTCCTTCCATCTTCTATCATTTCTCTATACTAAACCAGTCTTTGAATTACTTTATATTACCAAATTTTCTTCTCCCAGTCTCTGTCTCTCATTCCCATTTTCTTCTCCCGTACTCTGGCTCTGTCCGTCTCTCTCTCTCTCTCTCTCAGTAAATTCCTGTCTTAGAGTGGGGTCCAAAATTGAATATTGTAGTCCTCATGTGGGTCTAACTAGTGCCAAATACAGTGGGGCTAATGCTTCCTATGATTTACTCTATATATATTTGTATTCATTCAGCTCTCAAGTTGAATATTGTGCTGTGGACAGGATTAAAGTAAGTTAGATAGCACTGGAAAGGTATACAGTGAGTCTGAGTAGGTTCTCACTTCTTATAGGTGATGACTTGCTCTTGAGCAATGGCATAAGAGAGGTAATATGTGTCATGTATAGCTGGTATAGGAGATGAATCAGTCATATAGCAAGAATGAGATTACCCACTAGATATTAAAAAGAGGTCTCTACTGTATTATTCTTACACTCCCCATTACCATGAAGGGTATTGCTATTTTTTTAGTCACACTGGTTCACAATCTCACCGTCATCCTTGACTCTTCATTCTCAGTCCCCATGCCTGGCATACTCTTTCTCCTTACCTCCATTTCTTAGAGTCTCTGGCTTTCTTTAAGACTCATCTAGCACATTTTTCAGGACGGTTGTTAATTCCTTCCCTTCTAAGGTTATTTTTTATGTATCTTGTCTGTACCTATGTTTGTACATATTATTCATAAAACATAAGGAAGCTCCAAAGCTCCTGAGGAGCAGGGGCTGTTTTTACTTTTTCTTTGTATATCTAATGTCTAGTACATAGTAAATGCTGATTTGATTCATTGAATGGCTTAAAACTGATGAAACCTCTCTCATTTAATCTAGATCCCTCATTTTACAGATGAAGAAACATGAAGAAACATAGAGAGGTTTAAGTGACTTTGCTTACTTGTGACAGTAAATATTTATTAAGCATCTATTTGCCAGGCACTATGCCAAGCACTGAGGATACAAAAAGAGGCAAAAGACAATCCTTGCTCTCAAACAGTTTACAATCTAATGGGGGAGACAAGAAGAATTCAAATATGGACAAACAACCTATAGACAAGATAAATAAAAAAAATATCCAGTTGAGGATATCTAGAATTTAGAGGATCTTCCTGTAGAAGATGAGATTTTATTTGGGACTTAAAAGGTAGTCAATAAAACCAGTAGGTAGAGATGAGGAGGGAGAGCATTCCTGGCATGGAGGACAACTAGAGAGAATGCCTAGAGCTGAGAGATGGAGTGTCTTGTTCCTGGAACATCTAGGAAGCCAGAGTGTTAAGATCAAAGAGTACATTTTGGGGAGAAGGTATAAGAAGACTGGAGAGGTAGGAAAGGACTAGGTCATGATGGACTTTTAAAGCCAAAATGAGGGTTTTGTATTTGATTTTGGAGGAAATAGGGAGCCATTGGGAAGTGAATATGATTGGCCTTGCACTTTAGGAAAATCACTTTAGTGGCTGAATGGAAAATGGATTGGAGTAGTGTACCTGTTGTTCCCCAGATTGTGAGTGTGGATTGTTTGATCATATGAGCCTAGCATAGCAATGAATATAGTAGCTGCTTAATATAGTAGTTACTTGTCCTTGATATGTTGATCATATCAATATCTGGAGTTGGATAGGACTTCCCTGCACTTTTTTGGAAGAGGCTTTGTGGAGTCAGGCATACACAAACCCAATGACTCAGTTTTGCCCAAGAAAGGTATTGGTGATTACTCTGCCTGTAAGATAAGCCATATGCAGTCACAGCAGGCTAGCCATGCTGATTTTTATCCATTATTTTATTTTACAGCAAATGTAACAGACAGTGAGCAAAGTAGCTGAACTGAGAACTGAATGTGGATACTCTGACACCAGTGTTTTTACCACTGTATCACAATGAAGCTGTTGGAGATGTTTTTTTGGGCTGGAAGGAGAGGATGGGATTGTTGGGGGACTTGAGTAAGACCTACAGAGTGTGAAGATGGTGATCTGTATCACCATGATCCACCAGAGCAAGATGAATTTTTTTAGTAGCCTAGGCTTATTTTGGTGAATATTTGACTTGTGTTCAGTTGTTAAACCCTAGTTATTTTTCCTACAAACAGCTGTCAAATCATGTGTCGCCGCATACTCTACTTGTACAATTGATAGTTTAAGCCTCAATGCTGGACTTTGCATTTATACCCCCAATTAAATTTTAACTTGTTTGTTTTGGCTTAGCTCTTTGAGATACTTTTGAATCTTCCTTCTGTTATCTGTCCTTTTAGAAATAACAACTTCATGCCATTTGTACATTTAATAAACATACCTTTTATATCTTCACAAAATTCATTGTCCCTATCATGGGACAAAGTTGTTCTCCCATACATTTAAAAATGACATCTTTTCTTGAAAAAAACAAACAAACAATTTTTTCCCTTCTGAGTAGGACCAAGTTGATTGAGAAATGTTAATGCTGAATTTTGTAGGAGTTAATGATTAGCTAAGATTTTTTTAAGCATTTGCTTAAGAATATTGATAATTTCAGCTTGGTAAATCTCTTCTATGCTAAATTCCTAAGAAAAGATTGACAGGTGGGAAAATTCCTAGAATTTAAGTAAAATCTATGTATGTAAATTCTTTTATCTAATTTTTGGGTGTTATTAGCTATAAAACAACAAAGATGATGATGCTCGCTTAAATGGTTTTTAAATTACTGATGAAATAGACCGTAATCCTTTTATTTAATTTAAATACTTTACAAATTAGATTTCTCTTAAAACAGCGTGGTAATGAAAATCGTTTTTACAAGTTCCAGTTTAAATGTAGCAACACTTTAAGATATTTCTCTTTGAAAAAAGACTAGTAGGTTTTACACACACACACACACACACACACACACACACACACACACTGCATAAAATTTCATTGCAAGTCCATACATTATGAGCCTAACAGTGGCATGAAATGTTCGTCATCAAATAAAAGTGATTTTGCTAATTAAGCGCATTGAAAAAGAAAGTCTAGGTTACAAATTTCAGTCTTCTAAAATTAAAACCATTCTTGAGGTTTTCCCCTCCTTTTCTTTGATAACATTTATTTCACTCCTCTACTTTGATTGTTTGGATTATAATGAAGTATTGAAGTAGTTTAAAGGTGAAAACAGAATTTTGTGTTCTACATTTTAATTTATTTGGAATGTCCTTTATGTTCTGAAGAAATTGGCTTCTCAATGGAGAATTAAGTGAATTGCCTTGAAGTATGTTTTTAGTATTTTGGACAGGATATATGAGTGAGAATGCTTATATATTGTAGCAATTAAAGACAATTCACATTTGTGGCTTGGGCATAAATGTGTAAAAATTATACCCATCTATCTTATTACATTTCCTCTCTCCTCCCTGAGGACTTCACTATGTACTTTATCTGTAATTGTTGCCAGTTTTCTATCATGTTCCCACTGGGCTTCTGGTGCAAAAAATCTTATCCTCTCGATGACAGAGCTTGCCTGAATGATTTCATGCTCCTAGCATTTTTGTTCACGGGAATTAGGGGCAAAATGTAACTACAGCTGAACAGAGCATCTATTTTTGTAATTTGGGAGTTTAGGCTCTGTTATTGGAACTAAATGAAGAGATGCAGGTGTTCTCCAGTGCAAGTCCTTTGGGAGTTTTGATGGTAGATGCTTGAAAAGAAAATGCATGTGTTTCCAGAGTCAAACAGCAGCTGTGAGACAAGAATTTATGTTTTTCTCAGAACTTTGGGATTTCAAAATGCTACATTTAATCACATGCACAGAAAGGAGAGCAAATGTTAAAGATGTTACATATAAAAGTAGGGTACTGATCTCTTTACCATACCAGCTAGTTGTGGGAATATAGGAACAAAGTGATCTTTAATCTTAATATGAACAATTTCAAAAGGATTATGATAGTTGCCAGGACAGTTTTTTGAAAACTGCATTTGAGCAGAGACTGTTGTTAGCCTACTAATTAGTTTTAAAATCTACTTTATTCTTTCTTTGTCTCTTAGAGAAATAATAGATGCAAACTAAAAGCCCAAAGAAATACAGACAGTTCATCATGAGTAAAAAGAAGTAAATCAAAAATATTTTCAGATTGCACTTTTTTGTGTAAATAGAATGTAGATACAGGTTTTTGTGTAATAAATAGAACAAAATATTTCTAGGTTACAAACAGTATCAAAAACTTATTTTTCCATATTCTGTAAATGCTTGGGAAAAAGAATTATTTGTAGGATATTTTTATGTATTTTAGCACTTTTTAAAGAACATTTGAAATAAAATCAAAATTACTTTTATATGTATTTGATTCTCTTTGAATTCTTTAATTATTTGTTTTTGAAAAATGGGCCATTGTTAGAATTCCTTTTATTTTAACTTTTTAAGCATATTATCTTTGAACTGTTTACTCTCTTAAATGTTTATATTTTTAAAATTCCCATTTGTATAGAAAAGTCAAGATTTTATGTTTGTTAAAAAAGTCTATTAGCGTTGAAAGTTAAAATGAAGCTTAAATGTTACATGATGTAGTGGGAGCATTTGACCTATAAACAAGAAGAAACCTGCCTATACTATGTTTTTGTTAATTAAAATAGTGGCTTGAGAAAACCTAAATGTCTTTATAATTCATAGGACATCTTAAAAAAAAAAGAAAACCTTCCAACAAATAGTATCTCTTAACAATATTAACAATAAAAACTTTGAACAATATTACTAACTACTGACATTTGTTTTGAATATTTGATAGAACAAAATTTTGATAGTATGAAGTAATTTTTAGAGTCTCCCAAAATGTTTACTTTAGTGCAATTTCGAAATGTAATGATCAAAACTACATATTTTAAAGGAATATTATTTTAAATTTCTGTGTCGATGTATAATTGTTATCATATTGTTTGCCTTCTCAAAGGTGATGGGAGGCTGGGAGGGAATTTGAAACTCAAAATAAAAAAAAAAGACTGTTAAAAATAAATAAATACATACATAATTTTTAAAAATGTCCATGTAGAGGCAGCTAGGTGCAGCAGTGGCTAGAGTACTGGGCCTGTGTCAGGAAGATCTGAGTTCAAATCCAGACTTAGACATGTACTAGCTATGTGACCTGGTCAAGTCATTTAATCTGCTTTCATTTCCTCATAATAATACCACCAACAACCCAGGGTTGTTGTGAGGATAATTGAGACAGTTCTTGTAAAGTGCTTTGCAAACCTTAAAGCACTGCTAGCTATCATCATCATCATCATCATCATCATCATCATCATCATCATCATTTTAAGAAAAATAGAAAATTATTACTAGCATCCTGTCCATCTGCCTATTGTCATTTATATTTGTAATTAATATATGCTAGTATTTCACAGCTAAACATGACTTTGGTGGATGAGCTTAATTTCATTGTCTGAACAGGAAATGATTTCCATTTCCTGATCCTCTAGCTTAGGTCTCATTAGTTCTGTTACATGTTTTTCCTCCCTTACTTCTTTAACTAGAAGTTGGTCATCTCTACTTACTATCATTTTGGTGTAGAACTTCCATTAAATTAAATACTTGCTTGAGACCCTTCTGCCTACCTATCTTTTGGGTTGTTTCCTGAGACTTTCAGCTGACTTTCTAGCAGTACCTTAACCTGGCGAATAACATGGGAAACACTGTGGGTGGGCAGCTATGAACATAGGGGTGTATGCTGGACTACAGCTTCAGGGTCAGGCTCACCTTTTAAAGGTTAATCCTTCTCTAGTAAGTAGCAAAGGAAGGAACTAAGAATCAGGACTAGGCAGGCAAGAGGAAGTGACTTCATTGTCTCTCTGGAAAGTATCCCAGACCTGAAGAGCTTTGGCAGTGAACTAAAAGCAGAATTCCAATCTTTTAACTGACATGACTTGCTTTATGGCTTGTAGGGTAGGGCCCCTCTTCACAGCACAGTGTCATGGTTCTTGAAGCCAGTTCTGAAGATTCAGTAATATAGTACAATAAAAGGCACCTTCAAGATTCTGATACAAAACAAGAACCAAAAAAAAAAAAACCAAACCAAAAACAAAACCCACACAACAAAACAAAGCGTAGGAGAGATTTTCCACCTTCTTCAAGTAGGTAATTACATTTAAGAACAATTTTATCATTATGGTCTTAATTTTTTTTTTACATTTTGAGACAATTTAAATGTCTCTAAGTGAGTTATTTTTGCTATTATTCCACACCTCCTTAGGAGTTGTTTGTGAGGCCAGGTTATCATAGTATTATAATAGTTTCCAGGTTTTCAACCTATGTAGCTATGATTTTTACCTGGCCCAAGAGAGAGAGAGCTTTTTATCTAGAATACTGAATTATTAAAAGCGGTTTAAATTTATGGGGGACAGGCTTTGCTTTAAGTCTAATCTTAATCCCTCTCCAACTATATCTATTGGCATCATACTGTCCAGTTTGAAGGAGGCCATTTGATAAACTTTTAATCTTTAATTGAACCTATTTAAAAAGATACTAGAGGATTTTAAGTAAAGGAACAAAAGTTGAAGCAATTTTCTAGGTAGAAACTGATTTGTTTAGTAGCTACTTTCACTAAAAGCCAAGTGCCCACAATTAGGGTGAATTTGAGCCGATACAGTAGTCAGTTTAATTTGCCAGATTTAAATACTGAAAAAATTAATTTTGTAATTGTGTTAACATTTCTCAGCTTTTAGGAGAAGTACTGTGGCCTAGGGGATAGGGAACCTGCGTAGGAGTTAGACATATCTGGGTTCAGGTTTGGCCTCTGACACATACTGACTGTGTAATGAGGCAAGTCACTTAATCCTCAGTGCCTCAAGCAACTATTTAAGACTGTGTTTTAGAATGGGCACTGATATACCTTGATAGAAGAACTTCCTCTACCGTTAATCATAGGTTTTGTCTCTAAACACCTGAACCACATGAGCAAGTAAGCCCACCCGAGCCCTCCCTGTCCTTTCTACTGTCAGTCATCCCTTCCTGTCGTTCCTTAAGCTCTTTATGCATAAACATGTGTTTCTTCTAATGTGCCTTGTCTTTCTTGTTTGCCCACTAACTGTTGAACTGTTGACTGTGCCTTTAGGATCTTCTAATGACTTTGAATCTCAGAATCAGACATAAAACTATAGGTAGAAGGTAAGTTAGAGTATTTTATTGTATGTCTTTTTATTGTATGTCTGAGGAAACAATCAGAAAAAAAGTGCTTGTCTAGTCACAAATAAAACTGTAGGTGATTAATGGGGATACTGAATTCTACTTACTTTCTTTCGCATCTGTAAGAAGCCAACTTGGAAATCAACTTCGCCATTAATAGTTTTTGTTAAGATTTTCTGTAAAGGTTGCTACCTTAGTGGCACGAAGGTGACCTATCTTTTTAGGAGGTCTAGATGGCAAGATGCAGACCAGTGGGAAAAGGGAAACGTGGTCACCAGCAGAGGGCATACTTGTGGTAGCAGTGTCGTTAAATGGTCAATACAGAGTTTTGCCTTCATTGTTTCTAGCCGAGAATGTTACATTATAGAATTGCTTCAGCGCTTCACTTTAATTTGACTTTTTAGTTGATGCCAAACTTTGTTTTCTCCAGGATTGATCAGCCTAGTGCCTTGCCAATATGTGTAATCTTCCAGATTAAATTTTCTTTATTTTGCTGCATAAATAAAAAGCTGAGTCTTAGTAACTTGATGAGTTCCCTGCTCAGTCCCCCCCAACATGCTCTCTCATTTCTGAGTTATTTTGCTAACTGATATGTTCTAGTCCCTTTTCATATCAAACTTTATTGAATCTTTTTGAAAAAATTCCAGATATCTACATTCTAAGCAGATTTAATCAATTTTAAAATATCCAATCTGAAATATTTGATAGGTTGCTTTGAGTCTTGAGAAGGGTCTACACTCACATAATTCATTAAATATATTGTTAAATCTGTCTTTTAAAAGTTTTTTTTCAGAGAAGCCATATGAAGTTATTATTTTGCTTAAAAAGTAAGACTTGTTATTCTGCTATTTCTGACATGGCCTTGACCATGTGAACCAAATTGAAATTGGGAGTTCACATGTGGCTTCTGAAGCCAGGGAGTCTACAAGGCCTTTTTAAAAGATGATCTGGGATCTTAGTGTGCATCTGGATAGCATACCAGAGGGTTTTAAGAACCGGATAATTTTCATTCTTCTTTAAACAGTTTTATTTCAAGTGATGAATTCTACTTGAAACCTTTGATTAAATTCCCTCTCTCCCCTTTGTTTTAAACAATTTTAATTCAAATGTTCTTTGGAGAATGCAGTTAAAGTTCTCTGTCGTTAGTATTCAGCTATCTGGGATGTTAGAAAACTGGCATTCTCTAACTTACAAATAGGTTGCATTCCAAAAGTTAATTTGTAAATTGGTTGTTTGTTCCTCACTCGTTTTCCATAGAACCAGTTTTAATGGTGGCTAGATTCTTTAACCAGTCTACAAAAATCTAACTCACAGTGTAGTTAAAATACTATAGATTTTCAAGGAAAAATGTAAAGTAACTTGTTGTAATACTAGTAAATAGAAGAATAAAATTGAATAAGAATTTTAGATTCTTAGATGCTATTAGATTAGGGTGGAGAAGGTAGTTGAAGGCTTCTGTAGAGAGTATGAAAGGAACTGAGAGTGTTTTTGGGCTTTTGAGGTTTATTCTTTATGTCTAATTCATTCAAAATTTATACTTTTCTTTGATATAAGTATATCACTAGCAATATTCTACTTATTTGTCATAATTATGGTTCATTTTATTTTATTTTAGTTTTTGCTTCCAGAGAGAAGGTTAGGGATTTTCTTGAGGGCAAGAGAGGGGTTTGGAAGAAGTAGGTTGTCAAGGAGGATGGATATCTATGGTAATGAACTAATTTGGAATTAATCCTGTAACAGAAGTTTGGGTGGTATATAGACCCTGAAAATGTGTAGGAAGTTGTTGCTTAAGTTAACCATGGTGCTATCCACCAGTGAAAGGTATTGGAAAAGAAAAAAATACAACTATAACCACCCTTTCTTAAGTAGGAGATGTCTGTAATCTTAGATGGCTAGTTTCTATAATTAGCATTAAATTATTTTCAATTAAAAAGCTGGGTTATAGTGTATATAATTGGTAATCGCAGAGTTGTAGAGTTGATAATTAGCTTTGAAATTCATCTCTTTTAACTGTTGCGTTTTACAGCTGAGTAACTTGCCCAAGATTGTCCAATTAATTAGTGGCAAAAAGACTAGAATTCAACTCTCTTTATTCATGCCTCAGTTATCATGTTCTATTCATGCAGTGTTTTTGTTCTTTCTTTTTTTGAAATACATTTCTGTGTACATTTGGGAAATGTGCTCACAAATAATGTGTAGCGGCATGCTTCTGAAAAAAAATCACATCTGCTGGTATTGTATATATTTGTTCTTAGAGGTGAAAATCCAATGTAAATTAAGAGGAGTTATTGTCTCTCTTTCCTTTGGCCTTGTTATAAAATGTCTCACTTATGACTGCTCTCCCCTTTTCTATTTCTTTATAAAACAAGCAGTAACATCAGAACTGAGTTTGAATTCCATGGTGTGACAAAGTATCATGTGTTGTGTCTTTGAATTGTAGTTCACTAATATGTTTTATTCAGCGTTGTGTAGTTAGCCATTGAATTAATGCTTCAAAAGATCATTGCTTTCATTGGTGTGGGTGTTCTTCCCCACGACGTTATCAAAATCACTGCACCCCTACTCCATGCCTTGGTAGATAGTCTTCATCAGTTGCTCTACCTTCTGATCACCTTACACCTCTCGAGATTTATCCCTAGGTGAATGACCACCTTTCTGTTGATAAGGCTCTCCAAAATTGACTAGGCCATTTCTTGGACAGCGTACACACAGATTATAATGAATCTCTTCCAGGATGGCAGGACCTACCTTTAAAGAATTTAAATTCTGCCGAGAGTAAACTACATGTATACAAATAAGTGCAAGATTATTTGAGGAGGTACTATTTTAAAACAGGGGGAACTGAGATGTGTCATGGAGAAGGTGACCTCTGAATTGGTTCTTGAAGAAAGATTCTGAGAAGTGAAAGCAAGAAGGGAGCACATTCCAGTTAGAACAGCCAGAAAGCGCTTATGCCACTTCAGGCATGGAGCGCAACCTGTACAGATTGATAGAGAGGGGAGGTGGAATGTCTGGTACAATAAGCTGGAAGTCCAGTTTGGCTGGAATGTATTCTGTACAAAGGAGAAAGATAGTTTTAAATCAGACAGTGGAGGGCTTTAGTTGCTATGTTAAAAAGTGTCTTTTTTTATCCTAGAGGCAGTGGGTAGCTATGGAGGTTAGGAAGTTAGCTAGGAAAGTAACATGGTCCAGGCTGTGCTTTGGAATGATTGTTTGGCAGCTGTGTAGGAATGGATTAGAGAGGACAGGGATTGGAAGCAATCCTTAAGTAAATTATAAATTACGTAGTAAAATATTCAAAACTGCCCTTTTTTTTAAATCTCTCCTTAAAGTTAGAGTACAACAAGCACATTTTTAGAAATACATCATTGGTTCAAGCTCTGCCTCTTACACAGATTAATTGTGTGACCCCAGACAAGTGACTTAATTTCTCAGTGCCTCAAGCAAAAGTATGAGGGATTATGGTGCAATGGAAAGTGTTGAATCCATAGTCAAAGGACCTGGGTTCAAACCCTGATTTTGCTATTTAATACCTATGTATCTTCGAACATGTTACTTCAGTCAGTCAGTCAATCAGCATTCAGTAAGTGCCTACTGTGTGCCAGGCATTATTCTAAGCACTTCACTAATTTGGGTCTCAGTTTCCTCAACTATAAAATGATGGGGTTAAAAACATGATTTCAAAGGTTCCTTTCATCTCTAAATCTGTGATACTCTGATCCTGTAGGTTACAAACCTGAGTTCCAATCCAGCCTCATCCATATGTGGAACCATTGGTTACAGCAAGCAGGAAATTTTGAATGCTGTGAATAAGTTCACTTGCCTTGGCAGTATACTTTCCAGGGGTGTACACACATAGATGATGAGGTTGACACATGGTTTGCCAGAGCTAGCTCAGTGTTTGGGAGGCTCTGAAGGAAGTGTGGCAGTTAGTAGACCGACTGCCAAACTGAAGTTCTACAGAGTCATTGTGCTGACCTCATTGTTGTACACTTGTGAAACCTGGACAATCTAACCTGCACCATGCCGGGAAACTGAATCGCTTTTATTTGAATTGTCTTAGGAAGATTCTGAAGATCACCTGTAAGATAAGGTATCAGACACTGAGGTCCTTTCTCCAGCAGAATTGCCAAGCATTCAAACTCTGTTGCAGAGAGCACAACCTTGATGGGCTGGCCATATTGTTTCTATGCCAAATGTACATTTGCCTAAAAGAATATTTCACAGTAAACTCATGCAAGGAAAGTGCTCACATAGAGGTCAAACAAAGAAATACAAGGACACTTTCAAGGTCTCCCTGAAGAACTTTGGAATCAGTTGTGAGGCATGGGAGACACTGGCATGGGATTGTACAGAATGGTGTGCCCAAATCGAAGAAGACACTGTTCTCTGTGAGCAAAGCAGAATTGCACTAGCTCAAAAGAAACGTGAGATACACAGATTTAGAGACAACTCCACTCCAAATGTTCATGTGGATTATTTCTGCCCAACCTGTGGTAGAGGCTTCTGAGCTTGTATTGATAATCATCCACAATCTGACATACTGTTCCTTGACCCCAACATAGTGATGTTATTTTGGTTCTCTTGAGCATGAAGGACAAACAGCAACAGTTGGATGACAGGAGACAAGTCATTTAACCTTTCTCAGCCTCAGTTCAAATGTAAAATAAGGATAATAATAGCATCTACCTCACAGGATTATTGTCTGGATCAAATGAAATAATACTTGTAAAGCGCTTTGTAAAACTCAAAGCTATTTATATAATTGCTACCTATTATTATTTACAAAAAACTTGCAAGTAATAATAATACTTAGTGGGTTTTTTCTTCCTTATTGCCTATAATTATTAATTTTGCCATTCTTAAGTGGCATTTTCTTTCTTGTATTATAATTTAAATATTTCATATTTATATAAAGCCTGGCACATAGTAGGCACTAATACATGATGAGTTCCTTCCTCCCTCCCTCCCTCCCTCCCTCCCTCCCTCCCTTCCTTCCTTCCTTCCTTCCTTCCTTCCTTCCTTCCTTCCTTCCTTCCTTCCTTCCTTCCTTCCTTCCTTCCTTCCTTTCTTCCCTCCCTTCTTCTCCCCCTACTTTGTCCTTTCCTTTTCCTTTCACTCTCTTCCTAGTTAAGAATGTAAGCTTTGAGAGGGCAAAGTTGGAGTCAGACTTTTGTTCAATTCTGTGAACTTTTAAAAAGTGCATACTGTGTTCATGGCATTGTGCTAGGCCAGGAGTGGGGAACCTGCAGCAGGTTCCCCAACCCTGTGCTAGGCATTGGAAGTACAAAGATGACAGATGACAAGTCATTGTCCTCAAGATGCTTCCAGTCCTATGGGGCAACATAATTTGTATAAAAGTAATTCTAATATGAGGTAGAATGTAATAAAGGCAAAGAAGAAACCTGTCTCTTATATTCTCCAGTATTACTACTGACATACAGGTACTCCAGAAGTACTTGTAGAAATCAAAACTGAATGCTTTATATTTGTAATGATCAAGCTTGATCCCCTAAAATAAATCCAGAAGACACTGCCCCCTACTTCTTTGAAAAAGTAGGAATATTACATATTTCAATAGTTTTTAAAAATATGTTGGTTAATTTTGTAGTACTTTAATACTCTTTAAAAAATCTTTTTTTTTTTTTTTATGAGGGTTGGATCTCTAGACAAGAGTGGACTAAGGACTGCAATGGGAAATGGAGGTGATTGTATTAGTAAGGCAACATTAATGACTTCGAGGATGACCGTGGATATGCCTGTATAGTTTGGGATTGCAAAGTGTAAGAGATTCTCTAGGTAGAAGGCAGGGGAAGAATAGCATTTATTTAGACACTAGAGGATCAAATCCCACAACTAATAATTCCAATTCAATATAGCAACAATTAGTATTCCAAAACCAGTAAGTCCACCTCAGGGTCACAACAAGGAAATTATAACAGTATTATAGCAAGGAACCAAGTCATCCTGTAACCTTTCCCCTTGCTGGGGCCTCCCCATAAACACCCAGAATCCCAACTGTCTGTGTGCCTGTCACTACCAGTTCTCCGGTTTCCACTCTCTGCTCTGCACTCTCTCTGCAGCTCTGTCATCTTGGAATTCTTACGTCTCCTCCTTGGGCTGAATTCTGACCTTACGTGGCTAACTTCTGGGTATATATACTCTTTTTAGGGCCCCAGGGCTTCATTCCCAATCAGCAAAAGAGTGTAGGACTGGGGCTTAATACTTAGTAAGTGAAGAGTGTAGGCCTGCCTACAAACAAACCTCTAATCAAGCTTCCCTTAACTAACCCCACGTGAGGCCTATTGACTGGGCAGTTATATCACTGTTATGCCACTGATTGGCATAACAGTGATATAACAATAAAAGCAAACATTAAAAAAAGTACTTTTAAAAATAATTTTTAAAGAAGTACTTGTTGAATTTATGAATAGATTTAAGCACTTTCTTTTCTCTCTCTTACCTTCTGGAAATGAGAACACTCAGCAGATATTTTAAAATGCCTACTGAGTATTCCTTCTACCAATTCCTCTACAAAGCACTTTTCCTGCAATTTATAGTCTTATCCATTTTGTAGAACACAGAGAGGTTTGGTGACTTGCTCTGGGTCATAGGAGCAGAATCTGAACTGAAGTCTTCTAGCATCGAGCATCTGCTACAACATGTTGCTTTTCTAGTTGGTAGAGAAATAAAGACATAAATAAAAACCATCCCTGCCCTGAAGAGCTTGTATTCTGCTTATGGAAACTTGTTCTTTAAATTGACATGTTCATGCTTTAAGCCTCATCAGGTGGATGCTTAAAAGGGAAGTTGGTGACAATATGTGGGGTGGGGTCAGATAGGAGGTTTTGAGCTAATATGGATAAGGACAGTAAGTCAGAGAAGCCAGAAATCCATCTAAAGTGTGCCCAGGCTTCTGGAGGAAACATCTGCATAAAATTACATGTTATTGTAACATTTATTCATCACTAAGAAAAACATCTTAATTTTAGAATATGAAAAATTAGTATTAATTCAAATATGTGAAAATTTGTTACAAAATATTTTCAGTGGATGAAATAACTATAGAATATGAAAGATATTACTTTCAGTCTTAAGTACTAATTTTAGCATAAATTAAATATTTGAGTTATTAAAATATAATTCATCTGTTTGGAATTAATTATTAATCATAATTTTATTTTTATTCTTGGAAAAATTAAGTAGTAAAGTTAATGCTTTTAAAAAATTTGATTAATTGTTAACAAAGCATGACATAAGTAAGCTTCACTCTGCCTGTGAAAGGGATGACTTAACACAACTGTTGATGCATATGGAGTGAAACATCTTTATCAGGTTAATACAAGAAGCAGTCATGCCCTACTCGAATTACTCATTTATAATAGCTGAACAGCAGCCTGCATGTGGACTTTGAAATCCTGGGAAAATAAGATGCATGCATGCATCCAAATGTCTAAAGGCTTTATTCTGAAGCAGCTGGAAAATGTTGAACTATGTTGTCAGCTACTAGATTTTTGGCCTTCAGGGAGATATGATCAATTTAAGTACTGACCAACTTTAACCATTACTTTAATGATTATTGCCTAAATTCTTAAATCTCAAAATTTTTAACTTCAAAGACTACTTTTAGGTTTTATTTTAAAATATATAAAGTAAAAAGTCAAAATTAAGTTGCCTTTAAAAAAAAATGTACCTTGCTTAAGACTGTCAAACATCCTTTAGAGTGTATAGTTTGAAAAACTATATTTTTAGAAATAAGATAGAGTATCCCAGGTATTAAGCATTCTGTATTTGAGATTAATATGTTATTCTTATTAAAAAAGCAAATATAAAACATGCCTCTTTGCTTTAAGGGCCACATTCTACCTTTCTGCCCCTCCTATATGTGTCATTTTGTATGTATGGTGGATTTATGGGAATATGTTTATTTCTTCTAGTCTTATTTTATAAATAGACCCTGAAATTTATTTTTTGAAACATTGCAGATGAATCCACTTTGCCATTTACTGTCTTCCAAATGTCTTATCGAGAATAGATTTCTCGTTGATTTTTCTGTAAAATACATATAATTAAACTCAAAACAGAGTTGAGAGTATTGTCATGCATAGGGGAAATGTCCTTTTCAGACTGAAGATATGGCTAAGGCAGGCACTTTTAATCCTTGCTGTGAATGCTCTACTTGAGTTTCCCCTTGGTAAATCACTTGATCTTTCCATGATTGCTTCCTAATCTTTTAAGTGGAAGCCACAGTGATGGCCCCCCTCTCAAGGGCTCTTGTGTAGGTTAACAAACGATAGTTAACACTTTGAAAATATGTCAGTACTAAAGATTATAATTCATCATCATTACCACCTTTATCAGCTAACAATTTAGCGTGTGGGTAGTTGCAAATAGAGATTTTATAGAAGGGGAATATAGTGCCTGAGATTAAATGTGTAATCTGTGGGTAGTTCAGTAATGAATATACTCTGTGTGTTTGTGTGTGTGAATGTATTCACTTACATAAATATGTGTAAATATATATACATAAATATCCATATACACACATATATACGGAAGCCCCACTAGTAAAGTTATGAAGAGGTTAATGAAATGTCCACAAATGATTTTGTTGGAAATGCTTCATGAAAGAGGTAAATTTTAAAATGTGTAAAAAGAGTGTATGGTTCAAGAGATGGCTTTTTGAGATGATAGGAGACCCTGACTGAATTTGAAAAAAAAAAAAGTGAAAAGATAAGTGAGCATAAATTATAATTTTGAAAAGCCTGTAAAACATTTCTAAAATGTAAATTTTATTAATTAATTAATTTTTAGTTTTCAACATTCACTTCCATAAGATTTTGAGATCTAAAATTTTCCTCCTCTTCCTCCTCTCTCCTCTCCCCAAGATGGCATGCAATTTGATATAAGCTGTATGTATACATTCATATTAAACATATTTTCACATCAGTTATGTTGTAAAGAAGAATTGGAACCAATGGGAAGAACCACGAGAGAAAAAAAAAACCAAAAAAAAGAGCAATTACTATGCTTCAATCTGCATTTCATTCATAATTCTTCAATCTGCATTCATAATTCTGTCTTTGAATGTGAATAGCATTTTCCATCATGATTCTTTTGAAGTTATCTTAGATCTTTGCATTACTGAGAAGAGCTGCCTATCAAAGTTAGTCATCACACAATGTTGCTGTTCTGCTCACTTCACTCAGCATCAGTTCATAGAAGTCTTTCCAGGTTTTTCTGAAGTTGGCCTGCTTATCATTTCTTATAACACAGTAGTATTACATTACATTCATATATCACAACTTGTTCAGCCATTCCCCAATTAATGGATATCCCCTCAGTTTCCAATTGTTGGTCACCACAAAAAGAGCTGCTGTAAATATTTTTGTACATGTGGTTCCTTTTCCCATTTTATGATCTCTTTGGGATACAAGCCTAGAAGTGGTTTTGCTGGGTCAAAGGGTATGTACAGTTTTATAGCCCTTTGGGCATAGTTCTAAATTGCTCTCCAGAATAGTTGAATCAGTTCACAACTCAACCAATAATTCATTAGTGTTCCAACTTTACCACATCTTCTCCAACATTTATAATTTTCCTGTTTTGTCATATTAGTCAATCTGATAGGTGTGATGTGGTACCTCAGAGTTGTTTTGATTTGCATTTCTCTAATCAATAGTGATTTAGAGCATTTTTTTTATATGTCTATAGATAGCTTTGGTTTCTTCATCTGAAAACTGCCTGTTCATATCCTTTGACCAAAATGTAAATATTTTTTAAAACCCTATTTTTATCTAAAGTGTGTGTTCTTCATGCTTGTTTCAACAGTGCATCTTGGCAGTCTCTAGGTTGATGCTTAGCTCCTTGTCAAGGACAATATGAGTGTTCAGGTGACATTAAAGCTGAGCCAAATGATTAGTGTTACCTTCTAAGTAAATTTTGCTTTAACTATTGAAAATGCTGACAACAGGATTTGATGCCTAATTAATTATTAGTTAAATGCGGACTTTTGGGTTTTTTTTTCTGGTAGGTTTTTATATGTAACCTGAAATCCTTGCATCCAAAACAGCTACAAACATATCATTTCTTCCAACATAGTTTAAGACAGAATTCCTTGAATATAGGCTAATGCACCATTTGTCTATTACCCTGGCAAGTAACTAAACAACTAGTTAGTCTAGGACAGTAGTCAATCATGATTTGTATTTTGAAGAAGTGTCATAGTTATTATTATTATCATGTGTAATTTTCAGATCTTATTTTTAGTATCTATAAAATCAAACTTTGTATAATGGAAAAGTCTTTGGACAGGATTACTAATGAGGAGCATATCGTAGATGTGTTTTTCTAGATTTTCGTAAAGTTTTTCATAAAGTATGTATTATTTTTATTTTTTTTAATTAAACAATTATAATAATATTTTATTTTTTCCCAATTACATGTCAAGACAATTTTTAAGAGTCATTTTTACAAGATTTTACATTCCAAATTTTTTCTCCCTGTCTTCCCTCCCCTCTTAAAATGGTAGGCAATTTTATATAGGTCATACATGTGCTATCGTATAAAACATATTTCCATATTTGTCACAATTGTGAAAGAAGAAATGGATCAGAAAGAAAAAAAAACATGAAGAATAAAATAAGGGAAAAAAGTATACTTTGATCTGCATTCAGAGTCCATCAGTTCTTTAACTGGATATAGATAGCATTTTCCTTCGTGAGTCCTTTGTATTTGTCTCAGATCATTGTGTTGCTGAGAAGAGCTGAGTTATTCATAGTTGATCATCACACAGTGTTGCTGATACCGTGTACAATGTTTTCCTAGTTCTGCTCATTTCACTTTACATCAGTTTGTACGAGTTTTTCTAGGTTTTTCCCGAAATCTGCCTGTTAAATGATTTCTTATCGCACGATAGTATTCCATTATATTCATATACCACAGCTTGTTCAGCCATTTCACAATTGATGGGCATCCCCTCAATTACCAACATTTTTCTACCATGAAAAGGGCTGGTATGAACATAAGTCCTTTTCCCTTTTTAATGATCTCTTTGGGATACAGACCTAGTAGTGGTATTACTGGATCAAAGGATATGCACAGCTTTACAGCCCTGTTGGTATAGTTCCAAATTGCTCTCCGGAATGATTGGATCAGTTCACAACTCCAACATCAGTGCATTAGTGTCCCAATTTGCCTATATTCTCTCCAACATTTACCATTTTCCTTTTTTTTTTCCTTTTTTTTTTTGTCATATTAGCCAATCTGATAGGTATGAGGTGGTACCTTAGAATTGTTTTAATGTGCATTTCTCTAATCAAAAGTGATTAGAGTGCTACTTCATATGCCTATAGATAGCTTTGATTTCTTTGAAAACTGTCTGTTTATAACCCTTGACTACTTATCAATTGGGGAATTGCTTTTATTCTTGTAAATTTGATTCACTTGCTGTAAAGATTATTTCCCATCTTTCTGCTTTCCTTCTAATGTTGGTTGCATTGGTTTTGTTTGTCCAAAAGCTTTTTTTAATTTAATATAATCAAAATAATCAATTTTACATTTCATAATCCTCTCTGTCTCTTGTTTAAATTCTTCCCTTCCCCACATATCTGACAGGGAGACTCCTCTTTGCTCTTCTCATTTCCTTATGGTGTCACCCTTTATGTCTAAATCATGCAACCATTTTGACCTTATCTTCATATATGATGTGAGATGTTGGTCTATACCTCATTTGTGTCCTCTTGTTTTCCAGTTTTCCCAGCGGCTTTTGTCAAATAATGAGTTCTTATCCCAAAAGCTGCAATCTTTGGGTTTATTAAACACTAAATTACTATGGTCATTGAGTATTATGTCTTATGTACCTAAAAATCCACTCAGTCACCACTCTATTTCTTAGCCACAACCAGATAGTTTTGATGATTCCAGCTTTATGTTATAGTTTGAGATCTGGTATTACTAGGCCACATTCCTTTGTATTTTTTTATTAGTTCCCTTGATATTCTTGACCTTTTGTTCTTCCATATGAATTTTGTTATTTTTTCTAGCTCTATCAAATAAGTTTTTGGTACATTGGTATGGTGCTGTATAAATAAATTAGTTTAGCCAGAATCGTTATTTTTATTTTATTGGCTCTGCCTGCCCATGAGCAACTGATAGTTTTCCAGTTGTGAGATCTGACTTTATTTGTGTGAAAAGTGTTTTGTAATTGTGTTCATATATTTCTTGGGTTTGTCTTGGCAGGTAGATTCCCAAGTATTTTATGTTGTTTACAGTTATTTTAAATGGAATTTTCCTTTCTATATCTTGTTGCTGGGCTTTGTTGGTCATATAAAGAAATGTTGATGATTTATATGGGTTTATCTTATATCCTGCAACTTTGCTAAAGTTATTTGAAGTTGATTATTTCAGGTAGTTTTTTAGATGATTCTCTAGGGTTCTCTATATATACCATCATATCATCTGCAAAGGGCGATAGTTTTGTTTCTTCACTTCCTATTCTAATTTTAATATTTCTTTTTCTTCTCTTATTGCTATAGCTAACATTTCTAGTACAATATTGAATAATAGTGATGATAATGGGCATCACCTCTGATCTTACTGGGAAGGCTTCTAGCCTCTCCCCATTACATATAATGCTTACTGATAGTTTTAGATAAGATACTGTTTATCATTTTAAGGTATATTCACTTTGTTCCTGGGCTCTCTATTGTTTTTTTTTTGGGGGGGGGTCTGGCAGGAACTGGGAAGATTGAGGGCAAATGATTAATAGCGCATTTGGAAACTGCAGATTCCTAGGCACACCTGAGTGTGGGCTGGGGGCCGAGGGGCCAGGGGGAAGACAGGAAGCATTCTAAATGTATGCAGTTTAAAACTAGGTAGATAAATTTTAAGTCCAAAATCAAGGTAGACCCAAGAAATTTTCATCAGGGATTTTCTCCTAGATATTGACAAAATATAGGGTAAGTTCATTGTGCTGGCGTGTGTGTGTG
>CM053622.1:130567965-130594108 GCA_028646595.1 Phalanger gymnotis | reverse complement strand
GAAGTTTTACTAAGAAATTTATTAAGTGGGATGATAGTAAATTACTGAAAAACCTTCAAAGCAAGTATGTAATTAATTGACAATTTATTGACTTCATCCTCAGTACTAGTTTAAAGAGAAGGGTGGGAGGGTTAGATTTCAGACTTCACTTTGAAAGCTGTGTGAGGTCTTTTAAAGATATTTTGGTTAAGCTGTAATTAATTAACTTAATTAAACAAATATTAGTAAAAGAATAAAAGCACTTACTGAGCCATAGGGGAGGTTGTAATGGGCTCAATGCAAATAACTGATAGAAAGTGTCATTCTGAATCTAATTAAGATAGAATGGAATACAAAATTCACTCCTCACTTTTTGATCTTTGGCAAGTTAAAAATACACTGGTATTTAAAAAAATTATTCTTTTAAATAAAACCATTTATCTACCTTCCAGTTATCATGTTTTACTGAAAGTCTCTAAATGTTTACTTGATACACAGTAACATTTAACTCTTAAAACGTGACTATTGTATTTCTGAGTGGTAATTATTAAAATAAGTTTGCCTTGTAAGATATGGTAAGAATTTTTTTTCCTAGTTTATATGATTATAAAGCTTTAAATGATGATTTTCAGTACCATAGTGGGTTTTTTTTTGTTTTGCTTTTGTTTTTAGTTTTGTTATTTTGAATTTAAATAAAAGTATCTCCGTGAAAGGACATAGGATGACTTGACCAGTTAAGTGGTGAACTGAATTTCTGTAGCTCAGATCTCTTTCCCTTCTTTTCTACACTGAGAACATCAAGGTATCAGCTGCTTTAGACACCTTTCTCTAGAATCTTTGGTTTTAGGTCATTCTTGTATCCTTGAAACATAATTAATTAGCAACACAACAAGCAGTCTAGATGCGCTTTCACTTCTGCTGTAGAACAATAAAACGTTGAATCCATGAAACACTTTTTCATCATTGGGTCTTAGCCAGGACACTGAAATGTATCCTGATTTCTCTAGTGCTACCCTTTTTCTATATTCAGATCTTTTCTTGTTCACTGCTAAGTATGTCACCAGAGTGCTTTTTTTTTTCTGACTCCAAACATAGGAACAGAGTCATAGGGAATATGCTAAAGAAGAAACATGTATCTTATTGAACACCAACTTATATTTTTAGTTTTAAAGTACTAGGTAACTTTTTGTAGTGGCTATAAGTAAAGGAAATAAAGATTTTCTTTGCATTAGGAAGAAGAATTATATTCCCTTTTTTGTTTTGAAATTTATAAGCCAGCTTTTTTTTTTTAATATCCACTGGAAAACAGTCATGGTATTTTTGGCAAAGGAAATAAAAAGGAGATTTGATTTTCTGCAAATCAATATTTTATTATTAACAAAAGGTAAAATGGGGTCCCTGTAAAAATTTTGGTTTTAGAGCTCAGAATTTAAACTTAGGTCACTTGTTATAGAACCTCAGTTTTGTTCTTTACCTCTTATTTTCCTCTTATTTACCAAGAATTATTTCACCCTTAAAAAAAAAAAAACTCTCCTTTAACCTTGCCATTTCCTTAAAGCTTAATCAGTTGTCTCTTTCCTTCCATTGTACAAGAATTCCCTTTTACTTCAAGAATCTTTTAGAAGGAGAAGAAGGAGGGGGAGAAAATTTGGAACTCAAAAGCTTGTAGAACTGAATGTTGCAAACTAAAAATAAATAAACAAAATTTTAAAAAAAGAATCTTCTGTGCTCACTATCTCTACTTCCTTATCTTGTCTTCCACTTCTTAATCATTCACCTGATTTTCAATCCCACAGCCTAACTGAAAACTATGTAACCTTTTCTTAGAAAGTCCTTATCCTGCTTGACTTCTTGGTAGGTTTTGATGCTGGTGACTGTCATCCTCTTTAATACTCTCTCTTTAATACTACTCCCTTAGCTCCACAACACTGCTATATCATGATTCCCCTCCTATCTGTTAGGCTGATCATTTCCAGTGTCCTTTGCTGGATCATCATACATCTTCCTTGCCCTAAGAGTGGATATTATTTGGAACTCAGGCCTGGGCCTTCTCTCTGTAAACATGCTTTCTTGGATACTTCCTTAGTTACAGTGGAGTCAAGTATCTTCTCCATGTAGATGATCAAAGCTTTTAAAGCTTTATGTCTAGATCTACACTCTTTCCTGAGCTTCAGCTTTATGTTGTCACTTGCTTTCTTTTTTTCTCAGGGGCTCTCTCACAAACTCTGCATGTCTAAGATCGAACTCCTTACTTTCTCTCTCTAAACATCCCCATCTTTCCCCCAGGCTTTCTTTCACAATTCACTATTTCTAGCCTGGATAGACTTACATGAACTGATGCTGAGTAAGGAGACCAAAACCAGGAGAACATTGTACACAGTAATAGCAACATTATGAGATGACCAACTTTTATAGATTTAGCTCTTCTCAGCAATGCAATGATCTAAGACAATTCCAAAAGATGCATGATGAAACATGCTATTTACATCCAGAGAAAGAACTATGGAGTCTGAATGCAAATTAAAACATACTATTTTCTCTCTCTCTCTTTTTTTTTCTTTTTGGTTTTTTTTTCCGTCATGGTTTTCCCCTTTTGTTCTGATTCTTCTTTCACAACAGGACTAGTGTGGAAATATGTTTTAATATGATGGTACATGCATAGCCTATATTAGATTGCTTGCCCTCTGGCAGGGGGGGAATTTGAAACTCAAAATCTTATAAAAGCGAATGGTTAAAAGTATAAATAAATTAAAAATATATAGATCACATATACAGGATGATCAACTGATTTTCTTCTTTCACTAGGCTAACATGCATCTCCTGTGTTGTAGAGGAAAGTTAAACTCATTTTATGTGTGTTTGTAAATCAAAGGAAATCAAGGGAAAGATGATTAAAAAAAAAAAGAATTCAGTATTTCATTTGCACATGCCACCATCCTTTGAGTCATCCTAGTTTGTGACCTCAGAGCCAGCCATGTTTGACTCTTCTTTTTCCCTCACCCTCAATACTAATCAGTTGCTAAATCTCATCAATTCTATTTCTATAACATCTATAACATCTGACCTTTTTTTCAGATAGCATGTTACCTTAGTTATTACTTCTCTGCCTTCTAATTAAGCATCTGAATTGTTTCTAGTTTCTTCCTTCTCTACTTCATTCCTCACACAGATGCCAAAGTAATCTTACTGAGGCACTGATCTGATCATACTATTCCCCTGACTAAAACCTTCAAACTCTTTATTCTGGCATTTAAGGTTCTCCAGAATCTGGCCTCCCCTCTATTTTTCCAACCTGTTTTCCTTCACAAATTCTACATTTGAGCCAAACTGGACAGTCAGCAGCTGTTTACTGACCTTGATGCTTCTGATTCTTCTCTCTTTACACAAGCTGTTCTTCAGGCCTAGAATGTGTTCTCTCCTCATCCATGCTGCCCAGAATCCTAGTTATCCTTCAAGTTTCTGCAGTTACCAACTTCTCCATGAAGCCTTCCCAGATAACGGTGTTGTTAGGATTCCCGTTCTATTCAATTTTCCTTTCATTTTGTTTACTTTTTAACCCCTCAGGAGAATATAACTACTTTACTTGGCTTTTTTTTCCCCCTTTGAATCCCCAACTCTAGCATAGTGCCTTGCATATGGCAGGTGCTTAATAAATATTTGTTTAATTAAGTGTCAGCAGTTGGCATGTCTTTATTTACCAATTCTCCAAACTGAATTTTCAAAGGTTATGTTGAAATGAAAGTGTGTGTGTGTGTGTGTGTGTGTGTGTGTAGACTTTTTATTTTTCATTATTTTGGATATTTATGTAATTTTTATATTGGTTGCTTTCTCATTGAACAAGACATATAATGTTAGGCTCTACTAAGAGTTATTGCATGAGTCTTATTATTACTATCAGTCTTCCTAAATCCTCATTTGTTCATTCACCCACTCATCTATTCACTCAGAACTGTACATCAGTCATTGTAGATTTGTTGAATATCAAGCTCTTCTGTGGTTGTAGTCAGGAAAACCTGGGTTTGAATACTACCTCAGACCCTAGGCAGGTTACTTAACCTCTCTTAGCCACAGTTTCCTCATCTGCAAAATCAGGATGGTAACAGCACCTTTCTCTTAGGGTTGTTGTAAGGACAAAATAAGATACCTTTTGTAAAATGTTTTGCAAACCTCAAAGCTCTATATAAATGTTAGTATCAGTTATATTTACGGGAGTACTCTAAAGTCCACCAATCAGTATTAGTCAGTAAACATAAAGTGCTCACTTTGTGCCAGGCACTGTGCACTGCTCTGAGAAGGCTGTGTAGGGCCCTGGAGGAAAGTGTGGCTCAGCAGAAAGGAGGTTTGCTTTGCTTTCTAATGAAATCAAGCCCTTTTCCCTTGAGAGGGGCATACACTCCAGAGATTTGTATAGTCTTTGAGAATTGTAATACTAAATTGGGCAGGCTTATCATCTGGTTATTGCCCATCTCCTACCTTTTTTGCTCCTTGTTGGCAAAGAAAAATTATCTGGGTTGCTAGAGTGCCATGCACCTTTCAACTTTAGTTAATCTCAACTCCATAGGGATCTACATAATCATCTAGATTTATGGAACTCTGCTAGGTGGTACTCCCTGAAAAAGAAAATATTTATTTCCATAGCAAATAGATATTCTCTCCCCTTACTTGATATAACTCACAGTCCTGGGGAGGGATAGGGCATTTCTATATTCTGGTTCTGTTCCTTGATCTTAGCTCCAGTTCTTGCATGGTCCAGCAATTTATCTTTTTGATGTAAGGATCTCTGCTTTATTTATTTTCTTCAGTTGGGTGTCTGTTTCTTGATGTGTACAATTTCCTAGAAATGCTGCGTGGATCTAGAAGCCCTCCTCCAAAGAAATGAGTCTGGTTTGTGCTCTTCTTTTTGCATTTCTTTGGTCTTTTCATCCTGGAATGTGTTGCTTCTTTGAAAGACAGTACTAAGGATTTAGTTAAGGTGTATGAACTGTGATTCATCATCGAATGGGCATTAAGTACTCATGAACTTCATTATCATGATGAGATTAGCCACTTAGTCCCTATTTACTGACCGTGTGGTAATACAGTTATTTCTGTGACAGTTAATTGTTCAATTCTTGATGCCTTTCTTTGTTTTTAGTCACACCATTCGTCAGTGAGACCTCTCCCTCCTTCAGGAAATAAATGGCCTAAGATCATGGAATTATATATTTTGAACTGGAAAGGATGAGGCCATTAAGTCCAGTAATCTAGCATTAGAGATGAAGAAATCATGAATAAACAGTTTCAAATGAAAAAAAAAACCACAAGCTGTCAACAACGATAGAATCACAGAATTTGAAATTTGGAAGGGACTTCATTAGTCATTTAATCCAACTCATACATGAATGGGATCCTCATTATAATTAATGTGATTTTCTAGCCTCTGCTTGAAGACTCACAAGGATAGAAAACATACCAGCTCTCAGGTAGCTCATTCCAGTTTGGGATAACTATAATTGATAGAGATAGAGAGGGAAAGAAATTAAAGACAAAGAAAAGAAAATCAATAAATCAGTGAGAAAATACACAGGAAAAAAAAGGTCAATTCTAAAGGAGGCACATGGCAATTGTTAAATTAATGTGCACTTTAGAATGACAAAATACCTAACAAGTTTAGGATTTCATATACAGCCTTCTTTGTTTTTGTGTGCTGAAATAGGCATACCTAATGAAAATTGTTAAGTTCATAATAAAAAAGGAAATTTAAATAAAGGCACATAAGATCTTTACATCTGTCTGAACCCAGTAGAATATATGCCTAACAGGTATGTATACTTTAGTTACTTTTGCAAACAAAGTTCTAGATTGTTTTTCAAAAGGTTTGTACTTAATTGCCATCTCCACAGATAGTACTTTAATGCATTTATTTTCCTACTTGCTCTCCTGCATTTATTGTTTTAGTCTTTTATCATCTTTTACAAGCTGATGGGTAGGAAATTCTCTTAATTTACATTTATCTTATTGTCAGTGATTTGGAACATTCTCAAGAATTAATCTTGTCAAAAAGATTTAACTTTCCAGGACCTCTTTAATATTAGTGCCTTCCTTCTGAGGTTATCTCCCATTTATCCTTCATATATCTTGTTTATATATAGTTGCTTACGTGTTGCCTCACTCTGTTAGACTGTGAGCTTCTTGTGGGTGGCAACTGTTTTTGCCTTTCTCTGTATCTTTAGTTCTTAGCACAGTGCCTGGAACGCAGAAGGAACTTACTGTGTGCTTGTTGACTATTTCTAGCTTGGCTCATTAAGTCCCAGGTGGTGTTGGGAATATCATATCCTTGTTGTTGCACTCTTATAGTCCTTCTTCTTCCTCTCTGTCCTCTTTCACACACTGTGTTTCCCTTTAAGATCTCCTTGGAGGGCCTTGAGTCCACCTTTAGCCTTCAAAATTATAGTACCAAATTACCATAAGAGCAAAGAGGAAATGCTTGTCCCTACAAATTCCAGGATGCCAGTTCTCAAACCTGTTATTTTAACTGATAACCTGACTTAGAAATAAATGTAATTTTTGACGTTCTCCTTAATCTGGTCCTTCCCACCTTTTTACTACATCTTACACATCACTGCATTCTTTGCAGTCCAATGAAGCTGACTTCCTTGCACACAATACTCCATCTTCCTACTCTGGCCATTCACTAGCTGTCCACTGTGTCTGGAACCCACTCCCTCCTCTTCTATGCCTCCTGGCTTCCTTCAAATCTCAGCCAAAGTCCAATCTTCTGCAAGAAGCTTTCCCCACTCCTCCTTAATGTAGTGCCTTCCCTGTTTGATACTTCGCACTTTGCTCTCTTTATATCCTGCTTGTTCCTAGTTGTCTCATAGTGTTTCCCTCTTAATACTGTGTGTTCCTTGAGAGTAGAGATGGTTTTTTTTATTCCTACCACATAGCATAATACTTGGCACATAGTGGACACTTGATAAAAGTTTACTGACTAACTGACAACAGATTGGATGTGGAGAGTTAGGAAGAGTGAAAAGTCAAGAACACCGCTTGGATTGTGAGCCTGCCTAAATGGGAACATGGTGGTACCCTCAATAGTAACAGAAAACTTCAAAAGAGCAGAGGGTTTGGAGGAAAAGATAATGCATTTGGTTTTGGCCATGCTGAGTTTAAGATGTCTATGAGATATCATGTTCAAGATGTCCAATAGGCATTTAGAGATGCAAATCTGGAAGTTAGGAGAATACTGGATAAGAAGATTTGAGAATCAACAGCGTAGAGATGATAATTGAATCCATAGGAAGTGAAGAGATCACCGAGCAAAATCATATGAGGGAACCAGAAAAGAAAGCCCAAGGCAGAGCCTTGAGGGACATGCACCTTTAGCAGGTGCATCCTGGATGAAGATCCAGCAAAGGAAACTGAGAAGTAATGGCCAGATAGGTAGAAGAACCAGGAGAGTGTAGTGTCGGGAAAACCCAGAGATTTCAAGAGAATATCAAGAAGAGGGCAAACAGCTGTATCAAAGGCTGCTAAGAGGTCCATGCCTCATAGCTGAGGGAATCAGAAGGTCCTCATTAGGACACAGCACTTGAATTTAGCTTCAAAAGGAAATGATGATTTTAAGATATAGAGATGAGGGAAGGGCACATTACAGGCATTTGAGACAGTCTTTACAAAGACACTGAGATAGGATAAAACAAAAATAATATAACAAAATAAAAGTCAGCATATAATGACAAAAACAATAATATTCAAGTTTAGCATAGACTATAAAAGAGTCTCTAGTGAACCAGAGCTGCCAGTAAATTGCTCTAATAACTAAAAACAACAGAATAGTAGAATGCATGAATAAACAGTAAGGTACTCGAGAGTTTTATTCCAAGTCTCATATTGTGTCCAGTTTTGTTTTCTCTATTTTAAGAGGGATATGAAGAAATTGGAAGGCATCCAGAGAATAGCAAGAAAAATAATTAAAAGAATGGAAAATTGAACATATGTGGAAATGTTATAGAAATTTGGTTGATTTAACCTAGAAGTTTGACTTAGAGTGGTTAAACTCCATCTTCTAGCTCCCTTGAGGATTTTCTTTAATAATGTACGCTACTGCCTAGACCCTATTTTGACCCCCTGAGGTCAATGGAGTTGGTGCTTAAAAAATAACTTGTAGAGAAGAATGAGCTTATAGGTTTCCTTGGATAGCCAGTACTAAGCAGTGTGGATTTGAGCTTCTTTCCTTTTAGCTCCCTGGAGCACTCCCTTTTATTTCTGTGATCTCTTAAAGGAAAAACTTGAGAGGAAGAGGGAGCAAGCAGCATGAGAGGAGTAGTGATGTCACTCACTAATATGCTACCAAGTTCTCTATGGCTTTCAGGCTTCAGCTAATAGTGAGTAGAATAGAAATAATACAGTAGACTCACCTTTTGACCTGGTAGGGACTTAGAGATCATCTAGGTCCACTCTTTTCATTTTATAGATAAGTAAACTGATGGAAAAATAGCCTGTATTTACTGAAGGTCTCACAGGTTCTGCTAAAAATAATAGAACTCAGCAATCACACTCAGATTCTCTCACTCCAGTTCCATCATTTTTTCCATTATATTATATTGCATGTTGTCAGCGTGGATGTCCATATTGGGTGAGGTGATCGGCTGAGCTGAGTTTGTGCTCGCTTATTCTCCAGTCATGATAGTTCTACCCAGGATAGGATTTGAGAAACTAAGTTAATTACCTCCTTCAAAAACAAGGAGGAGTTTTTTCTATAGGTCTTCTCTAGAGAGGTAGTTTCCGGCGTGTAGAGGAGAGACAGGGAAGAAAGCAAGATATGTGGGCTGTATAGTTGTAGAATGAGACATGAAACATGGTCTTCTCTGGTGGTCTGGTGTTTTCTGTATATAGTGGACTAGTTGAGTCTGTGCTCTCTCATGTTACAGACATTTGATGGGTGCCTCCACACTAAACATGTCATGTGGAAGAAACAGTCAAAGAAGTTATCATACAGTAATATGTTTCTCATCTCTGGAATTAATAAATGTGTCTATTTCTACGTGAAAGAATATGCTAGTCAGTTATATAACTGTAAATTCTTTGAGTTTTTGAATGACTGTCCCTCAAGTCTTTATATTAAAGTATGAACACTTCATAACTAGCTAGATTATTAAGGAAGAAGTATCATTTGTGAAATACTTTTTCTGGAGACAGATGTTTATCCTTTATTCTTCTGGTGAACTGGTATGCAAATACCTTTGGGTACA
This sequence comes from Phalanger gymnotis, assembly GCA_028646595.1. Taxonomy (NCBI): domain Eukaryota; kingdom Metazoa; phylum Chordata; class Mammalia; order Diprotodontia; family Phalangeridae; genus Phalanger; species Phalanger gymnotis. The sequence continues at coordinate 130,584,896 of CM053622.1, read as the reverse complement.
ATCACCTCATGTGAAAATGGTATACAAGTGTGTGTTACTTCGCTCACAGATTCCAGAAAGAAAAGGAGGAGCTGGGAGGGTTCAGGGTACATTTGTGAGGAACAATTTCTTAGGCTAGCCTGATTTTTCTGTTTATTCTTATTATGGTGAGGGATATAGGTAATAGTGTGAAGACGGTGGTGGCAGTCTCCATGGTCAGTCAGAACATAGTCTAACTTCTTTCTCTTTTTATTGGTTACTATGACTTAAGGAAGTTCTAAGGCTATGGACAAGAAAGGAATAATAGTGATAATTATAATGATAACTCTTTTACATAGAACTCTAAAGTTTTTCTCTAGTGCTTTTCCTTTGTTTTCTTGGGAGTTGTGATTTAGTTTACATGATTTTTGAGAAGATGACTTGTAGATTATTGTAAAGAGGGATGCCAAGTAACATTTCTATCTCCAGGAAAGACAGACCTCTTCTTAACTGCCTATTTGACTTTAAATTTTAATAGGAGACTTTTTTTGTTAGCTTCTTGAATGTTAAGGCAATTAAAAATAAGCTTACCAGACAGTTGAAATCCCTGCTGTTGCTTTTTTCTTAGCTAGCCTGGTCATATTTTGATGGAACCTGATTATGTCCTGATAAAAAATTTTGTTCTTACCTAACTTCTAACCAGCTTTATAGAGATAATAATTTATTGAAAATCTTAGAAGTAGAGTTTGACAGGCAGTATTTCAAGGTGAAATTGCTGCGTGAGGGTTTTGTTAACCTGACATTTTGTGGTTTCGCCTCATAAAACTGGCAAAGGGCTCTCAGTATGGAATGTTAATGGGGTGAAGTAATGAATGCAGGCTGGGATGTAGCAACCAGACCTAAGCAAGCCTGTAGTTCATGCGCCATGATCCTTGGGGGAGGCCTTTGTAGACAGTAGCTTTACTAACAGATAAAAGCAGTAGGAAGGCTTTTTAACTCAGCTGTTGATCATACTCTTTTGTTATAACTTGGGCTGAGAAGCCAAGCAGTCTATGAACATGGGAAAGTAATTAAAGTCAAACCATAAAAATCCTTTCTAATAATTTTGAGTTTCCTCAAACTCTGTAGCAGAAATAAATTACTCACTATTGGCTACCATTTTCCCCAACTAAATATTACCCTTTTTATGTTCTTAAGCATTTACATTGCCTTTTTTTTTTTTTAACATTAAGGTAAATTGCTTTAGTTACAATTGTTCATGATGGAAAATATCTACTAATGGGCCAAAGCAATGTAGAAAACATTTTTCTTTTAAAAATTACGTTTTAACGTGCCATTTGACATAAGAGGACATCAGTTATTAAATACATTTTCATTACTTATTTCAGGAGATGGAAGGTAGATTCATGAATCTCCTATATCTAAAAAGGAATTAATAGTGTTTATAGTTTGAAAAGAACTTCAAAGTAAACTACTGTGTCTTTTTTTTAACTGATGTTACTTGGAGAAATGCATAAATTCTTAAGCAGTCCTTTTAGGCAGACCATAAAAAAGAGATTAAAAAAAAGCAGGCATCAGTGACTTCTTTATGCCCTCTCTATGGGCCACTGTTGATTTTTCAGATGTCTTATGAAATATGTGAGCCTTTCTTCATGATTGCATATATAATTGACAGCATGATCCTTTCTTTTAAAAATATCTTGGATTGGTCACTTCCTTTATATTTCTGCTCCTGCCATTTAATTTAAGGCATCATGATGCATCATTCTTAATTGTTGCACTAGCCTCCTATCTCCCATTTTCTGCTTTCTTCTTCATCCTATTTGTCCTTTATGCAACTTGTAGTTTATTTTTCATAATATACTGCTTCAATTGTGTTACTCTACTCAAGAGCTTTTATTGCATTCCCAGGGCCTTTCATATCAAGTTTAGCTTCCTCAGCCTCTTATTACCCATGGCTATAAAAACATATCAATTTTTTATATTTAATTTGCATTGTAAAATAATTCTATTGAAAGGAATTTTAGTCCATTAAAAAAATCTGTCATTTTGAGAAAGACTACAGTATCTGAAATTGTAAAGGTCAGCCTCATCTGAGTAATAAGCAGCTTAAGTTCAACTCAGTTATAGCTAAGGAAGCAAAATAAGTTGAGAAGAGAGGTGATCTACTTTTCTTATAGTAAGCACAATGCTAAAATACATTTTGTGATTGGAGAGAACTTTGTCATAAGTATTTCTTTAATAATGTCTTTCGAACACTTAAAAAAAAGGATTGAATTTATACACATCTGTGTGCAGTATATCAGTACTATATTAATAAAGTCAGCAGTTGTATTAAGTAATAATTTTCACATTTATGTGAAGTAGACCATGTTTTCCATGGTGCATGTCTTATTTGGAAGCTTGATTAACTTTATTTTTAAATTATGAGGCTGAATTTATTTATTTAAAGAAATATTTTGAGGACAACATAATTTGGGTCAACTTAAAGATATTTGCCTCAAGTAGCAATGTTTTACTAGGCTGATACCATCTTAATACTCAGTGTCTTTTTAAGGAATCACGAGTTCATTCAAAAGGCTGCTAGTATTTATGGACTTGTAGTCAGTACTCACATTGTTGTGAGGTCATTTTAGTGATGAATATTTCCATTTCTTTGTTTTGATTGTTGATAATGTTAATGAAAACCCCAAACTATCCACAACCACCACCACCACCACCACCACCACCACTCTCTTTTTGAAGAGCAGCTAGCTTTGTTTAACTTTATTGAATGTGAATTTAAGGGATGAAATAAATGTTGGTTTGAAGATTGAGTGATAAGGTTTATAAAAACTTTTATGACTAAAAGCCTTGAAGTAACAAATCTGAATTGAAGTAATCTAGCTTGCAGCCATTTCTATTTTCCCCCACGTAAATTGACTGAGTTTGAGATGAAAGCAAGGCTGTTAATCATGACAAGTCTTTAAGCTTATCCGCTAGAGTTCTGTAAAAAGGATTTAACACTTCTAAGTTTTACCAGAATGGTAAGGTATATATTTTACTGGTTGTTATTTTCACCTTTACTTAGCATGTGTGTATGTGTCTTTTTAGGACTATCTTGTTGTTGGGTTGTTTTTTTTCCCCAAGTTTGTTTTTCAAAGCCAGTTAGTGGCAGTCTTTCAGTGTCCTAATTTTTCCCTACTGCCCTCTCTTTTATAGAACTAAAACCAGTCCAGTTATTTTTTATTTCTACTGGGGTTTTAGTATGTAAAGAAGGGAGAATCATTTTGTTTGCAGTTTCCTTTATTTTTTTTAAATCACAATTAGATATACAGTTTCTTATCCTCTGTTGCCTAAACTAAGTTCTGAATCTGAAATTTTAAAAACAAAGCAAAGCAAATACTTGAGTTTTTTGGTATGATCTTCCAAACTATCCCTTTCCTCTCTAATATTTACATCCTTTAAACACAGATTTGTGTATATTGGTCTTGTAACTATGTGCCTGGATAGTTGTGGGAGACAGTAAATTGTTTTTGTATGCCCTAATTATAGTTTCTAGTGGTAATATTTCGTATCTGATGATATATATGCAATTCTAATAACTGTTAAACAGTATAGGATATCAGTTCCCCAGAAGATGATCACTTTTGACTCATAGTGATTCTTTTGGGTGTTTTTAGAAAACATTTAATATTTTTATCACTTGGGTGTTGTCTCTTTTTGCTGTTTTAGATTCATTTCTCCTCATCTCCTCCTCCCCTCCCCCCGCCCCCACTGTCCAATCTGATGCTAAGGCCTATCAATTTTATCTTTGTAACATATTCTTGCATATGCTCTTTCTTCTCCTCAGACTACTACTCTGGTATAGGCCCCCATTATCTTACACTTGGAGTATTGAAATAGCCTGTTGTCATTCACCCAGACTTAGGTCCATCCCAGCTCCAGTCCATTCTCCACTTAGCAGTCAAATTGATCTTCCTGAATCACAGCTCTGACCTTGTCTCACCCTTTTCAATAAACTCCAGTGCCCTCCTGCATTCATTGTTTGAATGCAAAATGTCCACTTGCCCAAAAGACTGTTTTATGGAGGACTTACACAGGGCAAGTGCTCACATGGTGGTCAGAACAAGCAATACAAGGTCTCTCTTAAGAACTTTGGAATTGATTGTGTGACATGGGAGACACTGGCACAGGACGGCACAGCATGGCACGCCCACATCAGAGAAGGTGCTGTGCTCTGTCAGCAAAGCAAAATTGAAACAGCTCAAAGGAAATGCAGGATGTGCAAATTTAGAGAATTCACCACAGATGTTCACATGGACTCTTTGTGCCTGGCCTGTGTTAGAGCATCCTGAGCTTGCATTGGCCTGATAAGCCATAGTTGGACACGTTGAAACTTGACTCTAGCATAGTGATATCATTTTGGTCCTCTTTGAGAAGGAAGGAAAACAACCAACCAACCAGTGCCTCCCTGCTGCCTCCAGGACCAAATAAAAAATCTTTTGTTTGGCATTCAAAGCACTTCATAACCTAGCCCCCTCCTACCTTTCCAGTCTTCTTACATTTTACACACCTCCAGGTACTCTCTGCCATCTAATGACTCTGCCTTCCTCAAGTAAGAAATTTGGTCTCACTTTGGACGTTTTCATTGGCACTCCATGCCCAGAAACCTCTCCTTCTTCTTCTCTGCCTTCAAGTCCAGCTAAAATCCCACCTTCTTCAAGATGCTTTTCTTGAGTCCTGCTTCATCTTAATGCCTTTGCTCTGAGAGTGCTCTCAGTTTTTCTTGTATGTATCTTATTTGTACATAGTTGCTTGCATAGTCTCCCCCATTAGACAGTGAACTCCACTCCTTGAAAGTTGAGACTATCTTTTGCCCTTTTTCCCCATCCCTAGTGCTTAACACAACGCCTGGCAATATAGTAGGTATTTTATTTAATAAATACTTATTGACTGACCAAGATATAAAGCAGGAAATATATCTTCCTTTTTAACTCCTCACTACCTAGGATAATGCTTTGTGTAGTAAGTATTTTTTAAATTTACTCAACTTGAGAATAGGCACGGCAGATGAACATAAAGTAAGAAAATTCGTATTCCACTGTCTCACTGTGGCATGGAGTTGACTAGATTTTAAAAAGCTACATCAGCAGCTCTTTTGAATGGTCTTAGATTAGGTCCCAGTAACAGACTGCCTATGCTTTCTTATGTTCTGCCTGTCTTTGTACTGTTTTGTAACTGTTTTCCAGTTGGTTTGCCGTTTCATGATGAATTCTTTATCAATGACAACCCATGAACCAAGAAGACTATACTTCATATAAATGCAATATATACATCTAAGCTAATGATTTTCGTATTGTTATCAGTTATGCTAGGTACTCTAATGGTATGATAGCTATTTTTAGTTTATTTAGTTTTAAGGCTTTAATCCATATAAGTTTTCATTAATAAGAATTTCTTCTTTCTTCACTAATACTTTTATTATATGTTTGAGACATATATCAAAGTATATCAGTATAGAGACAAGTATATCAAAATGTACACATTACAAAAGGTCATATTGACATAAGTAATGACCAATAATAAGGGAAGAAAAGAGTGTGTGTATATGTGAGTATAAAGCTAAATGAATGAAGAAGACATTAAATAAATATAAAAACCTAAATTTAGACTTACTATGGGCTCCAAAACAGATATTTAAATTGAAGCTGACATAAGTAGATGAATTAGTGCTTTGCTTCAGGGCTTGTAAAGTGCTTTACGTACATTATTTTATGTGAGCCTCCCGATAATCCTGTGATACTGAAAACTATAGATGTGATTATGCCTGTCATCCCATGAAGAAAATAAAGCATAAAGATAAAATGACTCTCCTGTAGTCACTTGTATCTGTCAGAAGCAGGATTTGAATACAGACCTTTCTGATGCCCAGTTCAGCACTCAATTTTACTATGCTGTGGTTGATTTGTGGAGTTAATTGATGAGTGGCATCTATTTCAGAGTAGTGCTTTTAAAAAGAACATAATACTTTAGATGTGGTCTGATCAGGACAAGTCTGATCCCCAGTTCTGGATATTATGCTGCTAATATAGATAAAGAATCTGTTAACTTTCTTGGATGCTGTATTATGGAACTTGTGAGCATCTCAAAATCTCAGATCTTTTTCAGATGAATAGCTGCCTATGCACATATTTTCTACCTTTTATTTGTGAAGTGGATACTTTGAACCTAAGTAAAGATTTTCTCATTTATCCATATTAAATTTCATTTTACTAGATTTTCTTTTATTAGGTTTTGCTGAATGGTTTAGGCTATAATGATCATTTTATAGTCTGTCATTCATTGTGTTGGCTCAATGATACCTATTAGGCCGAAACTTTCTTCCTGATTGAGGATGTCTAGTTTGCCTTGCTTATTAGCCATACTTAGAATATTTGCCCATTAGAGTGTAAACTCCTTGAGTAAAGGAACTTTCTTTTGCCTCTTTTTGTATTCCCAGTGCTTAGCACAGTGAGTGGCACTTAGAGGTACTTAACTAAGTGGTTAATGACTAAAGCCATGTTTTTTATTACTGATTCCTTTCTTGGATTTTGTGTCCTGTGAACTTTGGATGCCTCTATTACTGTTCTTATCCCCTTACTGTAGATGCTTTCTGTTGTACCCAGCTCACTGATATCGATGTTAATATCATATTCATTGTCATGGGATGCAGCAGGGTATAAGTATATAGAGTTGACCCAAGAGCCTAGAACAAACTAAATTCAAATACTGCCTCTTGATACACAGCCGTGCTGTGGCTCTTGTCTGAGGCAGCAGTGCAACAGTAGCAGACATTAAGATTGATGGATGGAGTTTCTTCACTGGAGTTGCCAGTACTAATCCAAAATTATAATTTGACAGATTAGAAAACATTCTTAGAGAGGTTAACAGACTTGCTCAGGATCACATAGCTAATTAGTCAGGGAGCTGGGAATCTAACCCCTCTGTCTCCTGACTTCTAAGCTTGTTTTCCTAAAGCCAAGCTGCACTGATTTATAAAAGGAAATAATTTGAACTCTTAGAGCTGATGTGGTACTAAAAGAAGGCTGTGCCATCACTTGTGGGGCAAGACAGTGTTGTGCTCTAGGCTATGGAAATCAAGAGTATTTTGCAAATTGTTTAATTAGGAATGAGAGGCAGGAGCCCAGGAAACTTAATTCTAAGTGGGCCATAGCTAGCAAGTTCCTGGAGGCTGGAGTTGTATCCATTTTACACTGGCTCACACTCGAGAATAATATATTTTCCCTGTGGCTTATTTCTGTTATTAGTCTGTCGTGTAAGAAGGGAAAAGTGCTATTGGACTCATATACAATTGTGTATTTCCCTATAAGTTTAAAAGACTTTTTTGGCTGCTGCTTAAAAAAATTCAATTGAACATTTAGATTTTTGTTTAGAAAATTATATGTAACAGATTCAGAGACCAAGACCTGGAAAAAACTTCAGAGACCAACTAGTCCAATTCACTCATTGTAAGGATAGAGATAGGGACTGGATCTTTGATTTCATTGTCAAGTCTCAGAGGATTAAATTCCCTCTACTAGTGTAGGTTGGTACTTTCTTTGTAACTTATAATCTTTTTTTAGAGAGTACTGAGAGTTTGTGACTTGCCCAGAGTCACACATATAGAGGCATGACTTGAGGTCTTCTTGACCACAAGGCCAGTTCTTTATCCACTGTGTTATAATGCTTCTCCCCTTGTATCTTCATTTTAAAGATGGAGAAACTGAGGCCCAGGAAGGTTACAGGACTAGCCTGAGGTAGCATAGGTAGTAATTGTCAGAGGGAAGGATCTGAATCCAGGTTCCCTGACTTCAGAGACCTAGGCTTTTTCCCCTGTTTCAATCTTTACTTTTAGAATCCTGTTGGAAGAAACATCAAATAATACAAATAACTTTTTTTAAAAGCCAGAAAACTGTCTTAGGCTATTTTTAATTTTATCAGACTAGTAGTTAAGATTTTATAAGGCCTTTCTATTAAGGAAGGTGACATGCTTTCTAGTCTTAATCATATAAAACACCTGTAATATTCCTGAGAAATAGGTATGTTTTATTGCCTCCGTATTCCTAATATGGAAACAAGGTAGCTTTGTGACAGATTTGATGGCATTCTTTCACTTCCTTCCTTGTATGAATATGGAACTCTTGTTGCTATTGATGGTGATCTTTTCGCAGACTGGTCACCCGTGTCACTCAGTGCACCTCAAATATGTATTTATCATTGATTTCTATAATTTACATTTATCATTGTATTATTGTGCGTTGCTTCAGTTGTAACAGTTCTAACCCTACATGACTCAGAGGTAAGGGAATAAATAAATACACTGTCAATTTTTTTGTGTTATTTGTATTAACAGCATACCTTTGCTTCTCACATAGTGTCAAGCCCTGGAAATATTAATCAGCCCTTGTATTAACAATTCTGTGAAATCTAGTCATAGCTAATAGTTATGTGTGTGTAGTTAATCTATAATTTCTTTTTGCACAATCATAAATTATGTTGTCTTCTTTAGTAAAATGAGCATTATTTTATTTTTAAAAGTAGATCTATGCCATTTAAATAAAAATTATATAATTGTACAAGATAATTGCAAAGAAAATTATAAAAATTTTACAACGTATATTTGTCTTTGTAGTGGAAAAATGATTTTCTTATAAAGATGCTTGTAAATAGCTGAAAATTACAGATGTGATATCATAGAAATATTCCTGGACCAAAGGTCAGACACTGTTTCCAGTCACAATTCTGACAGTCTAGAAAGGATAGCTTAAGGCAAGCCACATTACCACCACAGATCTTAGTTTAAGACTTAGAACTGGCCTCTTTGAAATTGTGTTGATATTATAGAAATTACCAATATATTAATATATTCAGTAAGCATTTTGTGGAGTGCCTACTTTGTGCAAATCACTGTGCTTTCTGTATATACAGTGATGATTCACTTGTCTGCTGTCACTGGGTAATGAGGCATTGCACATATGGGAACTTTATAGATAATCAAAAAATACCTGCACAATTATAATTATGTTTGTCTTTATCTGAACATTTTTAGGAAATTTTTCTGAGGGGCATTATAGAATTCTAAGCCTTCATTTTAGTTTTTATCTCCTTCATTTCCAAGTAGAACTTGCTTTGCTTCTCTACCCAGAGAGCTATCGGCATAACAAAGAATAGGAATGAAAGGGGGGAAAAGGAGTTCCAAATAACTAGCCTGCAAAGTTTCAAAGATATGAGATGTTCCATATCCCCTAACTTTGAAGAGATAGTCCACTACCTTTGCAAAGACAAGAGGGAGGGAGGTATATTTCTTTATCCTTTCTTTAGAACCAAGCTGGTTTATTAGAATTATATGGCATTCAGTTTTATGGAGTTTTTATTTTGTTTTCTTTTCACTTGTTGGCATTCACATTTTTGTAGTTATTCTGAATATTACTTTTCCTGGTTACATTTCTTGACTTTGAATGAGTTCATGGCTTTTTAAGCAAACTAGAAAGTATTTCTGATGACTCAGCATCAACACTGTGTACATTGGTTATTCTATGTATTGTTGTCACATTAGCAGTATCTCAGACAAAATAATACCTGAGGTGAGAAAAAGCGACAGGCCAACTCATCAACAGAAATAGAATTACTGATTTCAAAGATTTAGTAACTAATGAATAGTTTATTGGGCAGCTAGGTTGTGCAGTGGATAGAGCACTGGGCTTGAAATCAGGAAGACTTATTTTGTGACTTGAGATCCAGCCTCAGGCACTTTCAGGCTATGTGATCCTTGGCAAGTCACTTAACTCTGTTTGCCTTTGTTTCCTCATCAGTAAAATGAGCTGGAGAAGAAAATAGCAAACCCCTCCAGTATCTTTGCCAAGAAAACCCCAATTGAGGTCATGAAGAGTCAGACACGACTGAAATGACTGAACAACAGAATGAATAATTTATTGCTAAGAAACTTCATTGGGTATAGCATACACATGTAAAAACATATCCACAACTATCAAATATACATTTAATTTTTCCAGTGAGTTCACTTGATTCGGGGTTGGGAAAGAATTGGGATACAGAGACCTGGAGAATTGGACTGGTCAGTAGTTTTGAATCTTCCTGAACCAAAAGTTTCTCCTTTGGGGTTTCATAAAGTCTCAGTATATGTTATCCAAACTTCTTTGCCTTAATGGTGATGTTTTCATCAGTTCTTTTCTCATTATTTCCTCAATGGTCTAGTATTCCCTTGGTGCTAGAATAGTCCCTCTGGGCATCATCATGTGATGGATGTCTCAATAACTAATTTCAATTTAATAAGCAACTTGGTAATCTGTGTTAGGCACTTTAAATTCAAAGATGGAAAACTAAACCATCTCTGACTATAAGGATCTCTATAAGGATCTTAAACTTTAACAAGGGGATGGAGACACACACACACACACACACACACATTATTATAATTCAATTCGGAATGAGATGAAGAATGGCATAGAATATAGAAAGCACTGAACTTGTATTGGAAGATAAGTTAGAATCCTGTCCTGGAAAAAGTGTGATCATGGGTAAATTACATAATTTCTAAAAGCCTCAGTTTTGTTCATTAGTAAATCATGGATAACAATATTTGTACCATTCTACATCACCGAGTTGTATAGATTGTGTTTTATGAACCATGAAGTACCAAATAAATGAGATGATTATAATTATTATTGCCACAACACATTACTCTTTAAGTTTCTCCTTCTGGCATGCTCTATGCTTAATACCGGTCTTATAGTTACTTTGTTCCATTAATATAAACATTTATTTCAGTCATGTTAATAAATTGTTTTTGAATCATTAATACATGCTATTAAACTATCACTTATCACAGAGTGAAAATCACAAGCCTTATTCAAAGATTTCCCCAAAGTAAAATCTGGGTGTGTATATAATAGCCCCAATTAAAGAGTAATTTGTTGTGTCCATCCCTTAACACTTAACCTACTCCATTTAAATATAGGATACTGAGCCATGAATCGTGTAAAGTTGATGGCTCCTCGGAGGAGTACTTGCCTCTGAGCCTCAACCAGGTAATTATTTTGGGTTTCCCTCTGTCTTTTAAGTAAGGTTCATCAGTAAGGCCCACACTTTATATTGAGGTATGAGGGTAAGGAGAATAAAGAAAATCTTCTTCCCCCCATGTCTCCAAACAAAAGCTCACACCCTTTAACTTTCCCTGGTAGTTTTAAGGACTGTTCCCTTTTTTGTATTTGTGCCACCGGAGCCTAGCACAGTACCTGCTGCTGTACCTGGTTGGCACTTAGAAGCTGTGGAATTGATAGTCTCAAGTGTAATTTTGGAACTAAGGTGTTCAACCCTATATGAAATGATCTGTTTCTTCATTTCACTTCAGCTGACACTTCTGTACCTAATGTTTACAGCTTCTCTGACAAAGTAAATTACATGGTGCATATGAGAGCTATTTTCATTGCTCCTGAGAGACCTTTTTTGCTTTCGGCTGGTGTAGAAATGGAAAAAGGTAAAGTTGAGAGAGAGTCTCTGCTCTCAAAATAGGAGGAAATCTGAACTTTGGATAACCATGGTGTCAATAGGTGGTAAAAAGACTTACTTTGCCCCAAATTCTTTCCCTACCTCTCTGGTGTTGCAATTCTCCATAATTTTTTAAAATATTGTCTCCAGAAAGTCCATCTAGTCTTGTTAAATGGGAAACTTGTTATTTAGGAAGGGTAGTGTAGCTGTACCAATTATATTAATTAGCTATGAGTAAAAGTAGTAAAGTGATAGGTCATGATAAAAGTAAATTTTGATTGATAGGTTTGGCAGATGTAGTGAATATGAAACATTGATTTCTTCTAACACTCTCCTGGTCTTCTTTTTATATGTTTGATTTTTTCCTCTGAATCTCCTTTATTAATCATCTGTCAAGGCTTCTATGAAGGCTATATGATGGTTTTGTTCTGGGTTCTCTTTTCTCTATTAACTCTCTTCCTTAAAGACCTCCTCGTTCCCATGGGTTTAATTATCCTCCCTCTCTATACTGATGACTCCAACATATGTGAATTTTTACTCATCTTTGTTTTGAATTCAATCCTTCATCATCAAGTGTGTCTAAGACAGAATGGTTATCTTCCATCAGCGACCTGCCCCTCTTCAACTTTCCCTATTTCTTTTGAATTAGCTGTATCATCTCAGGCACTCAAGTTCTTAGCTTTGGAGTTATGCTTAATGATGTTTTGAAGTGAAAAAAAGTCTTGTATTTGTTGTCCAAGGACTTGGGTTTGGATTCCTGCTCTGCCCCTTGCTACCTTTGTGATCTCAGGAAGTTACTTAACCTTTTGGGCCTTAGTTTTCTTATCAGGAAAATGAGTGGGTTGGAGTAGATGTCCTTGAATGTTGCCTTCCAGCTTCAATTCTGTGATGCTGTTCTTCCTTTTTTCACCTTCCAGATCTAATCAGCCTTCAGAACTCATTGATTTTACCTCTACCTCTACTATTTGCATCAGTCCTTCTCCTTGAATTCTCATGACTACCATCTTATCACCTTTTGCCTGGACTATTATAATGGCCTTTTAATTCATCTCTCTACTTAGAGTCTCTCCCTTCTTTAGTGCATTTTTCATATAGAGCCAAATTGACTTTTCTAAGGCATAAGTGCTATGATGTCAGTGTTCAGAAATTGTCAGTGGCTCCAAATTAACTCCAGGATAAAATTTTAGAGTTCTGAGCTCAACATTTAAGGCCCTCCGTAGTCTAGCTTCAACCTACCTTTCCAGTTATATTTCAGTTGACTCTTCTATGGCTAGAATGCATTCTTCTCTCCTTATTCCTGACTCTCAAATTCCTTATCTTATTTCAGGAATCAGCCCAGGTGCCATTTTCCTTTATGGTCTTCCCCATTCTCCCTTTTGTCAGTACTTTCTTCTTTCCCAAATTGCATAATATTTATTGATTTTTATATTTTATTACCACCTTCCCAAGTAGAATATAAATTCTAGAAGTCAGAACCATTTTGTTTTTGTGCCTTTTTTCTATGCTTAGCACCCTCTCTCATACTTAATTACTCAAATAGATCTTTAATCGTGTTGATGTAAATTATATATGCCCTTCAAAAATATAGATTGTAACCTATCTGTGCTTGTCTTTCTCATGTGACTTTTTTTTTCCATGCCTTAATATAAATTCTTCAAAGAGAGTTCACCCAAATTTATGGGGAATGAGGTACTTTTATGACATGGTATCAGTGGAACACTTGGGCTGTCTACCAATTATCTCTTGTTCTTGTTAAATGTTGAGCCTCATCATCTTTTATATTCATATATTTCCTTAATGAAAAATCTTTAATCCACAACTCCCTTTTTGTTATATCTCACAGCCTTCTCATTCCTATGTGCCCTTCCATTCTTTATGAGATACATGTTTTTAATTTCTTGGGCAGTCACTGCAGCGTTATACATAGTAGATACATAATAAATGTTTGTTGAATTGATTGAAGTACCCTGATGCCAAGCCCCAATGCACCCATGCCTTCTGAGCTTTGAAGCTTGGGGTAGTGAAGAGAAACTCTTACTTAACCTTTGCTTACACGTTATATAAGCATAAACAATTATTTTTTAAGGCAGGACATCTGAATGTTCTCTGGGTCATTAATTGTCAGTTTAAGGAGTAAAAACCCGTGATTGTATGTTTGTCTTGGCTGTTTGGACCAGGTTTTTCTTTCAATAATTATTTCATTTATACTATTAAACAAAATTGAAGCCTTGATAAGAATAAGAATTAATATTCTATTGTATATCATTTTTATTTCCTTTTTTTGTCTATTCTCTTATCTCCTTTGTCATCCATACAAGTGTATGTGCAAACATAGCCCAGCTTGTACTTTTTAGAAATTGAAATATTTATTGCTTCCAAATTCCCATATGGTGTATTGATTTAATAAGGGAGATCACTTTTAATTACATTATAATATCTTAGATTTAGGTCAGCGTTATATATGAAAAAACAAAATAGATCTTAAAGGCTTTAGACTTGTCCTACTGACTAACTGGATTATGTTGGGTTTAGTGACTTTGCTTTTGAATAAACTGTGTGGTAAAAGTAGATTCCATTGTTAACGCTTTCCATATCATATTCCTTTTCTTTACTATTTATTTATTTATTTTTTCTCCTGTGAGGTCTGAGAAAGGAAAGAGCTTCCTTTGCCCCCGTTGTGATGTGCAATATAATATGTAGTTCTGACTCCTGACACTAAGTAATTTTAGAAAAATTCTTTAAAGTGTACTTATGTTCATGAATGTGTCATTTTCTGTAAGGAAGTTTTGCTCACACATCATTACATTCTTGAAAAATTCATCGTCTGCTTTTGTTACTTGGTTGAAAACAGTCTTTTGGTGATCTCTTTGAATTTTTGCCATAAGATTTTATAACCACTACAAAGTATAACTTTAATATTTAATTTTAAAGAAAATTGAATATATAAAGCTGTGAAATTTTGCCAATTCTTTGATAATATTTTAATTTTGGAAATATTCTTAATATCCACTATCCATAGAAATGGACAGCTGATCAGTGAGGTCTAAAATGTCACTAAGTCAGACCTGTAATTTCACCAAGATGGTAACCCCCATAATGAGAGTTCTTCCAGCCTTTCACCTAGTCTGTAATATATTATCTTAGAGCAGACCTGCACAACCTGGCAGTAGGTAAGGGAGAAAATTTAAATATGCTAAACTTCTTTGGGCTGCAGATAGATTAGACTGTAGAGATAGACTGATGACGATTGGTTGCTGAGGGTCACATGACAAACAGAGTGTGTGCAGTGGCATTTTTCATGGGCCACAGGAAATCCTTTTGCAGGCCGAAGTGGCCTGTGGGCTGTGTCTTTGTATAGGCCTGGCTTAGAGAGTTTTCTGAAGCTCAGAGAAGGAACTTGCTTTTGCTTATATACCAGCAAATGTCAGAAACAAGGATTTAAACAGTTCTTTTTGATTCCTAGTGCAGTCGTTGTACCCCACGGTATATTTAGGAGGACTAAGTTGTTAAGGGGAAAAAAAATGAAAGTCCTAATTCATTTTAAACAAAAGAAAAAAAATATTGCTTTCTATTAATTTACCTCCATTAAAGACCTCCCCTGAGGTTTTGTTGTTGTGTGAAGATTATTATGCTCACAGAATACAATAGGAAGCTTGGTCAGGGAAGATTATATGTGTAAGCTCAAGCAATATATCATATATGTATATGTATATGTGTGTGTACATATACATATATGCGTATATATATATATATATGTATATATATAGAGAGAGAGTTCAAGGATCAATCTAGTTAAGCTCAGAGGGCTTAATCATCATAAAGTTGATAGCTAGGTGGAGCAATAAATCGAGCACTGTGCTTGGAATCAGGAGGACCTGAGTTCAAATTTGGCTTCAGACACTTAGTACCTGTATGACCCTGGACAAGTCATTTAACTTCATTTGCTTCAGTTTCCTCATCTGTAAAATGAGTTGAAGAAGGAAATGGCAAACCATTCTAGTATCTTTGCCAAGAAGATCTCAGATGGCCTCAGGAAGAGTTGGATACAACTGAAATGACTGAATAACAACAAATCCAGAGCAGTGAAATCACAGATCTATAAAATATTGAGGATGTATTGTATTAGTTTTAAGTACAATTGGAAAAATTTGATATTTTCTGTAAGTCATAACTATTCAGTTTTCAGTTTACCTTCTTGAGTGAGGCAGCTTGAAAAGAAAATTATGAAATATTATATTTTCTACTATGCTCTCAGCTTCCTTGTTCTCAGCCATTCTTTTTTGATTTCCTCTTGCCTCTCACCAGGCACCCAATGTCCTCATTTGTATTTGTTTCCACTCCTTATTAAAACTTTATCTCATCCTTAGTTCATATTAAAGTATTATTAATAACTGATAATTTTAAATTTAAATTTAAACCCTACCAGTGGTATTTGCATTTTTACATATTTCAAAACTGACAGGAGACGCCAGTCATAGAAGATGAATGTCAAATATCAAATAAGCCAAGGGAAATTGAGTAATGTAGGCAGGAGTAAATTGAGGTATTGGGGTTTTGTTGAGTAGGCACCTAGGTGACACAGTAGATAAGAGTGCTGGACTTGCACTGTGAAAGATCTCAGTGCAAACTTTGCCTCAGACACTTGGGCAAATCACTGAACTTCTTTGTATTCCAGTTTTCTCATCTGTAAAATGGGGATCATAAAAGTACCTACCTCCCAGGGTTGTTGTAAGGATCAAGTGAGATAATATTTATAAAGTAATAATAGTAACAAAGCTAGTATTAAAATAGTGCTTCAAGATTTGCAAAGTTTTAAAAAAAAATGTATCTTTTGATCCTCCCAGCCATCCTAGGAGGTAGGCACTATTTACTTTTCGAACCTTAAAACTCTTTACATATGCTAGCTGTTGTTGTTTAATTGAAGGATTTCAGAGAGCTCTATTATTGACATGAGAGAAAGCATTATGAGCATAGGTTATTAAGGCAGATTCAGAGATGAAAGTATAATGATCAAGTGGAACTTTGACAAAAAGAGCCTCCCAAGAGTGGATTTGTCATATGAATAGTAAGGGAAGAAAAGGAAAAAATATGGTAGTCTAGGGGTAGGATAGACTTGGGCAAGTCACTTAATCTCATAGAATCATAGAACTACTATCAGGCTTACCTTTCTTATCTTTAAAATGAAGAGATTGGACTACCTTATTTTTAAGGTTATTTTAGTTTCAAAGTTGTATAACCTTTTGTGTCGGTAAGGCAAAATGGGCTCCTTAGAATGGGCTCCTTAGCACTTCAGCAGTTTGGCTTTTGTTTACTTTGAGTGAAAGTATTTTCAGCTGTTAAGTGCTAAGCCCCAGGCCCAAAGCCCTATCAGGTGTGGGTGTAGTGTAATGACTTAAGAGGGGCCAACTCGGGAACCAGTGGTCTCTGGTCGTTGAGGTGGGGCT
>CM053622.1:130543975-130567865 GCA_028646595.1 Phalanger gymnotis | reverse complement strand
GAAGCTGCGGAAGCAGAGCTGACCCATGTGTAGACCCAGGAGTGCGAGCAAGGACTTGAGGCCAGTAAATATGATTTGGCTAAATACTATCTTGTTTTTCTGTGGCCTCCTGGTTACACTTGTGAGGCGGGCTTTCTGGGCCTGGAGTCTTTTTGTCAAGATGTTGGAATGGGGAGGCTGGTTCACGGATCTGCTGCGGTGGGGCCTAAAAATTTTTTTTGTTGTTTTCTACTTAGAGGATCTCTCATACCTTGCGATTTTGAACCATTCAAACATATACATGATAATATTTGAGATTATAAATTCGGCCTTCCTACTACACCTTTTGACTCTAAATTCTCATTTCTGTAATGTAAAAAATAGTGCCATTTGAGATCTTCTCTTTGTTAAGAGAACAGTTGGTAGGCACACTCTAAATTGCCTTCATAGTTCAGGTGGTGATTGTTCTTGTTGCTTTTAATCTTGACATATTGTTCTCTGTCATTTTTTGTAATATGTCATAATACAACATGGTATGTTGTGACATGATAGCATAAACTTTTATTCAATGCCTATTATGTATCAAGAACTGTGGTAAGTGCTGGGGATACAAATAAAAAAATGAAAGACAGTCTCTACCCTCAAAGAGCTTTCAATCAAATGGAGGAAGAAAAAAGGAAGTGAAAAGTATGGACAGATGGGAGCATGATGCCAATGATGTTGGAGGTGAAACCAAGCAAAGCAGCTGGTGGCAAATGAAGAAATGCCTAGCATTTTAGCCTTCTTTAAAGGGAGACTATGAGAAGAGTCTTTTATTCTGCTCTCCAGCCCACCAATCAGAGAGTCAGAAGCAGCTCAGGACATTGATGAAGTATCGCTCTACTCCAGAATGAAGGGATGAATTTCCTGATGATGAGTTTATCTTGGGCAAGGTGTGATGAAGAAGAAGATGGTGATGATGATGGAGTTAAAACCTAGCAGAGTGCTGGTGGCAAATGAATATCAGAGTCCCAGGGCAGGAAGGACTTAAGAGGCCATCTGACCTAACAAAAATCAGTTCTGTAACATAGCTTGATAAGGAGATATCCAGCCTGTGTTTAAAGACCTCCAGTGAGAAGAACCTCTTACCTCCTAAGGCAGTCCCTCACACTTTTCAGAAGCTGTACCTGTTTAGGAAGTTTGGAACCAGTCTAAACTTAACTCTCTGTTACTTTTGCGCTCGGGTCCTAGTTCAGCTGTCTCGGGCCAAGCAGAACAAGTCTGATTCTTCTAAATGATACTTATTCGTGTACTTGAAGAAAATTATCTACACCCATTTCCTCCCTCCCCTCCTCCTTCAGATCTCTTCTCCAAACTCAACATTCCTGTTGCCTTCAAGTGATCACCAGCGTTTTATTATCTTTACAATTCTGGTTGTCCTCCTCTGGATATTCTCCAGTTCATTAGTATCCTTTCTAAACTGTTTCCCAGAACTGGGCAAAGTGCTCCAGGTAAGGCTTGACTTAAGTAGCGTACAGGGGGGCTATTTCTTGTCTGGTTTGAGATATAATATCTCTGTCTGTCTCTGATGAGTATTTATTATGTCTTTGTCTTAGATTCTCTGTCTGCCTCTCTCTTGTACCCTCATGCTCCACTCTCATACATTTATTTTGTTTTAATTTTCATTGATATGCTTTGTTTTTACTTTTTTGCATTTACCAATATATGTTTCTACCTTAATTCTCCCAAAGAGCTAACCCCTAAAACAAAATTTAAAAGAAAAACAGTGCAGCAAAACTAATCTATGCATCAGTCCAACAGTATGTGCAGTATTTTATGTTCATATTCCCTGGACTCTTCAAAGTAGTGAAGGAGGTGCATGTCACTAGAATTTTACAACATGCCTGGCCAACCTACTTAAATATGCAGGCTTTTGTTTAAAAAAAAAACAAAACTATTATAAACCCTAAAGTGCTGTGTCAGTATAAGTCATTGTTATTAAGGGATAGAATCAATGTGAATTTTGCTGAATGCAACTTATACCAACCATCTACCCTTTTTAGTAACTATTAGAAGCTTAGTAACTAATGAATAGAGGGTTTGGACTTAAAGTCAGGAAGACTTCAGTTCACATTTTATGTGAAGTACTTGCTGTATGGCCTTGGACAAGTTACTTAAATTCTTTTTGCCTCTGTGTCTTCATCTATAAAATGGGGCGATAATAGCACCTATTTCATAGGGTGCTCTTAGGTTCAAATGAGATAATGTATATAAAGTCCTTTGCAAACCCTAAAGAGCTGTATTATTATTATCATTATCATCATCATTATTATTGTCACAATATTAGGGCTTCAAGGTGAATCACTTTATTCTTATAGATCAAATCCAACATTGGGTGGCCTTATTTCTTCATTTCTTCCTCTACTCTAAATTGCTGTCTCCTTCATTCTTCAGAAAAATATTTTCTATTTTGTCTGCTTCTTTCATTCCTTCCCTCTAGCAAATTCCCTAGCTATGTCACTAATTTCAGTTCAGTTCAGGCCAGTTCAATTCAATTAATTATGATTGTTACTTGTTAAGTGTCTATAGCATGAAAGACACTGTATGCTGGGTATTATGGGATAAATATGGTGAGTGAAAGCCTTTACTTTTTGGAATTTGCATTCTAATTTGCAGGGGAAGTATCAGTGCTTTGAACGTATGTGGTATAGTTCTATGCTGCAGTATTATTAGATTAATTCTGATGCCAACTATTTTAAATCTTTACGTCTGATTTAATGTGAATGAATCTTATGTCAAAACTTTTTCTTTTTTATTATGAGCTTATTCATCATTGGTTAAAGGATGTGTACCTAAGAATTGTCATCTTTTGTCCTCTTTAGAAGCAACTAGGTGGTGCCGTGGATAGAGCACTGGATCAGGAGTCAGGGAGACCTGAGTTTAAATCCAGCCCTAAACACTTACTAGTTGTGTGACCTTGGAAAAGTCATTGAACCCCTGTTTGTCTCAGTTTCCCCCTAAGTAAAATGAAAATAAGAATAGCCCCTGTCTCCCGTGGTTGTTGTGAGAATCAAATGAAATACAATGTCTGGCACATGGTGACCACTATAACATAAATATTTGCTAATAGTTTTTTTTTCTGGTCTGATGGGTATGAAGTAGAATCTTAAGAGTTGTCCAACTTTTTTGTGTATATCTTTTTCCATCTTATTAATAAGATAAAAATAAAATGCAGCAGTTCCTACCTTTAAGAAGCTTAAATTTAAATATTTCACCAAATACATCTCAATTTAAAATCTTAGAATAAATGTAATTTAATTCAAAACTAATTAAATTATCCTTTCATACATACCTGAGTTATTTATCACTTTGTTTTCCAGGGATTATTAGAAATAATGGAGCAATAACTGCAAATTTTTGATTTATGTAATCTTTTTAGAAACTTATTTAAAAGGAAAAATAATGTCAGGTGGTGACCAAATCCTTGTATTTTACTGCAAGCTACTCAAGTAGCTGCATTTTAGTTCGAGTTCTTCCAAAACCATTTTCTTAAAAGACATCTTGCTTGCCTAACTGAAAAATGACGAAATGGGATTTATTTGGGAAGAGTTATTGGAAAGGAAATTCATTTCTTGGAAAGGTCTTATTCAGTTAAGTTTTATGGATGGACTATAAATCCAGGAACCATGGAATTTTAAATGGAAATGACAGGTCTTTAATTAAAGTTGCATTAGTAGAAATGACTATAACAATTTGCAAAGTGAATTTTTGCTTGTCATTGAATCTTTTGATGAATTATTAATTAAAGTTACTTATCTTATTAAGGTTTGAAGAAATATTCTTTGGAATTAGATATGATAGATTATTGCCCTGGATCTGAAAACTCACTTGAAAAGATGTCTATTTAACAGTATTAATTTGGAAACTAAATATATATTTTCAACTTTTAGATCCAAAATTCATATGAAGAGAATATTAGAGGAATGCTTATTACATTAGTAGGATTTTATATACTACCCTTTTTACTTTTTATAAAAATATCATTGAAACAGTTATAAACCATAGTGATAAATGATGAGAATTATTGATTCTAAGCAGCTATGTTTTCATATAGCAAAATAATTTAACTTTACACAAATGAGACCTTCTAGGATAATCATGGGCTTTAGATAATAATTAATTTATTAGGCTGCATTAAGAGGACTGAAGTAGCTTAATATGTTGGAAAAAAGTGAAAAAAATAATGAAGATGATTGAATTAAGTGTAAATATGGTAGTTAGCATCAGAACCAGTATAATATAGTTTTAGGAAAGAATCATAACACAATATTTTCATAAGAATTTAGTTTATAAAATAATCAGAAAACACTTGGATGACATCCTGTACTACACAGCTTCATAGGATCATGATCTAGAAAGGACTGTAGGTCACGACCTATTCTGACTATTCCAAGACCTTCATTTTACAGAGAAAGAAACAGGCCCAGAAAGGCTAAGTGACTTCCATATGGACACATAGAGAATGTGTGGGGCTTTTTGAGTCCAAATCTAGTGTTCTTTCCATCACAAAACACTGCCTCTTCTGCATCGCATGGATATAAATATACTGATGTGTTTCAGATTGACTTCATCTCATGTAATCTCTGAGATGGAAAGCACTTCAGAGGCTATCCAGTATAAACAAATATTACTACTAAAGTCAGTCAATAAACAGTTAATATCATCCATTAAGTGCCTACTATGTGCCAGGTCCAGTGTTAAGCTCTAAGGATGCAAAGAAAGGCAAATATAACCCTTGCCTTCAAGGAGCTCACAATCTAATGGAGAAGACAACACATAAAATGAAGTTGAAAAGGGTGTATGTGGCAGACAGGTATGAAATCTGAGAGTATGGTCTGGTGGGTAATGTTGAGATGGCTGTCCTGGGCACTCTCCTAAAGTGGAGGATCTAGGAAGACCTCTTCACTGTCCTCTATTCTCTCTAGTTAGAGGAAGGGAAGACTTTGGGGACATGGCGTACTGAAGAGATATGTGTTTCAGGATTGATATAATCTTGCAGAATGATGAGATTCTTTGAGTGCTTGATGAAATCTAGATGTGCATCCAGATGGGAAATGGGTCATACTCAAGTGGTAATGTAGCCTTGATTTGAACAATTCCAATGAAGTGGAATCCACTATCTCCTTAGGCAACTCTTTCTATTTCTGGATTATAACAAACCTATATTTGCATCTTTAGAACTTTGACCTGTTGCTATCTGTTCTTCCTGCTGTGGCCAAGTGGAAAAGTTCTAAAACTTCTTCCACATATTAATAATAATAATAACTAACATGTACATAGTGGTTACTATGTGCCGGGTCCTGTTCTAAGCGCTATAAACTGTTATCTCATTTAATCCTCCCAGCAGTCCTGAGAGATAGGTGCTGTAAATGTCTCCATTTTGCAGATGAAGAAACTGAAGTAAACAGAAGTTAATTGACTTAGCAGGGTTACCTGCTTGTGTGGTTATATATGTGTGGTTATATGTGCTGAAACAGTGACTTCCCTTTCAAATCTCACCTTTTGATCTACTCAGGCCTGTATAGTGGTATAGAATAAGAGGCTCCTTGTTACAGCCTGATGCTACTCAGGTTGGACTCTGCCCAGTAGACAAGGTCTGGTGTGGGAGGAGAAGAATAGGGAGGTAGAGGCTGTCAGTGGATGACCAAAAAACCCATCTTTTAAAGGATTGTTTTTCCTCTTCCCTGTGCATCATTTGTGGGAAACTAGCTGCAAAGAAATGTCATTTCTGTGGCACCAGATTTGTGAGGTAAATTTTCTGAGGGATCACTAGCTGATAAAACTGTAGAGAGGAGGAGCTCTTTCTCTGCCTTAGTTTCCTCAACTGTAAAATTAAGATAATGCAGCACCTACCTCACAGGGTCATTGTGAGGATCAAATAAGATGAAATTTGTAAAGCACTTAGCAAAATACCTGGCGTATAGTATGTGTTTAATAAATACTCAGTTCCTCTTCCTTCTGTCACCTTCCCATTTGGTCACACCTTTATCAGCTAATGGCATACAATTACTTATTCGGCTGTTTAAATTTTTTCTGCAACTTGTCCTTAAGTTCTTTGATGATGAAATCCTGTTCACCCTCTAACTATTGTGAAAGAAGTCACCTAAGATTCTCTTGTTACTGGCAAAGATTCCTAGATCTTAGTCTCATTTTCACTTCTGTTCTCTTCCCTTACAGTCTTTCTCTCATCAGATCTGTACACATTTTCCAGTGAGTTGAAGGCCATAACTCCTACCTGCCTCTTACTGGTTTTTGTCCTCATTAACATTGTCCCTTTCATCTATGCTACTACTTAGTCCATATGTTGCTCATCTTCCTTGAATGCATGATTCTTACAAGGAAGAATCTTTTGGCTCTATCTCTAATTTCTGAATGCTTAAAGATACTTTAAATTTCCTGGTAGTGACGGTTCCCCTTTTCTAAAACCATTAGCAAGAACTAGAGAGTACAAGCCCTTAAAAAACCTTTGCTTTCCCTATCAACTTCCTTAAGACACCCATCTGGCTAATCCTTCAAGATCATTAGGATCTTCTTCTCTACCTGTTGAAATGACTTGCCATATTTGGTCAAAACTGTGGCAGACACTGGGTATTAAACTCCTGTATTTTAACATCTGTCCGCCTGAAATTCCACTCCTTCTCTTCCTGGCCCCTGTCCCATTTTAACCATATAATCAGCTACAATGTCATTCTGATCCAGTCTTGCCAATTAACATAAAATATTCTGGATCAGGGCTAACTTAGGGCTGTCATTGGAACAACGTGAGATACTGGCTGGATGAATCAAAAGCTGGAATTAAGCTTGCCTGGGAGGTGTAGATGATACCACTCTGATGGCAGAAAGTGAAGAGGAATTAAGACTCTTGATGAGCATGAAAGAGTAAAGTGTAAAAACTGGCTTTTGATTCATCCAGCCTGGCATTTTGCATGATATACTCCACATATAAGTTAAATGAAGAAGGTGACAGTATATAGCCTAGTAATACTCCTTTTCCAATCTTAAACCAGTCAGCTGTTCCATGTTTGTTTCTAACTGTTGCTTCTTGACCTGCATACAGGTTGATCAGTAGACAAGTATTCCCATCTCTTTGAGGATTTGCCACATTTTGATGTGATCCATACAAAGGCTTTAGTGTAGTCAATGAAGCAGAAGTAGATATTTTTGTGGAAATCCTTTGCTTTCTCCACAATCCAGGGAATGTTAGTTGTTTGGTCTCTAGCTCCTCTGCCTCTTCAAAAACCAGCCTACTCTTACGGTAATTCTCAGTTCACATATTGCTGAAGCCTAGCTTGCAGAATCTTAAGTGTAACCTTGCTGGCATGTGAAATGAACACATGTAATTGTTCAGTTCTTTGAACATTCTTTGGCATTGCCCTTCTTTAGGTTTGGGATGTAACTGATTTTTACCAATCTAGTGGTCATTATTGAGTTTTCCAAAGCTGCTGGCATATCGAGTGAAGCAATTTAATAGCTTTATCTTTTAGGATTTTAAATAGCTCAGCTGGAATTCCATCACCTGCAGTAGCTTTATTCTTAGCGTTGCTTCTTAAGGTTCACTTGACTTCACTCCCCAGGAAGTCTGGCTCTTGATTAATAGCCACACCATTGTGGTTATCAGTGATGTTAAGGTCTTTCTTGTATAGTTCTACTGCATATTCTTGCACCTCTTCTTAATCTCTTCCACTTCTGTTACATCCCTAGTATTTTTGTCTTTTTTATGCCTATTTTTGCATGAAATGTTTCCTTCATATGTCTAAGTTTCTTGAAGAGATCTCTTGTCTTTCCCATTCTGTTGTTTTCTTCTATTTCATTGCATTGCTGATTTAAGAAAATCTCATTTCTCCTTGCCATTCTCTGGACTCCCACGTTCAATTGGATATAGCTTTCAGTTTCTCCTTTTGCTTTTTATTTTCTTCATTCCTTAGCTGTTTGTAAAGCCTCAGCAAACAAGGTCATACCTATATGGTCTGATGGTTTTTCCTACATTCTTTGATTTAAGTCTAAATTTTGTAATGAGAGGCTCATTATCTTAGCTACAGTCTGCTCTAGTTCTTGTTTTAACTGATTGTATAGAGCTTCTTCATCTTTGGTTGCAAAGCATAAAATCGATCTCATTTTCAATATAGGTGATATCCATGTGTAGAGTGCCTTTTGGTTTGTTGAAAAAAGTGTTTGTTATGACTGAGGAGTTACCTTGACAACTCAAGTTACCTTGAGTTACCTATCAGTTTCTTCTCTGCTTCATTTTGTAGCCTAAGGCCAAACTTGCCTGTTATTCCTATTATCTTTTGATTTCCTACTGTAGCATTCCATTCCTTTGTGATGAATGGGATGCCATTTTTTGGGGTGCTAGTTCTAGAAGGTGTTGTAAGTCTTCATAGAATTGAGCAACTTTGGCATCTTAGGCATCATTGGTGGGTCCCAATAGACTTATATAACTGTGATGTTGAATGGTTTGCCTTAGATTTGAATAGATATAATTCTGTCATTTTTAAGATTAGACCCCACTAATGTTTATCTAGCCATTTTATTGACTGTGAGTGCTTCTTCTTTGAAGGGATTCTTGCCCACAGTAGTATCTGTAATGATCATCTGAATTAAATTCACCCATTCCCATTCCATTTAAGTTTACTGACACTCAAGATGTCAATGTTTAAACTTTCCTTCTCCCACTTGACCAGATCCAGCCTACTTTGGTTGTGTAGAAATGATGTAGAATGATGAGTTTACTAATCACCTTGATTTGTTTGAGCTCCCTTATTATCCAGGAGAGGCTGAAATAATGTGACATTAAAATAAGCTAATCAGGGGGCAGAATGAGTGTTGCTTGAGTTTGGTATGCCAGTTATCCTTTGTAGTACCCACTGGCTGAACCTAGAACACCTCTGCTGTGCCAGCAACCACAAGACCAACTCAGACTGTTTCATATGGGCCCCAAATGGACAGAGCTTGCACAAACATCCTGGTGCCAGGCACTCTGAATTCCTCCTATTTTCCTGCCTCCCTTTGTTGTAAAACCAAGTATAAACCACTCTCTAAACCTTCAGTCATTAGAGCATCAGATTGGTTCTGTTGTTCTCTGCAGGCTTGTGTGCTGTACTCACCAATAAATGTGTCTGGGTTTTGTACTTACTGTGCTTCTGTTCCCTATATTCAGGCAGGTAATGTACTTTACTTAACTAAAATGAGAATTAATCAGTTCATAGATTTTATATTTTAGGTTCCTATGGAATATTGATTTTTATAGTGTCACACTCCTTTTGGCACCAGACTTATCTACAGCTGAGCTTCATTTTGGATTTGGCCCAGCTACTTCATTCTTTCTGGAGCTTCTTGTAGTTCTCACTTCTTCCTCAGCAACATGTTGGATGCCTTCTGACCTGAGGGGCTTATCTTCTGATGTCATATCTACTATCATTTTAATAGTATTCATTGGCTTTTCTTGGCAAAGATTCTGGACCAGTTGGCCATTTCCTTTTCTGGTGGATTAGATTTTGTCAGAACTCTCTTCTACGACCTGTTCATCTCGGGTAACCCTACATGCTATTGCTCATAGTTTGATTGAGCCACAAAGGCCCCTCTGCCATAACAAGGCCGTGATCTAGTAGAGCAACTAGGTGGCAGTGTGTAGAGTGCTCACCCCAAAGTCAGAAAGACTCATCTTCCTGAGTGCAAATCTGACCCCAGACACTAGCTGTGTAACCCTAGGCAAGCTATTTAACCCTGTTTGCCTAATTCCTTATTGATAAAATGACCTGGAGAAGGAAATGGCAAACCACTCTAGCATCTTTGCCAAGAAAACCCCAAATGGGGTCACAGAGAGCTGGACATGACTGTAACAACTGAACAGGTTTTACACACACACACACACACACACACACACACACACACACACACACACACCCATAAATATATATATATATATATATACACATATATATATGAAATTAATTAAGCCTTTTTTGCAATACAATCTTGCTATCTAATAGATACTTTAGTCAACTTGCTGTCTTGTGACAGTGATGATTGACTTCTGTGTGTGAAGAGAGGGGTATAATTTTTAAAGTAAGAACTGACCAGGTTCTGGAATGTGGCAGTAGAAATTGGAACAAATATAGATTAAGAATTCATATATGAAGGTATTGATTTGGGATATACTCCAGTGGTGCAGTAATAGACAAACTATGTGAAAGTGATGAACCCCATTATTGAATGGTATATTTAAATTTGGAAAGCACCTTGGAAGTCATCAAGTATAATCCATTCATTTCGTGGATGAGAAAACTGAATTTCAGAAAGTATAAGTGACTTGCTGCCAGGACTTTGGCCTAGATGCTTTGATTCCACATAAAATATTTTCCCCCTATACCACACCCTTTCAGATTTTGAGAAAATTAAATATAAATAAAAAATTGTCCCAAGCTTTCTAACTTGGATGGTGGCGAATTGGCTAGAAGTACTAGATTGTGCCAAGAGCTATAGTTCTAGGGTAGACAGAATCTATATGTCATGTGTATGAAGAAGCTTGGGTAAAACAAATTTGAAAACTAGCTAAGCTAGTTGGATAGTTTGTTAGGTTCTACCAAAATACAAATAATTTTATTTAGTAGGTATTTTCTAGCATTTGAATGAAAATTGCTACATAACCCTAACAGATTGTTTTATTTATCTAATTAGGTGTGCTTTTTACAGCTGATTACCCAGGTGGGCTGCTCTGGAAAAAGTTCTGTTCAAAACCAGATGTTCTAAAGTAGATATACTCTGTTCTTTTATGTTTGAGATGGTTATTAGTAACAGGTGTGATAAAATTTTCACAATACACTTGTCTTTTTCTGTGTTATATGGCACAGAACTTTAGGGGACAGGATTCTTAAACTAGTGCTTGAATAGACTGAAAACTTTTTTCAAAGGAAAATATTCTATGTTAATTGTAGCCATACTGGTCACTTATATTTGTACAGCCATGTTTGTGTCCCATATCTGAACAATAATACAAATCAAGTTCTTAAATATTCCTTAGAGAATTACCATGACACTTGTCTCTGTAGTATTCATATGGATCCTTATTGTAACAATTCAGCTAGCAGCTGCTGTGGGGGTGAAAGACTAACACAAGCCCAACAACAAGAACACTGCTAACACATGTTCTTTTGATCTGCTTTACTAAGGAAAGTAATGTTAAGGGGTTAACAATCTTACTTTAATCCAGTATACAAATAATACTCAGTTAGCTCAGGAGGAAAAGTCAGCAACCTGAGCTTCAGAGCAATACAAACAAATTACAAACATATACAATATAAACAGACCAAGTCACAATTCATAGTTACCAGGAAAGCATCAACATCTGGGTTGATGTGCCGGGGAGCTCTTAACAACAGCCAGCCCAGAGTCATGTGCCATTCTTCCTGTGGCTCAGAGCCCAAGCAAACAACTCTGTTCTCTTCTTTTATAGAGTCTTTAGCTGTCATCAAAAGTCATCTGAGCAACCAGAACTTAGGTGCGTACTGTTGGCTCTGATCTTAGCAACTCTTCTTACGGCCTGGGGGCTTCAAGCCCACATGGGCTTACAACTAGTAATTAGGGATTTGGACTTGGGGTTTAGCACCTGGTTAGACTCAATCAAAGACACTTAATTAATTTAGCATTCTAAAACAGTAAAAAGGTGCCACCTTAATTAATATTACAATCCTGCTCTCTTATTCTTGGCTACCCGAAAATAATGAGCAGAAGCAAGGAAACATCACTGTTCAATCAGCTCAGGTGTCTTCAGTGCCTGTTGTTGAATAACCTTCTCCTTCAGGTCATGGCTGAGTCAGTCTTCTTTTGTTAACTTTTGATTGATCTATAAATCTCTCGTTTTGTTCTGATATTGGAACTAAACTACCATGCTATTGGCCTGAGTCAATCTAGAACAATTGTTGTCGTAGTGCAGTTTTGGAACGTGATGAACCAGTTGAAGTGGGGGATAGGCAATGCTGAGGAAGGTGTGAGTCTGGATTGACCTTTATACTTCTACGTTTGGGAGTGCCTCTAGAGATCGCAATTGCTTACTGTGAAGCACCGCCCGCCCCCCCCAATTTTTTTTTTTAAAGAGTAAACTGCAATTATTTGACTCAAGTAGAGTCTGATAGGAATATGCTCTGTGTCCTTAAGAACTATAGCTGGAAGACAATTGCAGTGTTTTGCTTTCTTGTTCTTGTGCTTTTCTTCCTAGTAATTTAAACCTCCTCCTGGTTCTGTCAAGGAATTTTTATCACAATGCAATTTATCTTCCCACAACTCTTGAGGGATTGAGTTTTGGGGATTGAAAAATAATTTTTTTCTCTTTAGAAAAGGACCTTCTCTGTGATTGAATCCCTTTGTATTGCTAGTGGTCATCATTACCCAGTCTCTTTGTAGGTCTTCTGAAAGAAGACCCTTCCCAGCTTTAAGGAGGTTATATTTACATTTGAATAGAGGAAAGAATTGTTTGGTTTTGAATGACTTTTTGGAAATGACTGTACCACTGACCTAGTAGTCATCATTCCTGTAATATTATATGAACATCGTTAGTGAATTGAGGGGTATCGTGCGAGAGAATACAAACCAAGACAGATCCTAGTGATTTTAACATTTTCAAACTCTGCTGAAGAAACTTTATTTTTTAATTTGAAATTTGAGAAGCTGATGAGAATTATGCCACATGGACTTTATTGTGTTTCTTTGGTGCAAACCATTGGGGCAGTCACTTGAAAGGACATTGCTTAATTATGCGTGGGAGCCTAGAGACCTTCCTGGAATTGAGGACCTGGACAAAGGTGCCAGTTGCACTCCAGTTCATTTGCTGTGGACAGGAAGGATGTTACAATAGTTTGCAAAGTCTTCTCTCTCCCCCCCCCCCCAACAATAACAACACCTCTGAATTAGCTTACTTAAAGGGTCTAAATAGGGAAGAGAGAATAGCGAGTAGCCAGTGCAGGGACAGTGGACTGGGAAAGAACCAAGGGGTGACGTGAAGGAAAGGGGCAAGAGAAAAAAACATTTAGTAACACCTACAATGTGCTAAGTGCTTTTTACAAATCTTATCTCTTTTGATTCTTATACCAACACTATCAGGGCTGTCCAAAGTGTGGTCCAAGGTCTGCATGCAGCCCTCAGTGTGATTTTATACAGCCTACCCATGTTTACTAAGGGCATCAAAATTGACATAAATGCTTTAAATAGAACATTTGTGTCCATTTCTGTGCTTGTGGCAGACACAGGCAGGCTGCATGGAGGTGCACGGCCCGTGTTTTGGACAGCCCTGAAGTAGATGGTGTTATCCCCATTTCAGAGTCCAGGATAAAGAGGGAAACAGAAGTTAAGTGATTTGCTAGGGTCACAGAGTAGGTGACTGAGGCCAGATTTAATTTTAGTCTTTCTAAATCTAGGCCCAGCACCCTATAGACTGTGTTACCTAACTGCCTCATTAAATAGAGGGATTGGTGGCCATGGTAAGGATAAAGTACAGGGTTAGGGGTGGTACAGCAAATGGAGAAGTAGAATAACAACAGATTATGATTATATAAGGCAATTTCAGAGTTCATGTACGTGGAAGGTAGGACACTTTTGGTTGAGGGCAACATTAGCGTAAAACCATTTCTGTGTAACTGAAGTGAGATGGAGGTGGGTCGTCGAAAATGAGTAAAATAGAGGCACCGAAAAGTTAGGTTGTTTGAGGAAGCACCAATATGCCTGTTAAAGTCCCTACTTTGAAGGCAAAAATTAGCGCAAAGAGAAAAACTGACTTAATCAATGAACGAACTCTTTAAGTGAAATAGAGTGTCTTGGACTTTGGTAGACAATTACCAGAATCTGGATCAGTGACAAATGTGGTTTGAATGAACCTTAACATAAGAGAGGTTACTGAGTAATGGTGGTAGCCAGAGAGTTTGGAAGTGACAGTGGTGAGTAAGGAGTATTCTAACTCTCTGACCATGACCTTTGAATCAGGGAAAGGGGAGAGTGAGCTACAAGCTGTCCTTGAGAGGAAAGCTAGTTAAGCTGTATCATTGAGAGGGCACCAGGTCTCTGTGAGTTCAAGATGATGGAAGGAGTGAGAAAAGATTTAAGATAAAAGCAAGTTTATCACCTGTGGAGCAGATATTCCAGAGAACATATTCAAAGCTTTCAAGTGAAACAGTGGGTAGGTGGGTTGGGGAAGTTGGACTGAGGGGAATGAGAATAAAGGAACATTCTATGGGAGTTGTAGAAACAATGGCCAGTTGTTCAGAACCACTAGGATGGGTGGATATGACATTGTTATTCATTGAGGAGTGAGTTTAAATAGATGATCATCATACCTCAGATTGGAGACTTGGAGGAGTCAACAGGCAGCAATGTGTAACTTGAAAGCTAGAAAGGTGATATTATAAAGGCCCAAGAAAGTGCTAGTGGCAGTTAGGTGGCTCCTTCGGTAGAGTAATGGGCTTGGAGTCAGAAAGACCTGAGTTCAAATTTGACCTTAGATATTTACTAGCTGTGTGACCCTGGGCAAGTCATTTAATCCTTGTTTGCCTTAATCCAATGGTGAAGGAAATGGCAAACCACTCCAGTCTCTTTGCCAAGAAAACCCTGTGGACAATATAGTCCAGAGGGTCACAAAGAGTTGGATATAACTGAATGACTGAACAATAAAGACAGTGCTTGGAGTGATCCCAGATGGAATGGTTAGCCTAGGGCAGCTACCAATTCTTTCATTTTCCTCCTTCCTTTTTCTCTAGGTAGGCACAGATAAGCATACCAGCTAGTTAGTGGAGGTGGCATTGTAGGAGGGTTGGGAAGAAACACTAAAATGATGCTACTATAGAGGTTGGTAGAGTTTGATACCGTGAAAAGAAGTAGGGAGCATAACTGACTGATCTACACATCTATGTATTAGGAATTTTTTACCTAGGGTCCATGATTTTTAAAAAAATATCCATATATTTAATAACTAGTTCAATATATTTGGTTTCCTTTTAATCCCATGTATTTTATTTTATGCATTTAGGCATTTTATGCATTGCATTTATTTTATGCATGATTCTGAGAAGGAGTCCATAGGCTTCATCAGATTGTCATCGGGGTCCATAACACAAAAAAGATTAAGAACTCCTACTGTAAATGATTCAAAAGTCAGAGAAGGTGAACAGCAGAGACAATCAGATAAACAGATTACACCTGACTCCCGCTGTCAGAATCCAAAGATCGCAGAGATGATTGTATACTCCCATACCACCACCTAGTGGGCTTCCAAAGAGAAGCGACCATGAACAGAAAATACCCCACAGGGTCTACAATGTTAGTTAACTTTATATCTGCAATATATAAGAACCAGCTTAGGCTCTCAAGCCCAGAAATTCTAAACTTTTATCTGCTGCTTGCAGGCAACCCCAGAGTGGGAGAGAGGTAGATGCCTTTGTTAAGACTACTGTTACTAGCTACTTTTGCCTCATTCTTTTACCTTAACTTCTTGGCTTTTCTGACAGAGGTAACAACTTGTGGTAGAATATACATTATTAAGAACCTACTATGCATCGTGTACTAAGGATACAAAGGTCCTCTTTCTTTCTTTTTCTTCTTTCCTTCCCCTTCTCTTCTTCCTTCCTTAATTCCTTTTTTTCTCTCTGTTTATCCCCTTCTACTCGCCCTCTCTCCCTTTTTCTTCCCCCTCTCTTTCCCTCTGTCCTCCCTTTCCTTGTCTTTCATAGAGGAAGTCCATCTGCTTTCAAGGGAAACACCCTATTAGTTCCAGATTACAAGTAAAATTGATCTCTCTGGAAGATTACTGCCAATTCCATTTATGACACAGTCTCTTTCTTTGCCGGCTGTCAGCTGCAGTGGATTACATTAAACATAATCACTGAGCACTCTGAGTAATCTTGATCTCTCTTGCTATGCTATAGTTATACTCCCTTTGGGATTTCATTGAATAGTGTCTTCCCTTCATTCTTTCTTACACTGTCTCCCCAAGGCAGCCCATTTCTCTTTGGGCTTTTTAATTCTTGGTAATTTTAGCTCTAATTATTGAGAATTTTTCCTAAGATCAAGAATAAATTTCCTGTGTGCAATGTACAATTACATGCCAACAAAAGTGAGATTTCAAAGAAAATTGATGAATTTCAGTAGTACCACACAAAACATAAAACACCCAAACTAACAAATCAAGAAAGAGAAACTTCAACAACTCAATTTCAGAAACAGAAATTGAATAAGCTATTAATAAATTGCCAAAAGGGGAAAAACACTTGGACAAGATGGATATAGAAGTCATTTTTGTCCAATATTTTAAAAGTTAATTATATTTATGCTAAAAAATTGTTCTCAAAAAATAAATATAGGAAGTAGTTTGCTAAACCTTTTTTATGAAACCAGTGTGGTACTGATAATCAAACAAGGGTGAGACAAAGTGGAAAAGAGCTGTAGTAAAAAAAAATTGCTATAGGAAAACTACAGAAAAAATATCTTAAATTACTCACTATGACCAAGTTGGATTCAATCCAGCAATTCAAGTATGGTGCAACATTGGTAAAATAATCATATAAACAACAAAAATTATTTAAAAAAAACTATATTAATATTTCAACAGCTGCAAAAAAATCCTTTGAAAAAATTCAGTACTCATTTATGTTTAAAATTCTGAAGGTACAGAAAACTGTAAGACCATTTAAATATCAGATTCATATACTTAAAACTGAGAGCTAGCATCATTTGCAATGGAGAAAATCTAGAATAAGTTCTAGATTTTTTTTCTAAACTTTTTTTTTTTGGTCACAGTGCCCCTTTAGCAGTCTAATAAAGCCCCTGACCATTTCTAAGAATCATGTTTTTAAGTGCAGAAAATAAAATTAAAGGATTATGAAGGAATCTCAATATATTGAAATAAGTTATGAAAATCTCTTTAAAAAACAAGTTCATGGACCACTGGTTAAGAATCCCTGCTCTAGAAGCTTTCCTATTACAAACAGGGATAAAGCAATAATGACCTTTCTCCCCGCTTGTTATTCCTCAAATAATAAACATTATTTGCCGTAGTTCTGAAAGTTCAATCTATAGCAGTAGGCCTAGAAAACATAATCAAAGGCACAAACTTTGGCAAAGAGGAAACAAAACTATTTGCTGACAACATAATGTTTTAAATAGAAAATCCCAAGAAATGATTCATTAGAAGGAGTGAAAAAAGGACTCAGTGGCATTATCACATGTAAACTATATTTTCTTTTTGATTTCAGTTAATGTCTTTTACGAAGTATTAGGTCTTGAAGAACAGCTGTAGTTGTAAGGTACCTAAGTAGCAGAAGATCTACCTGAGTAGATAGATACTCTCTTTATAATATAATAAATTATTTCATACTATTCTTGTGAGAATCAGACAATAATACAAATTAAATGGATTCAAAATTGGTTGGATTGTCTGTCTCAAGGTATAGTTGTTTCAGTGATAGCATGGGAAGGGTTCTCCTCTGGATTATCCTCGGCATCTGTGCTTAGCCCTGTGCTGTTTAACTTTTTTTAAGCATTGATAAAGACATAGAGAGCATGTTCATCAGATTTGTTTAAAGTCGAGATGGGATAGTTTGATGACAGAGCTACTATACAAAAGGACCTTGATGGTTTGGAGCATGGAGCTAAAGGTAAGAAGATAACATTCAATAGAAATTAATGGAAAATACCGAGGAACAAAAAAATAAATTTCATAAGTGTAGGATTGGGTAGTCATTGTAAGCAGTTGAGAGAGAGAGAGAGACAGAGAGAGAAAGAACGAGAGAAAGAGAGACAGAGGCAGAGAGAGAGAGATTTGATGGATTTAGTATGCTGCAAGCTCACTATGAGTCAGTTCTATGATGTGGTAGCCAAAAATGATTAGGCAGTCCTGGGCAGCACCGTGGGGAATGGCATGGTGATCGTCCCACTGTACACTGTTTTGTCAGACCTCACTTGGAATGTCTTGTTTAGTAGTCCTTACTGCAGTATAAGAAAAGTATTGATAAGCTGAACGGTGTTCAGACAAAACCAGCTAAGAGGGTAAAGGATCTGGAGTCCCTGTCCTAGAAGATCTGTAAAAGGACTTGTGCATTTTTAGCCTGGAAAAGAGAAGAGTAGAAAGACCCAAGTTTGAATTCTGACTCAGTTATTTACTTGCTGTGTGACCTTTGACAAGTAACCTTGCCTTTCTTGACCTTACTTTCCTGGATTCAGTGGTCTCTAATATCACTTTGAGGTGTGAAGAGCTTTCATATGGAAGAAAAATTAAGTTTGTTCCATTTGATTCCATAGGGAAGGGAAGAAGAGAAAGGGAATAAGCATTTATTAAGCACCTAGTATGTGTCAGGCACTATGTAAATGCTTTAAAAATGTTTTCTCATTTGAGCCTCACAACAACCTTGGGAGGTAGGTGCTATGATCTCTATTTTATAATTGAGGAAACTGAGGCAATCAGAAGTTGTTACTTAACCAAGATCACATAGCTCGTAAATATATGAGGCTATGTTTGGACTCAGGTCCTTTGATTCCAGGGCCACTATTTTTCTTTATCCCCTAGCTAAGTCTAAAGAACTCTGTTTTGGAGGGTAGAAAAAGTAATGGTGATTGTTGCAAAGAGACTACTGATTGAAGCTTGATGTCAAGAAAAAAAAAACTTCCTAATAATTACATATGTCTAAAAGCAGAGTTAGTTTTCTCAAGAGATGGTGGAGTTCTGTTTCTGTGGAGGGCTTCAACTTCAAGCAATGGCTAGATGACTGTTAGGTATATTACTGAAGGCATTCCTTTTGTGTAGTTGTTGAACTAAACATCTGTTCAGATTCTGACTTTCAAATATTGTGATTCTGTGATTATTCTTCTGAAGCTTTCCTCTTGGTTATCATGAGGACTATCCTTGAGTATGCTATGCAGAGATGTCGATCAGTTAACAAACATTTGTTAAACATTTACTATATACCAGAAAGACAAAAAGGAAGTAGTAATGGTGCCTATAATTTTATCAGGGGAGACATGGCCACATATAAATATTAAAGAAACAGAGATAAAGTAATTGGTATTTCTGGAGGGATATTAGTCAGTGAGGGGTTCAGGAAGTAGAATGCATAAGATTTGATGATTGGCTGTCATAGCAATAGATGGCTTCTGTTAATTATCTTTGCTGCTTTATATTTTGTTGTTAAATAATAATAACAATAATAATAGCTACAGCTCTAAGTTTTGCAAAATATTTTTCATATATTACCCTGTTTCATAATTACAACAATCCTGGGAGGTAGGTGAAGCAGACAAAATGAACACAAAAGTAATTTAATATAATTTGCGAAGAATTGAATCATTTTAATCTATTTCGATCATTTGGGTTATATTTTTCCAGCATTACAGAAAAAATATTGCTTTGAAGTTCCTTTATGTTTTCAGGTAAAAGTTTACTGCAAATAATTATAATAGTCATTATTGGAAATTAAATTAGAAGTCAACTATAGGAATAGTAAAATATCATTTATATGTTTTTGGTAGGAAGAGATAGTCACTGGGTGGCTTTACGCAATACTACATAGAAGTTGTTCGACAGGAAAAATATTGATATTTTGAGTTCTTTCTTGTTTATGACTATATATTATTTAAAATATCTTTATATTCAAAAGTACTTTCTAAAAAAATCAATTATACTTTGTGCTCTTTTAAAGTGTTTAAACTATGGCACTGTAGAACTGTAGTACATGTATATAGTATAAAACTATAGAATAATATTCAGGGACATGATGGACAGTATTTAAAAATATATCTGCCTTGAGAAATAGTTAAATTTCCATCATGTTTTAAAGGGCATTTTAATTACTTGGTCAAAATAACAGTGATAAGTAGTTTGCCCACATGTAATGTATTGTATAAATGGTCTTTATGGGTACTTCAGAAATAAATTTGGGGTGAGGAGAGAGGAAAAAATCTAATTTTTTACCCCCTTAACAAATGCTTTAACTAAAAAAAAAAAAATGTACCTGTGATATCTTCTAAATCTTTCCAAGTCTTTTCTCAAAAAAATTTGCTTTTCTGACACTAAGCTATTTTGACCTCTTTGTGAGTGTAAAGCAACAAACATAATTTAAAATTTAGACCTGTTTTTTAGCAAGACTGAGTGACCAAAAGCATCATTATAGCAACCTTTTGAAAAGCCAACTAATGTGTATTTCAAAAGACATAGGTCTTTTGGCTCATAAAGAAATCTCTAATTTCTCATAACTATTTTTGTCTTCTTATTTTGGTGAGAATATCTCAATTAAACTGTACAAACAAAAACCGATTGAGTTTTATGAGTAATTAAGAAAATGTGGCTTACCTTTTATAATATGTTATTTTTGGTTCATTGAATCAGTCTTTAATTTTAAAATCTGAATTGCTTGGATTCAAAAGATTATTTTTAACAACTCCCAGTATACATAGGGAAATCCAAAAATCAGGAATTAATAAAGTTAAGATTTACTGTTACCACAACAGTATATTCAGAAAATGGCCGTTTCCATGCAAGTAGGGGAACAGTTAAATTTTTTTTTAATCAGTTAAAGTGTTGCAGGCCAAGTCAAGTGTTCTCTATTTATTCTGAGTAGCTCATTCAGTGAATTTCTTGAATGTCCCAAGGGGCTCAGTTTGGAAAGGATGTTTACAAGTACGAAGTTAGTGTTATACTGACATATAGTATATGCTTGCTTGACTTTAGTGTTTTATGGACATTGACCTAGGTTAACATTCAAAGCATTATTAAATGTTCAGTGCATTTTGATAGAAGAACAAGTGATACTGAACAATATCAAATTTAGATTAAATATTATAATTCATTTTTATTTTACAAAGTCTTCATTCTCAGATTATGTCCAAATTTCTCCCAATTTCAAATATG
Organism: Phalanger gymnotis; assembly: GCA_028646595.1. Classification (NCBI taxonomy): domain Eukaryota; kingdom Metazoa; phylum Chordata; class Mammalia; order Diprotodontia; family Phalangeridae; genus Phalanger; species Phalanger gymnotis. The sequence goes on along the minus strand of CM053622.1, from coordinate 130,546,969 downwards.
TGCTTGTAAATATAAAGGTTGAGTTATTAGATTATATCACCTTAAGTTTGTTTTTCTGTCAATACCTGCCTACCTTCCTTTTGCACTTGTATGTGGGATACAGCAGCACAACATTCCTTTACATGCATGTTTAAAGGGGGTGAAATAATATTTGTTTAGGTTCTCTGAGGCACAGTGATCAAGTGTGATAGTGCTGCTTTTATATAGTGGAGTAAAAGAATGATTCCAAGCACTGGTTGTATTGTTAAAGCTTCAGATGACATTTTCACATCATCCCTGCAGAAGCATAGGTACGCAGTTTTGCCAAATCAGAAATCCCTTTAAAATATAGTGACATCTCTATCTAGTGTGTGGAAATCCAAACTAAAGAATTTTACTTTTATAGCATTTGTGAATCTTGGGTCCAGTTTTGTGTGTCTCCCCTTCCCCACCCCAATTAAATAGAATTTTAGATTTTTAAGTGGTGTTTTGTTTTTTAAGCAAGACTGCCCTGGGAGTAATATTGTAGAAGAGGTTGCAGAGTGGGAGCCAGGGTAGAAAGACTTTTGAGCTGGTGAGAGAGGAGCCAAGGAAGAGAATAAATAGCAACATGTATACTTCTTTATTATGCTGCCATTGCATGAGAGCCAACAGAAGGGGAAAGATCAAAGAATTAAAGAGATAGAGATGGAAGGAACAGAAAGTGGACATAGAGAAAGGATAAATGATCAGCCATGTCCTAAGTAAGCATATTGTTGCTACCACTTTTCGTTCCTATTTCTCTAACCAACTTTATTCTTTCTCCTCTTTTTATGTTTTTTATTAAATCTGTTTCTATGTAAATATTTTTTCTATAAGAAAATATCTATAATCCTGATAATTCAAGAGAAAATGAAATGTTATGGAATTTTACTCTCCAGATCTTTTCAGTGATATCTATGCCATCTACATTGCAGGCTATCTTATACTATATGCTTTTACACTAATAAGTTTAGGAATAAAAATATCATAGAATAGATATAGAACTAGAAAAGACCTCAGAGACTATATAGTCTAAGTTCCTAATTTTACATAGCAGGTTAAGTAACATGCTCAAGGTCATAAAGGGCAATTGTTTAGAGGAGATCGTCTGAATCCAGACAACAAGCAAGAGGCATCATAGTATGTTATAAAAAGACTGGGGCTTGGGTTTAAGATACTTGGGTTCGAATTACACTTCAGCACTTACTCATGGTGAATCTTTCCATAAGCTACCTATTTAAGTCTGAATTTCCTTAGGATAATACTATAGGGAGTACTTGGTGACAGATGGTTGTGAGGATAAAATGAAATAATGTCTGCCAAATCGTTGCAAATTTTAAAGCCCTTTATAACTGCCAGCTATTACTGTTGGCATTACAATAAATGTTTAATAGAAACATACTGATAGACTTGGAAATGGAAGGAACCCTAGAGGAAGACCCTGTAGTCCACCCAGTATCTTTTTAAAGATGAGGAATGGAGGTCCAGAGAAGTAAGGTGATTCACATGTAGTGAGTTGCAGAGCCAGAACTTGAACCCAGGTCCTTTTTATTTTAATTGTAGACTTCTGTACATGAAAAATAAGAAAACTACATGTTCACCTATCTTAATTATTTTATGACATGTACAAAAAGTCCTATTTTAACTAATAATAAATTTTAGGATCACATAATCTATTTAGTACATTTATTATTTTGGCTTAAATTTAAACTTATAATTCTGCTATAATCATTTAAAGTGTTGCATCCATTCAATAGGAAGAATTAAATAATCAAGGCATTTTAAGTAATCTTCATCTAGATATCTCATAAAACATCTTAAACTATGTATATATCAAAACCATAACTCACTAAATTATTAGAGAACAATAAAGTTACGCTTTCAAATTAGTCAAAGCCTTCACACTAGAATAGTTTTTAAATGCTTAATATTTCTAAAAGAAGGAGAAAGTTGGGAGAGTGTGGATAGGGAAGGGAGCTTTTGCCACAAAACAAAATAGGTTTGTGTTCCTGTCTGATCATTGCATATCTCTGCTGCAGCTAACAAAAAAATCATAGTTTAGTGGAAAAGACAACCGGAATCTGGATTAATGGGTTATTGTTCAGCCTTTGATTTTGAACCCTGAATTCATTTAATGTTTCTAAGCCTCTGTTTTCTTATCTATAATTATATATTAGGGATAATACTTGTCCTGCCTGCCTCAACTTTATTGTGAGGGTCGTGTGAGATATCTGTTAAAAATTCTTTGCAAGGTGTGAACACACAATACTATCATTGTTTAGTACTAGTTATAATCTTTCCCAATATGACTGTTTATCTAGACTCTGAATATTAGAACATTTTACCATAGATCCACTCTATTTCATATGCATTCAGTTTCCTTTCTCCCTCCCTTTGATTTGATTGGTATAGGAAAGTCTCCGTCCTTCCTTTCCTCCAATTGATTTGATTAGTTTTGGAAACTTTCTTTCACAGTTCAGATAAGTGGCTACTCTGTATTTTAGTTTCCTGGGGCACTGTCCAGGGTCAAATTGCCAACAGGTATCAGAAGAGGGACTTGTAAATCTTCCTAATTCTGTAGCCAACTCTCTATTGACTGTACCATGAACTTCTGGTCTTCTCTTCATGGTACCTCTTTTTCATTACCTGCATTCCGCCATCACCAGTCTCTCTCTCTCTCTGTCTCTCTCTCTCTCTCTCTCTCTCTCTCTCTCTCTCTCTCTCTTTTCTCTCTCTCTTCTCTCCCCCCATATATGCATAGATATACACACATATTTATGCATATACATGGGATAATCTTCCTCTTCCTTAGGAATTCCCAGTGATTTTTCTTGAACATTATAAACAGTAATGCTGTGGGGGGGCGGAGCCAAGATGGCGACTGGAAAGCAGTAACTGGCGTGAGCTCCCCACCAAGTCCCTCCAAAAACCTATGAAAAAATGGCTCTGAACCAATTCTAGAACTACAGAACCCACAAAGGGGCAGAGGGAAGC
>CM053622.1:130491994-130543475 GCA_028646595.1 Phalanger gymnotis | reverse complement strand
GGGACAGACCTTACCCCGAGACCATCCAGGCAGACCTGGGCTGGAGTCCTGCTTCCCTCTGCCCCTTTGTGGGTTCTGTAGTTCTAGAATTGGTTCAGAGCCATTTTTTCATAGGTTTTTGGAGGGACTTGGTGGGGAGCTCACGCCAGTTACTGCTTTCCAGTCGCCATCTTGGCTCCGCCCCCCTTCTTTGCCTATTCTAATTCCTTCAATTTCTTTTTCTTCTCTTATTGCTACAGCTAACATTTCTAGTACCAAATTGAGTAGTAAGGGTGATAATGGATATCCTTGTTTCACCCCTGATCTTATTGGGAATGCATCTACCTTATCCCCCCTATAAATAATGCTTGTTGATGGTTTTAGGTAGATGCTATTTATAATTTTAAGGAAGGCTCCATTTATTCCTATGCTTTCTAGTGTTTTTAATAGGAATGGGTGTTGTATTTTGTCAAAGGCTTTTTCTGCATCCATTGAGATGATCATATGGTTTCTGCTAGTTTTGTTGTTGAATCAATTATGCTGATAGTTTTCCTAATATTGAACCAGCCTTGCATTCCTGGAATAAATCCTACATGGTTGTAGTATATTATTCTTGTGATAAGTTGCTGCAATCTTTTTACTAATATATATTTTCCAGGTCAGTTGTTTTTCCAATCAGATATTTCACCTTTCCTTCTATTTTTTCATTGTTTAGATTTTGTTTGACTTTGTTTTGTTTTTGATTCTTGATGTCTCATAGAGTCATTAGCTTCTGCTTGCCCAATTCTAATTTTTAATGTTTTGTTTTTTTTCTTTGTCTTTTCTATCTCCTTTTCCATTTGGTTGATTTTACTTTTCAGTGAGACATTTTCTCCGTTTGTATTCTGATTTTCCTTAACCAATTCCCTGATTTTACCTTTTAAAAATTTGTTTTCTTCAATGAATTTGTTTTTCCAATTTTTTTTTTACCTCCCTAATTTGGTTTTTAAAGTCCTCCTTGAGTTCTTCCAGGAATGCTCTTTGGTCTCCTCTTCCCCAGGACTGCTCTACAGCAGGGGTGGTCTCAGCTCGTGTCTGTGTTGGTGTCTACCACTTCCCCTGGCTGTGCAAAGCCAAGTCTGGGGTCCTGGCGTAGATGTTAGGTCTACTCCCTGGGGTTCATTTACTCTTGTTGTTCTGTTAAGGTGAGGGCTGCTGGGACACCTCTCTTCCTGCACCAGTCTCCTGCCACCACAGGAAGGGTCCTCTCTCCCACATCTCTCACTGCTGAAGTCCCCCTGCTGGCTCCTCTGTTTCTCCTGAGGTTTTATTCTCTGGGTTTATTGAAGGGGGAGATATGAGCCGTTTTACCTGCACATCCTGGCTACTGGGAAAGTCCAAAAACGTGAGTTTAAACCTTTAGATTGTGGGTTGGAGGCCTCCAGGCTAGCTGGTTTTATTTTATTTTTTTAAAAAGGATGGAATCTGCAAACTATAACTTAAATGTAATTCCTGGAAAAACTATAGAATGTACAGAATGGTTTATAAGGAGCAGAGAGGAAAGAACAAAGTATTTAGTAAGTGTATTCTATATACCAAGCACTGTGTTGTGTTTTACAAATATTATCTCATTTGAGCATTCATTTCTTCATCTGAAAAATGAGGACAATGATATTTAACCAATTAACTTCATAGCTTTGTTGGGAGAAGAGAGTTTTGTAAACTTTAGGATGCTCTATAAATATCAGCTATTGTTATTACTTAGAAAGGAAATTTATGATTACTGAGAACCAGTATAAGTTCATTCAGGACAGATCATTCCAAACTAAATGTATTTCCTTTTCTTTTTTAACAGATTTACTAAACTAGTATTTTAGTGGAGTATTCTACATTTAATGTATGTGGTATTTAGTAAGGCATTTGATAGAGTCTTACATGAAGTTGTTGTCCATAAAATGGATAAATGGAAGCTGGATGGTAGTATAGTTAAGTGAATTTGAAATTGGTTGAATTACCTGATCCAAAGAATGTTGATGTCACCCTCAAGTAAGCTACTTGATGTAGTGCCCCAAAGACTCATTCTCAGTTCTGTTTTGTTCAAAGTGTATATTAGTGATTTTTATGAAGGAAGGCATAAATGGAATTTCTACCACATTTGAAGGTAATAGTACTTTTAAATATGTAAAGTATCATAAATGTTAACGCATTTTATCCTCACAACAACCCTAGAAGATAAGTACTATTAATATCTCCATTTTATGATGAGAAAAGCAGACAGAGGTGAAGTGATTTGCAGATGGTCCCACAGTCATTCAGTAAATATTTATCAAACACTGTGCCATACACTAAGATAAATGCTAGGAATTCAAAGAAAGGCAAATATTGGACTCTGCCTTCTAGGAACTTCCAATCTAATGGGGTGGGGGGGAGAACAACCCATAAAAAGAAGGTGAAAAGCAAGGAGGGATGGGAAGAGTACTTGGCATGGGGGCATGATAAAGAAGTCCAGAGTGTTGCAAGGGGGAAAATGAAGAAATGGCTTGGGCAGAGTTCTTTGCTTTCCAATCTCTGCTAGGAATGTGTGAGGGGCTCCTGGGCCAGAGGGTAATGATAAGGTGTGAGTTCCAAGGCTGAAGTGATCTTGCAAGATGAAGAGCTTGCTGGGGCATGAAAGAGAAATCCAGAGGATTGCAGCTTGATGAGAAATGAAGAGATGACTGGCTTGGACTTTGTCCTATTATATATCTGGGGCCATATTTGGACCCATGTCTTTGTGATTCCAAGTTAAGCATTCTATCCACTGGGCCACCTACCTGCCTAATATGAAGTTCTTAGGGATAAGTAAGACATTGGATTGCAAAATTAAAGCCGAAGAGATCTCAAAATATTAGAATATTATGCAGAAACTAATAAAATGAAAAGTGTTAGGTGTCAATATGTAGTCTTATTCTTCATTTCAGAAGGAATAGTCTGTATAAATTTATGATCAGGAAAATGTGATAGATTACATTTCATGTGAAAAAAGCCTCCAAGTTTTAAAGGATGGCAAACTGATTATGAGGCAGCATTATCACATGATAGCTAAATTGCTAATGAAGTCTTAGGTTGAACTAACTGAGAGAATTCTCAGAATTATAATGTTGATAGCCCCAGTGCCTCATGGTCAGGTATATCTGGCATATTTTCTATTTAGTTCTCACTACTACTATATATGAGGGACATTTGTAAAATTAAGTTGGTACATCCAAGAGATACAAAAATGATGAGAGGACTGATGACCATATATTAAGAGAATTGGTTGAAGGAAATGATATTGTTTAAACCATCAAATCACTTTTTGTCAGTCTCCTTTGTTGGATCCTCATCCAGATCATGCCCTTTAACTGTAGGTGTGCCACAGCATAATTCTGTCTTGGGCCTCTTTTCCCTCTATACTACTTAATTTGGGGATCTTATCAGCTCACATGGCTATAACTACCTTCTCTATGTTCATGATTCTCAAATCTGCCTATCCTCCCTAACATCTTTGCTGATCTCCAATCTCATGTCTCTTACTGCCTGTTAGACATCTTGAACTAGAGGGCCACTAGATATTTTAAACAAAACCGGTCCAAAACTGAACTCTTTTTCTCTCCTTACTCTTCCATACTTCTGACTTTCCTGTTACTGTTGAAGGTAACATTATCTACCTAGTCCCTCATGCTTATAATGTTGATGTCATCCTCAGCTTCTTGCTTTCACTCCTCACATCTAATCTGTTGCCAAGGCCTGTCCCTTTTCACCTTTGCTCCATCTCTGGTATATATTCCCTTCTCTTTTCTGACACTGTTATCACCCTGGTACAGGCCTCCTTCTCCTCTTCTCTAGACTATGCAATTGCCTATTGATGAGTCTGCCGGCTTCAAGTCTGTCCTCCCTCTAATCCATTTTCTATATAGCCACTAATATGATTTTCCTAAAGTTCTGGTCTGAGAATGCCACCTGTCTACTCCGTAAATGCCATTTGCTCCCAATTATTTCCAGGATCAAATACAAAATCCTCTCCTTTGAATTCAAAGCTCTTTATAAAGTAGGCTTCTCATATTTTTTCAGTCTTCTTACATCTTATTTCTACCATATACTTTTCAGTCCAGTTAACACTTGACTTCTTTCTGGCCCTGGAACAAGACTCATGTTTAAGCATTTTCTCTGGCTGTCTCCCATGCCTAGAATGCTTTTCCTCCTCATCTCTATCTCCTGCCTTCATTGAGGTCCCAGCCCTTTATAACCTAGTTTCCTCCTACCTTTCCAGTCTTCTTACACCTTACTTCCCACTGAGTATACTTCAGTCCATTGACACAAGCAGTCTTGTTGTTTCTTGAATAAGACTCATCATTTCTCAGCTCCTGATATTTTCTCTATCTTTTCCCCATTCCTAGACCACTTTTCTTCCTCATCTCCACCAACTAGCTTCACTGGCTTCATTTAAATTCTTACCAAAATCCCATTTCCTGCAGGAAGGCTTTTTCCAAACACTTCTCATTTCTTCACTTTCTTCATTATTTCCTATGGTCTTCTAATGTAGAATCTGTTATATCTTGTGGGATCTTGACTATGACTCCATGATATTTGAATTCTTTCCCTCTTGGTGACTTTTAATATTTTCTCCTTGACTTGGGAGCTCAGGAATTTGACTATAATATTCCTAAGAGTTTTCATTTTGGGATTTCTTTCAAGAGGTGACTGGTAGATTCTTTCAATTTCTATTTTACCCTCTGGTTCTAGTATATCAGAGTAGTTTTCCTTGATAATTTCCTGAAATATGAGGTCATCTTTTTTGAAATATGATTTCTAACCTATTTTTTTTCATGGCTTTAGGTAGTCCAGGAATTCTTAAAATGAATCTATTTTCCAAGTTAGTTGTTTTTCCAGTGAGGTGTTTCACATGTTCTTCTATTTTTTTTTCATTCTTTTGACTTTATTGTTTCTTGATGTCTCAAGTTGTCATTGGATTCCACTTTCCCAGTTCTAATTATTAAGGAGTTATTTTCTTTAGTGAGCCTTTGTACCTTTTCCATTTTGCCAATTTTGCTGTTTAAGGTGTTCTTTTCAGTGGATTTTCATGCCTGTTTTACCATTTGACCTAATTTTTAAGATGTTATTTTCTTCCATATTTTTTAATGCCTCCTTTACCTAACTGTTGACTCTTTTTTTCATGATTTTCTTTCATCACTCTCATTTCTTTTTCAAATTTTACCTCTCTTACTTGATATTTAAAATCCTTTTTAGGTCTTCCAGAGCTTGAGAACAAGTCACATTTTTCTTTGAGGCTTTGCATGAAACCATTTTGATTTTGTTGTCTTCTTCTGAGTTTGTGTTTTGATCTACCCCATCACCATAGTTACTTTTTATGGTCAGGTTCTATTTTTGTTTGCCCATTTTTACAGCTTATTTCTTGCCTTAACTTTATGTTAAAGATGGACTCTGCTCCTGCAGTGGAGGAGGCACTACTCCAGGCTTCAGTTTTTTTGCACAGCTATTTTCAGAGCTGGCTTTGGGTGCCTGTAAGCTCTCAGTTTTTCAAAGGTGGTATGATCTAGGGAGAAGTGGGGTTGCTGCTCTCCTGGGCTATGCTTTGGTCTGTGATTGAACACAAGCACTTTTTTCTACTCTGGAACTGTGATTAGGGTCCCCACTCTTGCTAGTGCTCCTATTTGCCCTTGGGACTGCCACCTGGAACCGTGTATGAGCAATGCAACAGAATCCTGCTCCCAGTGTCAGCAAAGAGTCCCTTGTATTCTCCTTCTAACAAGTTCTCTGACCCCCTTACTGTCTGTGGTAAGCTCTACCACTGCCAATTCAGTCACCTCCAAGGCCTGCTGCTGGTTTGTCTGGTGAGGCCAGTGGTCATGCAGCCTGTCCTGAATGGCACTCCACTCCTACCCCAGTGAGAAAGACCCTTTCTGCTGACTTTCAAAGTTGTCTTGGGCTGGAAAATTGTTTTACCCAGTCCTTTTATTGGTTTTGCCACTCCAGATTTTGTTTTGAGGCATAATTTTAACATTGTTAGGAGGAATTTGGGAGAACTAAGGTGATTCCCTTCCTTAACTCTACCATCTTGGCTCTACCCCCCAGAAATATGCCTCTTGAGGGCAAGACTACATTGTTATTGTTGCTTTTGCTTAGTATCCCCAGCTCCTACCAGAGTGTCTTACATAGTAGGCACTGAGTCAATCAATCAGTCAACAAGCATTTAGTGTTATGTGGCAGGCACTATACTAAGTGCTGGGAATACAAATATAAGCTCCCACAAGGAGCTTATATTCTAGTGGGGGAAGATAACACATAGTGAGTACATAATGATAAGAAATGAAAAGATATATGACCATCTCATATTGAATTGAATTAAACTAGACTTAACAGTGAATAAGTGAAAAAAAATATTTGTAAGTGCTTACCATACTCAAAGCATAGTGCTTTGTGTTGGGCATACAGATAGAAAATCAAGGTAGTCCCTGCTCTCTAGGGTCTCCTGTTCTAATGGGATCAAACAACACTTACAGGTTTCAACAAAAAGGCAGAAGGAAAAGTCCCATAGTCTTTAGGGTACAGCAGCATAGCCAGATGGTAATTTAAATATGTTAATGTTTTTATACTGATACTCATATCTATTTCTGATGTTGACTTTATGCTGATAGTTGGTTAAACAGTTGGTGTTGGTTGTGACGAGGAAAATGGGCCATTTCTCCATAGTGATTATTCCCTTCAAAGATGGTTGAAGAGCCTAGGCTGGAAGTAGGACTAGTAGTTCTAAAGATACTGTTGCTCCTAGGGTTCTTGGGTTTAGCGTCCTGGGCTGTGTCCATTGGGCTCTAAAGGGAGGTGGTGGTGGCAGCTTGACTACTTAGCACATGCCACGTTCTGTGTCCCTTTCAGAATTCCTTGCTTCTACAGCTAGATTTGCTCTCTTGCCCAATAGGTAGCAATTGGTTGGCAGTTGGTGGGAATGGCTAACCCTCTGTCTACAATACTTCTTTTAAGGTAGTTAATTCACAAAATTTGAGATGATAATCTTAGTTCCTTAGCCCTGAATTCATTCAAATAACTTTAAGCTATGGAGGCAGTTACTTTTAGAGGTGTCACCATTTATTCTTATTATGCCAGTGTAACCATTTCTGAGGAACGTTGATTTCAACGTTAACGTGTATCAATAAGTTAATTCTGTGCAAGATTTTTGATTGCATAACTTCTGCCACTACCAACAGTACAAAGACTTCCAGTTTTGCTAATGCATTGTCTCTTCTGTGGCTTAAGAAATCTGCTTACTTCACGATATCACGTGTTTTCTGTCTAGTTATCAGCCCTTTATTGGTACATACCACATATGTGGTGAAGATCATCTCTTTGGATCATATTTGAGGAATATCCTTAGTGGTCTCATCAGCCAGTTATCAGAGGGTATTAGCACCACCTTGTGGTTCCTGTCTTACCATATCATTTATATATTCAGTGCCCATACATCCAATACATAGGTCATAAAATTAGCAAAAGGAAAGATAATAATAGGGCCCAGTTTTGGTTAATGACAAATTTAGTATATTCTCTCCAAAGCTTATGAACCTTTTTTTTTGTTAGAAGCTATTTATTATTTGAACCTTTGTTGTAAAATCTCTCTTTGTTTACCTTAAAAGCTGACATGTTATATATTGCGTACTGTGGTGATAAGCGGGCTTGAAGATATAGTTTAACCTAGGCAGTTCATGAATAAGTAACATTAAAACAGCAAATAATTTTGAGAATAGTTAAGACTCATACATAACTTATGAATGTGAGACTATTTTGACATAGGCCTCTTTTAGAAGATGTTTTAAAATTAGTATTTCATTGGGTGCAGTGGCACATGCCCTTAGCAACAGGAAAAAATGAGGCTGGCAAATCTCTTGAGCTTGGGAATTCTGAACTGCAATGAGTTGTGCCAATTGAGTATCCTGATTAAGTTTAGCATATGATGGGTCCCTGGGAACAGGGTGCTGCCACGTTTCTTAAGGATTGGGTAGAACATCCTAGACCTGAAACAGAGCAGATCAAAGCTCTAGTGTTATTGATCAGAGTATAGTTGGACCAGTGTGTAGATCTTTCACTTGTAGCCTGGGCAAGAGAAGAAGACTCATGTTTAAAAAAGTAAAATCAATATTTCATATTGTATTTTTGTTGTAGTAGCCAAATAGTTTCCTTTTAGCCAAACTTGAGCAAGCACATATCTTTTTCAGCACTTCATGATAGTATTCAATGATTTTTATAAATATTATAGACAAAGTTCATATAATTGAAATTCATATAGTGTTAAGTTTAAAACCAATTTCACATAAATACAGCCTTTTCTGTTTTCTGTCAGTTACTCTTTCCTGTATTATTAAGATAATTAAATTATATTCTTTGAACATTGATTTAAATAGCCTAAAGACTTATGTTTGTAGATTCACCTTGGTTTAAAAAAAAAATCAGTGTTGACAAAGATGGAGCCTTATCCAGGGCAGGAAGTTAAATTGTATTAATGGTATTAGACTATAATAAAGCTAACCAGTCCTTTATATAATGAAAGAAAATCATTACTGGTTATAACTCAGTCAATAAGCATTTATTAAGCATCTAAGATCCCAAAGTAGATCTCAAAGTAGAGAAAACTGAAAATCTGGAAACTTAAATTTAAATTTGTTTAAAGTTATAACTGTTTTTTCCACATTACATCAAACAAAAATGTGGCATGGATTTATGTCTTAGAGACTCTAGTACAGGAAAATACATATAGTGCATGTAAGAATTATTCCAGTGTGATATATGGTTTACTGCATAAACAAAATAGTCGTGTGCAATTTATAATTCATATGACCTGAGTTATATTGCATCAGCATATGCCTGAAATAATGTAATATTTTTCCTTAATTATGAAGCTTTGGTGAGTTACCTGGACTGATCAGGCAGTGGTAATATCAGAACAGTCACTATTATTTTCATTTTCAAAATATTTATTCTTTTATTTGAGGAAAATATAAAATGAACTAATCATTTTTCCAACTTTGATTTGTTTTTCTGAGTTATGTTATTGCCATGCCTTAAAGTTTAGTTAAGTATAACAGTGGTTTCCAATGTTTTTTTTTCTCAAACCCCTCACAACCAGAGCAACAACAAATATGTTGGGATCCCCAAGAGTAATTTAATATGCTATTCATTCTTTTGTATTTATGCACTGAGTATTGAAATACAATAAATATGATAAATTTTGCTCAAAAAAGCTCTAAATTAAAATTTACATTCCACAGTTATAAAATAGAAAATTTCATTCTAAGTATCATTATGAAAACTCTAAATATAAAAATATGAAACTCTTAATTATAATTTAAAATATTTTATGTGGGACATTCTGTAAGAATTTTTAAAAGTGATCCAGTAGGACCTCATATTCTTATTATTTTTTGAAAGATTTTATGTTAAATTTATTTTATTAGTTTTGTTGCATATAAATAGCATTTTAAATGAAATTAGTTATAATTTGGAAGATTTTTTAAAATATTATATAATAACCATACTTAAACTTAATTTCAATGTTATGCTTGTATTTGAACAAAGGTTTGCAATATTTGGCTCAATACTAGAAACAGTTTTATGCTTCTGTGTCTGACGATCCCTTGGGAATCAATTTGAGTGCAAATGTTGAACCCATGTGGCTTTTTGGAAATAATTTGATGACAGGTTGAGAAACTACAAGAACATGTTGTACTTACTAAGAAGTGGTCAGTTTGATGTAATCGTACATGAACCCCAAAATTGTTGTGTGCATGATCATGATGGTTTTAAATTGCTACAAGAAAAAAAACCTATGATGCTTCAAACATTTACACATGCTTGTTGTCACAAAAGTGTAAAATATATTTGCAACATAATTGGGCAGTTATTCACTGCTTAAGGCATCATTAAAGAATTGTTGTAACCTTCAAGGGGTTCACAAACTAGTAGATGGGAATTACTGATCTGGTGTAAAAATAGCATCTGATTATACATGATCGTGCCTTTGCTGTAGTCTGACTCTGACGGTATCTCACTATCCTTAAGCAACTTACCTAATTTTGTTAGAGTAAGCTTTCATTATAGTCCCAGATTCACTATTGTGACATTGGACTATAAATTAAATCACTTGAACCCCAGGCCTCATCTGTAAAATGAAGATGATGGATTTTCATATCTTGAAATTCTCTTCCACTGCTAAAATTATTTTATTTTTTTCTTAGGTTCTTCATTTATTAATTGGAAATTAGAACTATTTAGAAATCTGTCTTCTTACCTCAGAATTTTTGAAGGATAAAAATGTCTCAATAAGGTAAATAGCATGATGCAAATTTTAATAGCCAGTACATTTGAAGCTTGCTTTAATGCTATGTACTATCACCATACAGAAATAGTAATAATAATAATAGAAAACAATATTCTGTGACTACAGTTGTGTATATACAGTTATATACTTAGCTATCTCCCGTAGTCTTCAACTTAGCTTTAAGAAATATTTTTTGAGTGGAATGGTATAGTCCATTACCACTTTCCAGAATCATTGTTGGTGGTGACTTAATTACACTTCTCAGAATGATGCAGGAAGGTGGCAGAGAGGAGGGCTTAGCATATTCCAGACAGCTCTGGCAAGTAAGAAGATGGCCTTGATGAGGATGACGCTATATTGTATCAAAGCTCTGTGGCCTGGTTCTTCCTTGGCATAATTATGGTTTGGAGAATGGAGTAACAGAAGTGGCAGGACTGAAAATAGTTGGAGTAAGGATGAAGACACTTTCAAGCATGCAATAAAGTCTTAAAAGAGTTGACTGGATCTCTGAAAGGTTAAGTCACTTACTTGTCCAGGGTCACTCAGCTAGCATGTGGCAGAGGGACGTCTTGGAACTGCATTTTCATGATTGTGCACCTCTCTTTTTCCATTCTACCACTTTATTAAAGTTGCATGTTACGGAGGCTGAATACTTCTGTTACTGATGTAGATAATGGTTCTTGTCACTTTAAAGAAGAGGTCTCCTTAGAACTCAAGACTTGGAGGGAAATATTATAATACTACTGAAAATGTATAGAAACCCATTTTAATTTATTGCTACAGATGGTAAATTAACAATGTACAATTGATGTTTCTAGAACTTATTTCCTAAGCTAAGATTCTTATTTTTCTGTTTCGAACGTCACTGCTGATTATGATGATGTAACAAGTTTGTAGGGTAGACAATGTGGTGCCTCATGTTTCTCACATATGGTATATGGATACCTGTGTACTCTTTGGACTTGCTGTTGTACTCCAGCCTGTACTCACACTGTCATGGTTAGATTCCCAAGAAGGCCCCATGATTACATTCAGACTCTCTCAGAGTTCTAGGGATAATCCTGTTGTGCAAAAATACTCTCCTGCCACTTGGCACTTTTGTTCTGGAGCCCTTTCTCAAGTGCTTCCACTTACATAAAATTAGCCATTCAGAGTAATGGACAGTTTTTTATTTTGAGCATAACCATTTACTTAACAAAATAAGACCAAAAAAAATTCACATCGCAGTTTACATACATACTTGTATAGTTCCTTCCCAGCAGTGCACCCATCATCTGTAAGAGAGAACAGGCATTCACAAAACCTGAGGATGAAGCATGAGTGAAGAAAACTCATGTGCTCAAAATAACTAAACTATAGAACTGTAAATTTCAGTATCCTCTTTTCATCCCAAGAATTATGCATGAAAGTTCTTTGATAAACTTAGCTTATGTGTTGAACAGAAGCTTCCATTGTTAAACCGAATTCATCTACTCTGTGTTTTTTAGCACCTTACTGGTTGAGGTAACTCATCCAGACTAATTAATCTGTGCATGACTTCTCTCATCTCTTTGCTCAGCCGGATCTTCTTTTTAATAGCATCTATTAATAACTATCACTTCAGTTTTTGCCAATGCCATTTTGAAATTCGTCTTTTCACCTTTCCATCTATCTCTTTGCCTCTGTCTTTCTTACTTTTAACTACAACTAGATAAACATTTGTCCCATAATCACAGAAGAGTTCTGGTGTCAGTTTTGCTCCAGGATGCCATGATTTGTCACATTCAGAATGAGCAGCAACTGTCTTAGAACTCAGAATCAGAGCATCTGTTTTTCTCTTATAATTCTGACCAGTTATATGCCCCAACGAGTGAAATGCCAAGGGTCATTTCATCTTTAAAACAGAAACAGGTAATCTCCTTTTCCCTTCCGTAGCATTAGTCATTTTCATCCTAAAAAATTAGTTTGGCTCGGGGAGAGTGAGAGTAGGATTTCTAGGTCTTTGGAAGAGTGAGTCTTGCAAAATGTCACATCATTCATTACCTTCTTGGGTATTTTGCCTCAGAAACAGAGACCAGAAGACCTCATGTGCCCAGTATTTTAAGTGATAGTATCTGGACTTTCACCTGTGATCATACCATACCTATTTATGCTGCCAGGGGGAAGAGGAGTACTAACAGCAAAAGTCACAACCCCTTGCCCATATACAGTCTCTTTTATTTCAGCAGTATCTGAAATAGTCTTCAGGGTGCTCTGAAAATAGCTTTACAAGCTCTCGGTCATACCCACCCTTTCCTCAAATTCAGAGTTTCAAGAATACTTTGATTTTCTCTAAATTTCCTCATTCATTCTCAATAGGTTTGATTTTCTAATGTCACAAAAATACACCTCCAGAATTCATCCCATACTGGTGGACATTTTTCCCTCAATCCCAGTGTTTCAGGCTGCTGATTCACCTAGAGTTAGAGCCAAAAACTTTGGAAAATCGTTTTCTGATCTCTATGAAAAATAATCAGCAGATCAATATAATTTTTTTCTTTTTTTTTTAAATTTATTTATTTAATTTCAATATACTTTTGAAAACAAGGCCTCTAGGTCACACAGTGGATAGAGTATCAGACTTGGAGGGAAGAGAACCTGAGTTTGAATCCAACATTAGATGCTTATTAACTATGTGACCCTGTTAAAGTCACTTGTCTTCTCTTAGTCTTACTTTCCTCATATGTAAAATTGAGATAATAATAGCACCTATCTCATAGCATTTTTGTGAAGATTAAATGAGATATTATATGTAAAACACTTTTCAGACATTAAGTGATATAGATATGCTAGCTATTTTAAAAGTTGTGTTTTAAAATA
This sequence comes from Phalanger gymnotis, assembly GCA_028646595.1. NCBI lineage: Eukaryota > Metazoa > Chordata > Mammalia > Diprotodontia > Phalangeridae > Phalanger > Phalanger gymnotis. The sequence continues at coordinate 130,530,331 of CM053622.1, read as the reverse complement.
CATATTGGATTTCTATATCTGTCAAAATTATTTGACATTATGTCTATTCTTAATAATTTTCTAAAATACTAAGTGTCTGAAGTTATTTTTCTTCTTTAAGTAGCTTACCAGTTGTTTTGAAGTAGTCAAGTCATAATATTAATGGAAGTACTAATTCATAATTTATTCAAGAAAAATTGAATGTATTTTATTATCCTATAAGTAGACAGTTATTAAGTGACTTTAAAAATTAACTTTTAATTTAAAATTGCTTTTATCCAGTTTTATGGAAACATAATATTTTATATCAGCTTTACATTGTATTATATAAGAAAATTTTTTGTCTGATTCTTGAGGTATGGAAGTCTCTTTTAAATTCATGTAAGTTCTAAAATTTATTGTAACTGTGCCATAAAGATTTGAATGCCAGCTTTAACTTAATCCCTCAATTTTATGCCCCCAGTCTGAACCATGAGAGAATGCCTTTATTACTTAATCTTTTTTTTTAAATGATAGGGTCTAAATTTATGCAGGAATATTTCTCATTGTATTTCTCACTGTCTTTCGGATGCTTAAAAAAATAGCATAAAGACAAAGATTTAGCACAAATTAATACTTTTAAAAAGAATGTGAAACATGTCATTTGGGGCTGCACAATTAGAAGAACCCTTTTAATAAACCTTGTAACTCACAAACAGGTCATTTTCTTCACTGAACATATCATTAATTACCTTCTGAACTTACTAATGCTCCAAGTTAATGGAACATAATTTGAACGCACCCATCCTTGGAATAAATGGTTCCTTAGCTTCATGTAAGAGATAGCTTAATGCTCTCACCGATGGCTGAGCTTGGAATTAGGAAGACTTGAATTTAAGTTTTCACATGTACTGACTGTGTGAACATGGACAAGTAAAGTTACTTAACCTGTCAGTACCATTGGGTAAAGGGAGTTTCTACATTTGGAGTACCCTTACACTAATGAAATTATAGGTACTGAATCCTATTTTAACTCTTCTTTAAAAAGTTTTACATCTGGTACTCTGTTTCATGTTACAACCCAAATTTAACTCAGTTCAATTCAACAAACATGTAGCACCTTCTGTGTGCCAAGTACTATTTTACATGCTCAGCATGAAATTTGAAACATGCTAAAATTTCTGATCAGTTTTTATGACATTATTATCTCCCAGTCTCCATCCTATATTGAACCTTCTCTTGTGGCAAAGAAAGCATTAACCAAACCCAACCAGAGATGGTATCTGATGATGACTTTCCTTAACCAAAATGGGAATTAATAAAAACAACAATGCTTACCTCATAAGGTTGTTGTGATGATCAAATAAAATAATGTTTGTAAAATGCTCAGCACAGTGACTGGCACATAGTAGGTACTATGTAAATGCTAAGTATCATTATTATTATTACTGTTATTATGGTCACATTGTCATCACCCCTAGTCTCCCACCTTTGTAACAAGAGAATGAAGAATGAAGATAAAATACATTGAAAATTTCTTTTCTGGTAAAATTTGACAGTATTTAGAAAGGAAGAGAAAGATTTTTCTAGAACTTGTTTGCCCAGTATTCAATCAAGACTTTTGTCTCCAGGCTCAGTTCTTTTACTGGTAAATCGTGTCATGTTGGCATATGTAACAGAGAAAATGTTACGATTTGCTTTAAGTATGTAACAAAGGGATGAAGGAACCTTTAATGAAGTTAGTGCATTCAGAATAATAGATCTCTTAGAATGTTTGCCCTGTTGCTTTCCTAGTGGATTTAGATAGAAGTTGAGTAAAAGGAGACATTGTAGTTCCTAGATAATGAATGATGGTTTCCATTTTCCTTTTTTAACAAATATTTGGGGGATAGGCAGCTGAGACTTTGCTTCTTAACACATTTCATCATAAAATCCTGTCACCTTAAATAATCATTAAAACTTGAGCATTCTAATGTATTTGATATACTTTTTACACTTGTGCATGATATTATCTGGTATTTTTCTGACCATGTACTACCCAAAATCTATTTTCAGAAGAAAAATCAAAAATAATATTTCAATTTGAAATTTTCCTTTTGTATTTATTTTTCTTTCACTTTGAAATGTCATCGATAGTTTCAAGTAGAGGTTTGGGGAATTTATTAATATCAGTTTTGTAGGTAGTGGGGAAACAATAACATAAAAGAGAAGTAATATTACTTTGGGGAGAGGGTGAGGAATCATTTGTCATAGCCAATGAGAAAACAGTTAAATAAAGACTCAATGTCAGAGAGTTAAGATAAAGATACAAAGGCAGGCAAAGGGTTAAATGAAAGGAATAGCAGGCTACTTGCTACTGGCTTGAGTTTAAGGATGGTAGAACAATTATCCCTCATTTATTTGAGAAATGTGACGAACTGCCAAAGAAAGGTGGATGCATTTGAAAATTTAAGATCGTAATTGAAAAATTAAAAGACTATTTTTAAAGAAAATTGTATTAGAAGGCAAGTTAAAAAAACTCAAGATTTTAAAAAATGGGTTCAAATAGTTGTCTTTCATAATATTATTGATTTTTTTCAATGTTTTCATCAGTCGTTTCATTTAGTGGTCCTTCACTTGGGAACCTAGATTTAGATCTCAGAATCACTTCGGATATCTAACCTCCTTATTCTAATGAGGAAACTGAATCCCAGATGAGTTAAACTACTTGCCTATGTTGCAGAAATATTAAGGATTAGAGCCAGGATTCAAACCTGGTACCCAACTTTCTTATAGTCTACACTCCACTTTGATACACTTTATTGACTCAAATAATTTTTACAAATGAATTAATTTGTCATAAATGTCTATAATGGAATTATTTTGCATTCTTTAAAAGGAATAGGAGAGCAGCTATTTTTAACTAACTAAGAAACTGCTTTAACTCCTCAACTCTGGTATTTTCACATGCTCATTTTAAAAAAAAAATGTATTGCCAGAAACAATCATATATTTACCAAAACAGATAATGAATCTTGTAACCTTTTTAGAACAACCTTTGCAAATCCTATATGACTTTATCACTGTGTAACTGAGTAATACTGTCAAAGATTAATGAAGATTTCTGAGGATGGCAGTAGACCAGAACTTGGGTGAACCCATTTGTCGTGTTTTTTTTTTTTTCCCTTTTACATGGTTCATTGAATTATATGGTGTCAAACAACCTATTTCATTTTTTTTTTTCACTGAATCAGTGAGTTATTTCAGTGTTTGGTAGACAAAATATGAATTAAATAGAGTCAACTTGTTTCTCTTCCAGGCTATTTTTCTGGCCTTGTTCCTGTAAATAAAACCTATGTTCCATTTATTATGTGCTATATTATATTTAATTTAGGGGTTCTTTGGTGGTGTTTTTTTTTTGTTTGTTTGTTTTTTATATTTCCACTTTGCCTTCTGTTCCTAAGAGGTCTGGACAGTTTTCCTTTAAAATTTCTTGAAATGTGATATCTAGGCTCTTTATTTTTTTTATTTTTATTTTGTTAACATCTTTCAAGTAGCACAGTGATCCTTAAAATCTTTTTCCTTCATTTGTTTTCCAGGTCATTTCTGCTGAGAAATCTCTTATGTTTTCTTTGATCTTTTTTAAATTTTTTTCTTTGTTTGTTTTTTGACTTTGTTTTATTTTTGTTTTTGCCTGGTAGAGTCAGTAGCTTTTATTTAAGCATTCTAATTTTGAAGGAGTTTCTTGCTTGGGCAAGATTTTGTATCTTTTTTTAATTAATAAGCTATTAATTCCCTTTCCAGTTCTTTGTTCTACAACTCTTTTTTCTTTTTCTGGTTTTTTCTAGTGTTCTCATTTCATTTATAAAAAACATTTTTAGCCTTTAAAAAAATACTCGTTTCATTTCTTTCAGGAATTCAGGTTGAATTTTTGCCCAAACTATGTTTTCCTTTGATGCTTTGCTTGTAAATGTCTTGCTTTCATTCTTCAGCATTCCTATCACTATAATAGCTCCCCCCCACCTCATTTTCCTAGTCTACTTTCTGATTTTGGACTTTGTCTTAGTGCTGGATTCTCACCATTTCTGAAGGAATGGTCTAGCTGATTCTATGGCTACTTTCTTGGATGGTATTTGTTGTTGTTCACTTGTTTTAGTTATGTCTAACTCTTTGTGACCCCATTCAAGATTTTCTTGGTAATGACAGTAGAGTGGTTTGCTATTTCCTTATCCAGCTCATTTTACAGATGAGGAACTGAGGCAAACAGGGTTAAGCGACTTGCTCAGGGTCACATAGTTGGTAAGTGTCTGAGTCCAGATTTTAACTCAGGAAGATGAGTCTTGAGGCCTAGTGTTCTATCCACTGCATCCACTAGCTGCTATGGATGGTATTGTTATTTTATTCCAGAGTCTCAAGGACAGTTCAGCCTGGGAACCTGCAAATTTTCAGTGCTCCCAAAGTCTGATCTGTGCTCCCTGGTCTGAGCTTTGCAAGATATCAGTGTAGATTTGTGTCTAGTCAGCAGTTGATTTCTATTGTTCTCAGCCATTATCAGCCACTTGGAAAGCTCTACTGCTTCAGAGTGACTGTGCTCCAGCCTCCTCTTTGACCTGGGATTCCTTCCCTACTCATTGTTCTGTAGGCTTTAGATTGGCTTAGGAAATGAAACTGAGGCCCTGGTCCACTTCTGTAGTGCAAACCACACAACTACTGCTTGCTTCTGTATTTGCTTCTTGCTTGGTATGAAAGTTAGGCACTACCATTCCTCCTTGCCCTAGAGTGCCACTCCTGAGTATAAGCCTTGTATCTCTGACCTGTAAATAGGTAGTGGGCAAGAAAGGCTTCAGAAGGCCCCTGTTTTCACAGCCTGCAGGAAGTTGCAATGTCCCTTTATGTGCTTGGAACTAAATCTTACCCTTAGGCATAACCTTTCCTTAGACTGCAATCATTCATGCTGCTGTTCCTGGCCAGATCCTTCCCCAGTTTCTATAGACTTCTCTGTCTCTCTCAGTCAATCTCATAGGAAAAAATTATTTACTGTTAGCTTTACCTGGATTTCCCTATCAGGATTGTGTTTAGTGTGTTTTCAGAGATCTATCTAGAGGAGTTTTGTGGGGCAACTCCTCTGTTTTCTTCCTCCTCTCTAACGGCAAGCAAAGTGGGACTTTTTGTTGTCTTTTGTTTCGGAGTGCTTCTCGGCACTAAGGCAATCAAGTACCTTTGAGTCTTGCCTTCGTTTGAATCAAGAGTCATTGTTTGGAAACTATATATGATGTGGTGCTAGTCCTGATTGGAGATCTTTCTTACACTGTTTTGTTAAGTAGGTACTAAGCCCCAGGGCCCTAAACAGGATATATATGATCTGAGGTTAGCATTTTCCTTTGGGGGCTAACTCATGGGAATAAATTATCTGAACAGAAATTTATATGAAAAGAGCAAAATAACTTTAATCAGCAGACAGGCTTCTAGCTGTCTGTCTAAGACATTACATACAAAGTTACTGGAGAGAGAAGCACCAACATCTGGGTTTTTAAAAGCCATGGGGCTCCAATGGCTACCCAGAGTCTTGTCTAGTCAAATCACACAAAAATCTTCCAGTGAGTGATGAAATGCTAACCTCAGAGTATATATACACTTCTTCAGGGTCAGAGGTCTCACAGCCATATGACTCAAACCCATGTGACCTAAGCCTTCCTGTGACTTAAGCAGGTCATCAAAGACTCTTGATTGAAACAGAGGCAAGACTCAAAGGCATTACATTACCTTAGTGCTGAAAAGCACTCCAAAACAAAAGACAACAAAAAGTCTCTTGTGGTCCTTGTGGCAAAGCCATTTTTCCCACATTGGAACCTTGCTTGTTCTTAATAAAGAGTTATTCCCTTCTTCTGTGTGTCTCTCAGTTACCTCTTACCCCTTATATTTCTTCACATAGTGTTCAATGTCTTCTTTACTTACATCTTTATCCTAAGTTACTGATTTGAACCCCTTTTTTCCAGTGCCAGGTTCTTTCTTTCTCTCCCACTCTTCCATTGGAGATCAGATGTTTTTTGGTCCTGTTCTTGAATTCCTGGGCTTCTGCTACTGACTTCTACCTTTACTGATTTGTCTGTGCTCAAAATTCCATCAGATTTCAGGCTTCCCCATTTCATACAGTTTCAGAGCATTATTGTTTTCAGGGCTCTCTAATGTCTCGGTTGAAGTTGTTGCGTACTTCTGGTTTTCCTTGATTCTTCCAATCAGAATGCTGCCAGCCGTGGACTTGTGTCCATGCTAAGAGTGCTGTGATTTTCCTTGCTTTATGAAGATTTCCACTTGGAGCATTCCACATTAATTGCCTCATACTCTCCTCTCCACTTGTAAATCCTTCTGAAGGCTTCAGATACCCCTGGAGGTTCCAGTATAGTGCTAGTTGGCTTTTCTCTCTCTCTCTCTCTCTTTCTTCTTAACATGTGATAGCCCTGGATTTGCTTGCTAGATCCCTTTCCTCGTATTGTAGGTCATATCTGTTAGTCTTTTTGTTCCATCATGGGCTGAATGAAGGTGCCTATTATAGTTTCTCTTTGAGTTTCTTGATGCTTTTTTGATTCTCTCTTTTTAGATAGCTGCTGTAGTACTTGTGGGAGAGCTCAGTTCCTTTCAAGAAATGTATTAGACCTCCATCATTATTGATTCCAGGATAATTCAAATGTAAGAGAACAGTGAATATTCTCTCACATTTATTTAGCACTTTTCAGTGAAAGTTTAAACCAAAATAATCTAACCTGTGAGGATATGTGTTTCATACTCACATCTGTTTACTAGGGCTAGTCAGTCCACTGCAAGAGGTCTATATTGCTCTTTAATAAATCCTGGACCCGTACATTGAAATTTAATCTCTCTTTTAAACCTCACTTGCTGAATATTTTCACCTGGATGTGCTGTTGGTATCTTAATCGCAGCATGTTTCAAACAGTTCTCATATTCACCCCCAGCCTGTCTCTCTTTCAGACTTCTCTACTTGTTCTGAGGAAACTCCTGTCACTGTCATCCTTCTAGCCTTTTGGTTTGCCCCCTAGAGTTCTTCCTAAATCTTCTTTTTCACTCACATCTACCAGATTCTACCCCTATCACATTGATCTCATTCTCCTCACTCACACATCCACCAACTTATGTGAGGCTCAAAAACCCCAAATCTGAGCTTATCACATTAGGCTCACACTCGCTCCCTCAGCTTTTCTCACATGTCTCTATAATACACCCTCTACACAGCTTCTCCTTTTGCATCACTGGTAGTGTAAAAATGTTTGTTGTTGTTCAGTCATTCTTCATATTGTCCAAATCTTTATGACCGCATTTGAGGCTTTCTTGGCAAAGATATTGGAATGGTTTGCCATTTCCTTCTCCAGCTCATTTTGCAAATGAGGAAATTGAGGCATACAGGGTTAAGTGACTTGCCCAGGGCCACACGACTAGAAAGTATCTGAGTCTGTATTTTAACTCAGGTATTTCTGACATCAGGCCTGGCGCTCTATGTATTATGTTGCCTAGCTGCTCTGAAAAAAAAAATGTTTCATTTTATTTAGAGGGTTTTGTTTTCATTTTTAACAAATTGTTAGATGCTTTTTTATTCTCTGTAACATGAACTGAAATCTGAAATGAACAAGTGTTTCATAAAGTGATGTTTCTTCTTGAATCTGGGTGCACACTAAATATAAGTCATCTTTTTATTTTTCTATCACCTAACCCACATGCTTATTTAAAGAGTGTGGAATTTTAGACAGAGAATAAATATGGTATTCTATAACTGTCCTCATTTTTTACAAATGAGGAAACTGAAGCATGGAAAAGCAAAATGTCTGCCAAAATCACAAAATTAATGGCAAATGTACTATTTGAACCCAGTATTTTGAATCTGATATGCTCACTTGAATTTGTTATTTTGGCAGGATAATGGGGAGTTATTTGACATAATTATAAACTAAGCCATGAAATATATTTTAACACTAATTTTTCTGTTATAATTTTAAAATGTCATTTTTTTATTTAAAAATTGCATATTGTTTTGGAATTGCTTGCTATCAAAAATTGCTAAACTACTGAGGAATTATTTCCACTTTTATTTGAGTAGATTTTGCTTTTAATTTTGTTTCTTTGAAATACAAAATAGTATCATTATCCTCAATCAGTAACTCGTTTTATATTTCTTGACCAAGTTGTTCATTGAATGATAAAAAGCAGATCAATTTACTGTTGATAAAATACACTCCAAATCCACTGTTTTTATTTAATCTGCACCAACCTACCTTTCTTCAAATCATTACATATCTTTTTTAGGACAGCACTTTTTTTTTTTTAATTAAGCTTTTCCATATCACAGAAGCCTAAGGAATCCATAGGGTGCTTTATATCCATAAATACATAAGACAATATGTGATAATGATAGTAAAGGCTATGATAGCTGGTGTTTGTATAGACATTGACATATTTGCAAGTGCATTGCAAATGTTATTGTATTTTTATCCTCACGGCAACAGCAACCCTGGGAGGTAGTTTCTGCCTTTCTTTTTGACAGATGAAGAAAATGACTGAGAGATGTGAAATAATTACCCAAGATTATGTAATATTTTTAGTGTCTGAGGTTGGATTCAGACCCTTGTCTTCCTAACTCCTGGATGTCTAGCACTCTATTCACTTTATTATTTAGCTTCCCTAAGTATTTCTTTCCTCTTGAAAAATTATTGTTTTCAGATAGAAAATATATTTTTAAAATATATTAAGAAAAGTTTCTAGGAATAGCAGATTTTTTCATGTATTTGGAGTGCTATTTTTATTTTAACAATGCTTAGTTCAGTTATAAATTGTGACTCTTTTAAGAATAAATTGTTTTCTTGAATCATATTATCCTTGCTTCTTTGGGCCAAGAGTAAGAAATAGATTTTCTTCCATCTTTTGAAATATTGGCTGAAAAACGGGCAAAAACATTTACTTTCAGGCACGGACTCTATATGCCAAGTTTTAGTTGCTTTAATTTAGGGGTGGGGGGAAGGAGTATGGGGTAAGGATAATGGAACTGCCTGCACAATCTTAGCTACAGTGTTGTGTCCCAGATGTGACACTGTAATGTGCTTCAGATGTTTGAGCCCTGCCATCTTGTTAGTATGTTATTCTAAGACACAAGATGGTTCATTGTTTGGCTTAAAAATAATTTTTTTACATTTTATTATTAAGAATGATGAGCAAATATTTGGAAGGACTTTTTTAAGTCTTTCACAATCATTTAACCTTTGCCATGCTTAGAGAACCATATACTTTTCATTGCACTTAGGTCTTTATTTTTTCTTTGAGAACCATTTAACTGCACTCTGCTACCAGCTCCTTTGCTGGGTGATTTGTTTGAACCTTGAAGTGAATTTTTTATGGTCCAACTTGCACTCTGGCAGTAATTTTTTTTTCTTTCTTTCTTTTTTTTTTATTGAGCACCTAAGAAACTGTATGAAAACTTTAGTCTGTTTCCACTTCCCTCTGGGGAGTGGTAATGTTTAAGACTAAGCGAAAGAAGGAAAGTTTTTAGTTGTCTATTGTTTAAAGAATACTTCTAAGGGAAAATAGCTATGATATCTTCTGTTAAAATGATTTCTATGCCTCTACTCTGCTTGTAGGTTCTATTACTTTACACAGACAGAAATTCAAGCATTCAGCTCCTGAGGAAAGAGGAAAATTGTTCTGTTGGTGAACATTTTATAGGGCAGCCTGGTGATAGTTTTGTAAGTCAACAAATTATAATAATAATATATACTAAAAAAGGATTCCATCAGATGCCAGGGTGGTACTTATGAAACTGAAATTGTGCTGAAAGTTAATAAATAGCCTTCAGATTGACTTGTCACAATTTCACATTTAAGTTGATGTTAAATTCTCATTGTAACATGTCGATATATGAGTACCATTATCTCAAATAAACTATAATAAATATTTTGTCGCTCTATTCTTTTCTATCCTCATTTGATATAGTATCAGAAAGAAGAGGTGTTTGATTTGCTCACACATTTAGGATACGCTGGTTGATTTATTGAACATTTCTTATTTATGGATGGTTTTCTTATATCTTAGAGGCTTCTCTGAACAGGGATTTATACTGCTATGTCTTGCTAAGACTACTAAGTTATAGAAGGACCAAAGTCCTTAACTAAAGACACATGTTCTACTGAGGTTTAACATAGTATATTAAATTACTCACGTGACTTTGCTTTTACTAGTTTCATTCCAACAACTGAAGTATCATTTTCTTGTTACTACACCTCTACTACTTTGTGTCTTTTGTAAACCTTTTGTTTCAAATGCATTCAGTTTTGCTATTGTTTTTGCAGCTATTCTAAGTAAATAAAATACAGATCCTTTCTCCTTGCATATATCTTACTTACCATTCTTTCCAACTCAGGTGCATTCTTGAGTTAGATTGCCTCTCCTAAACATTAAGTCGTTTCAGTCATGTCTGACTCTTTGTGACCCCCTTTGGGGTTTTTTTGGCAAAGATACTGGAGTGTCTGGTCATTTTCTTTCCCATCTCATTTTACAGATGAGGAAACTGAGCAAAAGGGTTAAATGACTTTCCTAAGGTCACAGAGCTAGTATGTATGTGTTTGAGGCCAACTTTGAACTCAGGAGAATGAGTCTTCTGTGACTTCAGGTCTGGCACTCTCTGCAATGTGCCACCTAGCTCCCCCTAAATGCTCTTTACTAAAAACATGGTGCTGGAGCACATGAGCTTCTGCTCTCTAATTTGTCTACAAAATTTAAAGTGAGCAGAATTCAGACAGGCTATTATAATATGTTTGTCAAGTCAAAAAGCATTTATTAAGCACCTGCTATGTCAGATACTCTATTCTCTAATTCAGCAATAGCATTCTAAAGTGAGCAGAATTCACACAGGCCAGTTAGTATAATGTATTTGTTAAATTAAATCAGCAAGTATTTATCAAGCATTTACTAGATGACTGGCACTTTGGTAACGGTTGGGGATACAAAGAAAATAAAAAAAAAACCAGCCCTTACCTTCAAGAAGTTCATAGTCTAATGGGATAGAAAACATGAAAATAACTACTGTGTAATAATAAAATATACAACGATAAATTGATGAACAGAAGGAAAAGTTAGTATTAAAGGGGATTAAGAAAGGCTTCTTGTAGAAGGAAGGATTTTCACCAGGACTCAGAGGAAGCCAGGAAAGCCTGGAAGTAGAGATGAGGAAGGAGAATAACCAATAAAAGTACATGCAGTTGGGAACTGAAATAGAGTGTCTCTTGTGAGAAGCTATAACGAGGCCAGTTACACTGGATTCCAGAGTACATAGCTAGGAATAAGGTTTAAGAAGGCTTTTTTGTAAAGTAGAAGGGGATTAAGTTATGAATTGATTTGAATACTAAACAGATGATTTTGTATTTGATCCTGGGAATTATAGGAAGCCACTGGAGTTGATTGACTAGGGAGGTGACATGGTCAGAACTGTACGTTAGGAAGATTGCTTTGGTATATGAGTAGAGGGTGGACTAGAGAGGTGAGAGATTTGAGGCAGGGGAACCAACTAACTGGCCATTGCAATATTCTAGGAATAAGGTAATGAGAACCTGCACTGGGGAGGCAGCAGTGTCTCAGGAGAGAGGGGGCCCATACCAGAGAGGCAGCGAAAAAGAAAATTAACAGGATTTAGCAACAGTTTGAATTTGGGGAGGTGGGTGTTGGGGGAGGTAGGGGTGATAGAGAGTGAAGAGTTGATGACATCTACGTTGAGAGCCTGGGCGACTGGGAGGATGGTAGTGTCTTGGACAGTAACAGGAAAATTGGGAAGATGGGGAAGGTAATAAGTTCACTTTTAAACATATTGACTTTAAGATTTGTATTGGATATACAGTTCAGAATGTCCAGTAGTTACTTGGAGATGCCAGACTGGAGGTCAGGAGAAAAGTTAGGACTGAATAAAAAGGTTTCACAATCATCTGCTCAGAATTGATAATCATATCTGTGGAAACTCATGAGGTTGAGGTCATTAAGTGAAATAATATAAGAGGAGAAGGCCCACTAAAAGCCTCCGGGGATGCTTAAGGTTAGTGAGCATGACCTAAGTAAAGTTCCAATAAAGGAGATAGACAAAGGCTGATCAGACAAGTAGAAGGAGAACCGGGAAATAGCAACTTCATGAAAACCTAGAGAGAAAAGTGTATCAAAGACAAGGGGATGATGAGCAGTGTCAGAGGCTGTAGAGAGGGCAAGCCAGATAAGTCCTGAGAAAAAGCCATTCAATTTATGGGTGTGTAATGTATAAAGAATGGGAATGGTAAGTACTAGTGAGATAGTGGTCATGGTATCCAAAATTGTGCAATGTAGTTAGCATGCATAAGCACATATTCTCTGGTTATATGATTTACTTGATAAATTTCTCTGAATCTGCCCTGTAGGGCTAGAGACAAATCTCTGTCTCTCTGTCTCTGTTTCTCTCTCTTTCTCTGTCTCTATTTCTCTCTCTGTCCCTCTCTGTCCCCCCCTCCCTGTCTCTCACTCTCTCTCTCTGCATTTTGGGGGCAGGGTTCATTTAATGCGGTCAGATCAGTTAATGCAACTATGGTAGCTACATATCTGGTCCTAGAGCTATGGGGCATTTATGTAGGTCATCCTGTAGTAGTAGTCTGAAATAAGACCCAAATAAATGTAGTCTAGACGAGACACTTTCCATTCCTCCCTTCTAGGCATGATATACTTTGTTTACTTTCTTGTTCCCCATCTAAAACATTTTTGGATCTGGATTTTTTAAAAATAGTCTATACATGTAGCTTTCAAATGTTCTTTTAACTTCCTGCTTACCCATAGTTCATCTATATATCCATCTCCATCTTCTAGAAATAAAAGTGCTTTGTTGTATGTACATATATGCATGTGTGTAGTCACTAAAAAAATTACATATGTATTTCTGGATCCATAATTTCAGTGTTAATGGGAACTCCCACTGAGGAAACTCCCTCTACCAGTGGATATCAACTACTCTTCTGGAATTTAGTCTTAGATATTGTCTGGGGCATTGAGAAATTAAGTAACTCGCCCAACATCATATAGCTAATATGTATGACAGGTTAGAAGTGAACCAACTTCTTCCTAACTTTGAGATAGCTTCTCTATTCACTATACAATGCTGCCTTTCTGTATGCATCTGTATATGTAGAGGGAGATAGAGGAGAGAAGGCATGTGTTTATCTGTGAGTGTGGGGGTGGATTGGGGAGGGTGCAGTGTTATGTCAGTTTGTACATTTCTCTAAACCAGAAATGGTTTGTTTCAGAATAACATTAATTTAAAAAAATTGTTTCCAGCAGACTTGTGCCTATTATGCAGAGTACAGTATTAATATTTTTCCCTTCATCACTTTTACTCTTTTAAGCATTATTTTAAAAATAAACATAATAATAGGTAGCATTTATATAGTGCTTTAAGGTTACAACATGTTACAATGTTATCTCATTTAGTGGTTTGACTTTTTTATGTTTAGCTAGTTTGTCCATTTGGAATTTACTGTAGTATAAATATTTTATCATTTCTTTTTAAAACATAATTTGGAGATTAAGATAAGATGTACTGAAAGCTTTAAATCATAGTTTCTCTTTAAAATTGGGATATGTATGTTTATTCTTAAGAGAAAACAATAATATGTGAGTTTTTATTCTGTGAATAATTTAAGCAGTGTCAATATATAGTCAAATGTCATCTGAGTAATCTTCGTTGACGGTCAATATAAGTGTAATTTAGTTCCTCAGTAGTTGTATGTAAAAATGAAAACTAATAATGATAAATAATGTTTCTAGTTGCAGTAAATTAAATGAGCACATTTTTAAGTAGCCTATGATATTTCAAATAAAGTATGTAACAGTTTGCTTTTTTTTTAAAATATTGAGACCAGTACTGTGTATGTGTTCCATAGAGGGAGGTTAATAGTACATCTAAGAATATTCAGTAGATTACATTCAGTTTACAAACCGTTAGTTGCCTAATAAAATATTAGTTTCATTAGTAGTGGAGAAAACAGCTCAAAGCTAAAGTAAGATGTCTGTAGTCTTTATTATTGTCTGTATAAAGTACCCAACAGTAAGTGCCATTTTAACTTCAAATGCTACTAATTACTTAATAATTTAATTCTGCTTGCTAAAAACTTACTTGAAAACTTAATGGGAAGAGGAATGACAGAATAGATATGTGGATATGATTGAAATTGATGCCTGTAATTTGGGTTGTTTTTAAAAACTTAAGATATTTTAGTGTATTATTGCATGTAATAAAAATTTGATTAAGCGCCTACTTGATAAAGCACTCAGACTATCTGGAACAAAAAGCTTACATTCTGTTGGTGGCTATAATGTGTACACAGATAAGGAAATAAAAGGTAATTTTAGAGGACAAAAAAGAATTAGCATGGAGAAGGGAAGACTGAGAGTTGAGGTGGTGAGAGAGAAGTTAGCTGTCTTTAAGTTTTGAAGTGTTACTCTGTGGGAGAGATTACAGGGATAGAGAATTGATAGTTCCACTGTACTCTGTGTGTTCAGACCCTATCTAGAATATCATGTTCATTTTTGAGGGTCCTGATTTGGGCAACTGGGGCGGTGAATTCATGCTGTAAGATTTGATTGAAGTAACTGGTCATGTTTAGCCTCAAGTGGAAATAATAAGAGAGAGATATGATAGCTGCCTTTAAGTATTTGAAGAGTTGTCATGTGGATGATGCATTAGACTTCTGTTCATAAGGAAGAACTAGCAACAGTAGGTTAAAGGTTCTAAGAGGCAAATTCAGGCTTAATATAAAAAAAAAACCAACTTCCTAACAAAACTGTCTAAAAGTGCTTAAAGAAGTAATGGTTGACTTCTCTTTGGAAGTCTTCATGAACAGGCTAGATAATTGCTTTGATATGTTATAGTGGAGATTCCTTTGTTCATAGGTTGGGCTGTATGGCTGCTGAGAAGTTATATTTACTTACATTTAACTTCATAAATAGTAATGCTAGCAGCCTTTTTATTTTACTATTTTTTGTTCTCTTAAATGACCCTCAATTTTCTCTTTTGTGTACACACACACACACACACACACACACACACACACACACATACACACCCCTTTCTACTTCTTTCCTACCCTCTAAATGAGGAGAAATGGATGTGTTGTTGAACTGACTCAGTGAGGAAGTTCATTTTGAATGTTTGGCAGTCAGCTGTCAAGACTCCTTGAGTCTTCTCTTCTCCAGGCTAACTATCTCCGGTTTCTTCACTCCAGTCTTATAATGCCTGGTCTCAAGTCCTTTCTTTCACTGTCCTAGTTGTCCTGCTCCAGACACTTCACAATTTGCCGTTGTACTTCCCAAAATATAGCAATAAGGACTCAACCTAGTACTCTAGATGTGGTCCGATCAGGTCAGAATACAAGAATTGTCACCTCTCCAGTTCTGGGCACTGCTTCTTGTAATGCAGCCCAAGATCACATTTGTTTTTTTGGCTTCCATATCACACTGCAGATTTATGATGGACCTGTAGACCACTAAAGCCTCTGGATATTTTTCAGAGGATCTTTTGTCTATCCTTTTATTTTGTCCACCCTTTATTCCTGTTGCCTTTGTCTTTCTGTGATTCTTTTTATTACTTTACATTGGCATTTAGAAATGAATTTTAGTGCAACCAGTACTTTGTACTTTTTTGTTAGTGGATACAATAAAACGTTGTGGTAGGAGAATCTTTTCCCCCCAGAAAATGACTGTGATTAGAAATAAAAACATAAATAAAATACACTCAAAAATAGATTATGTCATACTAACATCTGTAAATTTTATAAATATTAGTTATTTCTCTTATGGTATGGAAATATTGGCATCTTAATCACAATTACATTGCTGATTTAACTTTTTTAAGTTATGTGAATATTCTTAGAGGTCTACAATCCTGTAAGGACTAAGTATTCAAATTGTACAGCTTAATACAAATATAATGAGTTTTCAGCCACTTAGACCATGATTAGATTGATATGTCTGCTTTTCTTGTCTGGTCTAATGATCCAAGATAAAATGCAGGACAGTTTGTCCCTTAGACATGTTGCTATTTTATAAGGAAATGTAGTTGGCTTGTCACATATGTTATAAAACTGACAAGAAGTTCTGTGTTTATGCTGTGAAACTTCAGTCTGTAACCCCTGTTTCAGCTCTAGTTCTTAGAATTGGGATGTAACTGAAAGTGATTGTGGTGCCCTGGGAGAGCTAATTGGTAAAGCCTGTGTGGAATGTGGATAAGGGAGCCATTTTGGCAGAAAGCAGAGAAGCAAAGCACACTTTTTCCCTTCAGTTGTCTCCTGGGCTAAAATTAAACAGAGTTAGGTATTTCCACATTCGGTGATTTATAGCATATCTGGTCTGAGTCAAACCAGCATCTAGTTAATTGCCTGCACACTTGTACATAATATGTGTGGTTTTTTTTTCTAAAGGATTCTGCCTTTAAGTTGTAGTGAGTGTGGACATTTTAATGCTAAATTTAAAACAATATTGTCTTCAACTATACTTGGAAATTAATTCCTTGTTCCACCTTAACACCTGTTTAACATTCATGGAGTTTAGAACCACCTATAAGTCATGAAATCATTTCTGGCATAATATATGGTATAGCTTATGTAATGTGTTGGTGAAATGTTTTCTTAAGCTACTTAGTTACGAAAAAGTAAACAAAACTTGTCAAAGTTAATTTTCTTATAGAATATGCTCATTTTATTTACATTTGCTGTCCTTTGCCTTTCCCCAAATTCCCTGTTTTACCTAAATAGTAAGACTATATATTGGGAATTTTTAAATACTCAACATAAGATTGTCTTTAAAAATCTGCAAGGCCTTGCAAAGTAACCGAAATTTAATGTACTTTTGTTTTGTTCTGTGGTTTACTTATTTATGTTATTTACCTCTAGTAATTTTTGCTCTTTTCCCTTGGGTTTTAGTTATTTTATATCCCAATTTAGTAATGATGATGATGATAT
This sequence comes from Phalanger gymnotis, assembly GCA_028646595.1. Classification (NCBI taxonomy): domain Eukaryota; kingdom Metazoa; phylum Chordata; class Mammalia; order Diprotodontia; family Phalangeridae; genus Phalanger; species Phalanger gymnotis. Next base: position 130,513,379 of record CM053622.1, on the reverse strand, counting down.
TGAAAATATTATATTAATTATGAATTAGGGTAAAATGGCCTTATGGACCTATACTACAATTACAAAATACAGTCATAATTTTTGTTCTTGGTTTCGCTTGTTTTATTTTTAAATTTTAGTTTCCTTTTATCATCATTACCAAACTCTCTCACATATTACCTCCGTGATGATGGAAGGTCATTTAACTTCTAGGCCTATTTTCTCAACCCTGTGTGAGAGAGTTTGAAATGATGACCACTGCAGTAAAGTGAATATCACAATAAAGTGAGTCACAAGAATTTTTTGGTGCATATAAAAATTATGTTTACAGTATACTATAATATGTTAAGTGTGAAATATTGTGTCTAAAAAAGCAACATACATACTTTAATTTAAAAATACTGTATTGCTAAAAAATGTTAACCATCTCCTGAGCCTTCAGCAAGTCAAAGTCCTTTTGCTGGTGAAAGAAAGGTCTTACTTCATCATTGATGGCTGTTGACTGATAGGGTGGTGGTTTCAGAAGACAGGGATGGCTGTGACAATTTCTTAAAATAAGACAACAATGAAGTTTGCTCCACTGACTGACCCTTTCACTTGAACACTTAAGAAGCCAAAATAGGGTTATTAATTGTCCTAATTTCAATAATGTTGTGTCTCAGGGAATAAGGCTGAAGAGTTGGAGAGAAATGGCCTGTTGGTGCAACAGTCTGAATACACACCATATTTATCTATTAAGTTCACTGTCATCTATGGCCACGGTTCGTGGCACCCCAAAACAGTTAGAATAGTAACATCAGTCACTGCTCCCACTGCAATTCTTTCCAATCTTTTTCTCTTCTCCAAGTATCTCCATGGTAGACCCATCTGCCTTTAAAAGAAACTGACACGAACAAAGAGAAATTCCCATTTCTTTCAGTTCTTTCTTGGTGAATACGTGCTTATTTCAGCAACAAGAGTTGCTTTTATTTTTGCCTTGAAATTCTATGCTTTCTAACTTCATTATCTCCTCTTTCCCTTAGTATCTAAGTTTTCTCGCTTGTATAATAGGTAAAATAAGTTTTAACTGCCTTTCTATGTTGTTATGATCAAATGAGTTATCAGTTGTTGCTATCAGTGTTATCAGTTGCTGTTTTTGTTATTGAGAGGAAACATGGCCCAAATGATGGAGGCCAAGTCTAACAGCCAGGAACACTTTGGTTTATGTCCTCACTGATACAGACAAGCTGTGTAACCAGGAACAAGCTACTGCCTTTAACCTCTCAATGGCCAGAGACATTCTCTAAGACTTTAAGTTGTAGATCTCAGAGGGAGTTTCTACACAGATAAGACCTTTGGGTATTAAAACACACACAAAAAGTTAGTGCTCTCAATCCTTCCCAAAGGGTTTCCTCTCTCTCTCTCCATCTTCCTATCCTCGATGACTTGGTTAAAGATCTCTTGCTCAATTCTTTATATGGTATTTCCCCAGGTATACAATTCACCATACGTTGGGAAGGAGAAAATAAAAAGGAGGCTGTGTTTTCCTGCAGACAGATCAAAGCTATATAGCAAAGCTTTTTCTCACTTCTCTCCCTCATTTTCTCTCACAGTGGACATGCAATTATATAGCTTAATGTGATAACATAATTATGGTGGTTTTCACCCCAGCGACCTATCATAGTTAATTTATCAGATTCTTTTAACTTTTCCTAATTAGTATGATCCTCTTTTAAGTACTTGTAGGAGTGAGCATGGTTCCGTGGAATAAAGAGGACTTGGGTTTGAATCTTATCTGATACTTAGTTTGTGACTTTTCTTCATTTCATTTCTTTGGGCCTCAGCTTTGTGAGTTTCAAATTCATTTCTTCTGATTTCAAGTTCAATTCTCTTTTCAAATGGATTTTGCTGTCTTTGCGCATGTATCTCATTATGAATTTATATTCTTATAATTTGTTGCTTTTAACTTGTAAAATAAATATAAATAATGCTTATTGCCAGCTACTTTTCTTTCAAAGTTTTTCTTTCTCATTTAGTAACTTTTTCATAATGCATTATAATCTCACAGTATAGACTTATAATTTTCTCTTTATATTTTTATATTTTATATTTTTATAAAATTTCCTCTCTTTATATTTTACTAAAAGACTTAGTTATTTTTCCTCTGATTTTACATCCCTCATACTCCCCTTGTCTTTTTATAACTACCTTTTTGAAAAATTGAGGATTTATTTTAAGGTTTACTCCTGACACTTAAAACCATTATATAAAATTTGGTCTTTATACAGTATTTTCTCATTATATGTATTCACGGATCAGGATCTGTTTAGATGATTTGTCATGTTATATTTCTTGATTCATTATTTGCTTTATTCCTTATAAGATACCGAAATGAACTTGTTAAAATAAGCACTAATTTATGGGATTTGACATCTTGTTAGTAATTGTGTATGTTGAATTTTAAAAACTTCATTTATTTTAATATATGTTTTAAAATATTGCATTTAATTAGATGAAATTAATAATTTCAATTCTCATAAAGCTTTCAGCATTAAAAGATAATAAGCAAGTTTAATTAGCCTCTTTAAGAACTTAATGTTTATAACAAATTTGGGGGTATTATTCTTTTTTTGTCTGTCTTAATATTTAAGAATGTAATTTCCTAAGTAGTCTACCATGCTATCTAGTTGCCTTCACTATATAAATCCTCAGTGATTGAGCAAGCTTTCAAGTCTTAATCCACACTACTCTCCCAATTCATATGACTTAAATCATTTAAAAAATAAAAATGTAAACTAGAAACCAATTTAAAATATTAAACATTTATGAGGTATATCATAGGCTAGACAGTGGAGATAAAATGACAAAAACAAAGCAGCCCTTACACTCAAGGAATTTACCTTTTATAGGCAGTATACCATTCTTACAGTAAAGTAAATACTAGATAATTGTAAGAGGAAGAGGGAAAAATTCATGGAGTTCAGTTATCTAAGCTTTTGAAAGAATATGGGATTTTGACTCATGGAAAAGAGTAGAGAGTGCATTCCCAACCTGGAATTGATGGATTATTGAGTTTCTGAAGCAAGTAGCAGTCCTGGAGCAGTCCTGGAGCAAGCAGCACTCTACTTGAATGTAGTGTTTCTGAAAGATGAAGCTGTATTTTGAAAGAAGGCTAGGCTGGATGTTCCACATTGTGGAACATCATGAAAGTTAAACTAAGAAATTTCTTTTTTATCCTAGTCACTAAAGAAGTACATAAAGTTTTTGATCACCTAAAGCTAGCTAATCATAAACATTGGAAAGAATTTTTATATAAGTTATAAATGTTTCATACAATATGCATGAAACAGAAACCTCTCATTAAGTGTAGGAAATATTTGTATTCTAAAAGATATTTTAGATGTTAGAGATACTCAACAGTTAAAAATAGTTTCATTAAAATGCTTTTAGAAATTAAGCACTTTATTTTGAAACCTAAGACATTTCTTTGCTTATAGTTATTTTCTTGATGCAATTTATTTGTCTGTTGATATGAAGATAATCATTGCCACCTTCTTCCTTTACTCAATGTTTTTTATGGAGGCTAAATATATCATATTGTTAATATTTCTTGAGTTCCTTAATTATAGAAAGTAGAAATTATTATTTAAGTTTTATATCCAGACAAACCAAATCACAACAGTTTTGATCTAATTTTATCTTTTCTACAAATTTCAGACTTTTTGTTTATATTTAAGATTAGATTTCCTTTTGTTTTACTTTTTACTTTAAATAGTTAAAACTGAAAGAAAGGTTATTTGGGTTATGATTAGATCCTTGCCATTGGATAAAAATTAGATAACTTTTGAGAGATCAAATAGGAATTTTATTCATTATGCTTATTAATCACTTTAAAGATTAGCTTCCAAAATTTGTGTGAGTTCCAGAGACTCATCTGAAAATATTCTTTGTGAAACTCTTTCAATTAAGTCCCTGAAAATAATACTATTTGGTAAATCAGTTTGGATACTGTTTAATAGTTTGTTAATGTGTTATTCTAGAGAAATGATAAAATGGTAGTTTATGCCTTCCAGGTAGGTAATGCTTGGTGTTATGTCATCAAAAGACATTCCCAGCAAAGCTTGACCTTTTAAAATTAAATACATTCATGAAAAATTAACATTTATTTTTATTTAACTTCAAATAGTAGTTAGAAGGAGAAAAGGACATTAATACTAGTCATAAAATTTTCATACAGAAGTTTAATTTATATAAATTTATTTGCTTATTACTTCTCCATCAAATGAAATTTTTATGAGAACAATCTAAAGAGTTTTCCAAGGTATCTTTGATAAAGATATTATAGAAGGGCTTTTATAAGAAATATTTCATAGTAAACCACAAATAACAAAATTGATTAAAAGATTCAAAGCTTACACAATCCTACTGTGTTTACTGTTTGTTGAGTGTAAAAAAAAACTTTTGATTTTTATACAACATATTGCATTAAAAACTCTTCTCCAAAAAGGTGTATCACATGGTGTATCAGTAAGGCAATAAACACTACATCAATGATAATCGTGAATATGCCTACGTAGTTCTGTATCGCAAAGTATGAGATATTCTCCATATAGGAGATAGAAGAAGTATAACATTTATTCAGACACCACACAACCATATCCCATAACCAAATGTTCAGCTCCCACAATCAATTAGCCCACTTTATCATAACAGCAAGGAACTTAAAACTTAATATCACAACGTGGAGGCTTGCCATCCCAAAACCTCTCCGACCCTCTGCTCTAGTCTTCCCCAAAACAAACTCACAATACAGCTATCACAGTCTGCTCAGCTATCACAGGCCAACTTTCTTTACCTCAGCTCTATCACTATGGCCAATAACAGCCATAACAGCTCTCTCTCAGCATTTCTTCTGACACAACTTCCTTTTCCTCTCAGCAGCTCCTTCTGCCACATGTGACTTAGGCTTCCTGTGATGTAAGCAGGTTACATGGCCTATTAATGAGTGGGAAACATCTTCAAATCTAAATTGCTATTACATATGGATATGTCAGAATTGTACACCATTTTTTGAAAAAGATGCAGCAGTAGAGGTACCCTTACTACTCAGTGATCTTCTGGTTGGTTATTAGTGTTAAGTGAGGGATAAATCAGGGAGATTCATGCTTGTCAAAGATATCTGTCGCAGTTTTCAAGTCACAGAGGAATCACTATAGATGGTGAGCTCCTCCAGATAACCATGTGTGGATGACACTTTGCTGATTGTATCACTCACAGGAACATTCAGAGCTTCCTAAATGAGACCCACAGTCACTCAAAAGAGTTTCTCCTCACTTTCCACACAGGGAAAATCAGAAGCATAAAAAATGCCTTTTATTCAGACCATAACATACAGGGGAACCTCTGTGTGTGTGTGTGTGTGTGTGTGTGTGTGTGTGTGTGTGTGTGTGTGTGTGTGTGTGTGTGTGTGTATTTAAGAATCTTCATTTATTTTATGGAGCATTCACATTTTAACAAGTATACACGGTCTGTGCTCATATCATGCTTCCACATGCCTCATATAAATAGAGATTCTATTAGATTAACTGTTACATAGTTAAGAAGCCCAAATGTATTAATATACATCCAATTATTCCCATTTCACTATGACTTTCCTCTAAGTGTGATATGAATTTGCAGTTCCAAATATTAATCTGGTGTATAAGCTATAACATAAACCAATGAAGAGCCAATGTACTTAAAGACAATAAAAGCACAAAACTATTTGTAAAAGTGTCTCATCCTTTTCAGTGTGTAAAATAATATTATGTAAGTTTAAATCAATAAGTGGTTTGCCTTATTAATTTAAAAATTCATTAATATGAACTTATCAGGAAGCTATTTATGTCTGTTGGTTGCACTAGGGTTTTTTTCACCTTAGTTGCTAATAACATGAAATATCAAACATCAAGAATCCAAATAAATAATCTTTTAAAAATAATTATTGTTTTTGGTTTTATATTATGTACATGTTCAAATGTGTCCCTTACCTATGCCCTTCCAAGTGAGCCATCTCTTATAATAGCCAATGAAAAAGAGGTGAACAAAAAGAATCACATTCACCAAAACTAGCTATCACCTTAAAAATGTCTGACATTACATACCATGCTCCATATGCTTCCTCTGCAAAGAATGGGTTCTTTGGGCTCAAGCTTCGTAATATAATTTCACAGTTTCTAATGTTTTATTAAGGTTATTCTTTCCATTTACCTTATTGTAGTCATTCTGTATGTTGTTTCATGGTTCTGCATACTATATTCTTTTTCTTTTTTTGAGATTTTTTATTTTTAGTTTACAACACTCAGTTCTACATAATTTTGAGTTCAAGATTTTCTACCCTCCCCCCCTTCCCTGCCCTGTCCTCCCTCCCCAAGACGGCATGGAATCCGATATATCTTCAGCATACAACTTTGCATTGAACTTATTTACACAATAGTTGAGTTGTAAAGAATTATGACCAATGGAATGAATCATGAGAAAGAAGAAACAGAACCAAAAAAACCCCACAAAAACAAAAACAAAAAAAAAGGGGCAAAAAAAGAAGGCAAGCATAAAGTGTGCCTCAATCTGCATTCAGACTCCATAATTCTTTCTCTGGATGTAGATAGCACGTCCATCGTGAGTCCTATGGAGTTGTCTTTGCACCTTGTATTGTTGAGAAGAGCAAAGTCCATCAGGGTTAGTCATCACAGAATCCGTATATCTGTGGTTGTGTATAATGTTCTCCTGGTTCTGCTCTGCTCACTCAGCATTATATCGTGTAAGTTTTTCCAGGTTATTACGAAGTGCGTATCTTCCCTATTTCTTATAACACAATAGTATTCCATTACCTTCATATACCACAACTTGTTCAGCCATTCCTCAATTGATGGGCATCCCCTTGATTTCCAATTCTTTGCTACTACAAAAAGAGCCACTATAAATATTTTTGTACATATGGGTCCTTTTCCCACTTGTGTGATCTCTTTGGGATACAACCCTGGAAGTGGTTTTGCTGGGCCAAAGGGTATGAACATTTTTATAGCCCTTTAAGCATAGTTCCAAATTGCTCTCCAGAATGGCTGGATCTGTTCCCAACTCCACCAGCAGTGTAACAATGTTCCAGTTTTCCCACATCCGGCCTCCAGCATTTATCATTTTCCTGTTTTGTCATTTTAGCCAATCTGACAGGAGAGATGTGGTACCTAAGAGTTGTTTTGATTTGTTTTTTCCTGGGGAGTTCATTGATGGCTTGCTCAATTTCTTTTTCTGAGAAGGGGTTATTTAGGAATTTTACTTCCTATTCTGTTAACCTGGAAAATTTATATTTTTGTAGATATTCATCCATATCCCTAAGGTTGTCAAACTTATGGGCATACAATTTGGCAAAGTAATTCCTAATTATTCTTTTGATTTCCTCTTCATTAGAGGTGAATTCATCCTTTTCATTTTTGATACTGGTAATTTGATTTTCTTCTTTCTTTTTTTAAATCAAATTGACCAAAGTTTTATCAAATTTATTGGTTTTTGTTCATATAACCAGCACTTTTTTTATTAATTCAATAGTTTTCTTGATTTCAGTTTTGTTAATCTCTCCTTTGATTTTCAGTATTTCTAATTTAGTATTTAATTGGAGATTTTCAATTATTCTTTTTCTAGCTTTTTTAGTTGCATGCCCAATTCATTGATCTCCTTTTTTTCTATTTTATTTATGTAAGCATTTAGAGATATAAAACTTTCCATAAGAACTGCTTTTACTGCATCCCATAAGTTTTGGTATGTTGTCTCATTATTGTCATTCTCTTGAATGAAGTTATTAATTGTTTCTCTGATTTGTTCTTTGGCCTATTCATTCTTTAGAATGAGGTTATTTAGTTTCCAATTAATTTTTAGCTTATTTTTCCATGGTTCTTTATTACAAATAATTTTTATTGCATCATGATCTGAAAAGTATGCTTGGACTACTTCCGCCTTTCTGTGCTGTATTGTGAGGTTTTTATGCCCTAGTACATGGTCAGTTTTTGAGTATGTTCCAAACACTTTTGAAAAGGGACAGGGTCAAGGGAGAAAACTGGATAAAAGGAGATAGGTTAGGAAGGAGCAAAATATAGTTAGTCTTTCACAACATGAGTATTGTGGAAGAGTTTTACATGATGATATGCATGTGGCCTATGTTGAATTGCTTGCCTTCTTTGGGAGGGTGGGTGAAAGGGGAAGAGGGGAGAGAATTTGGAACTGAAAGCTGTAAAAACAGGTGCTCAAAAACAAAAAAAAAGTGTTTGCATGCAACTAGGAAATAAGATACACAGGCAGTGGGTCGTAGAAATTTATCTTGCCCTACAAGAAAGGAAGGGAAAAGGGGATGGGAAGGGAGTGGAGTGACAGAAGGGAAGGCTGATTGGGGAACAGGACAACAAGAATATATGCCATCTTGGAGTGGGGGGGAAGGTAGAAACAGGGAGAAAATTTGTAATTCAAACTTGTGAAAATCAATGCTGAAAACTAAATATATTAAATAAGTTAAATAAAAAAAAGATTGACACACATATATGTATATGTTTATATATATGTATATATACACACACATATGTGTACATATATATATATATATATACAGCATACACAAGATGATATAATCCTATACAAAGATGTAAATAATTTGCCTTTATTGATTAATAAAGTTTGTGAGTATTTTTTTCCCCTGTGTACCTTTTTATGTCTCTCTTGAGTTTTGTATTTGAAGATCAAATTTTCCATTGAGTTCTGCACAGGAAGGTCTGGAATTCCCTTATTTCCTTGAATGTCCATCTCCTTACCTGCAAAATTATGCTGAATTTTGCTGGGTAGTTGATCCTTGGTTGTAGTCCCAGCTCCTTTGCCCTTCGGAATTTGATATTCCAATTTCTCCTGTCATTTAATGTAGAAGCTGAAAGATCCTGTCTGTAGTTCCACAATATTTATATTGTTTCTTTTTGGCTGCTTGCAGTATTTTCTCCTTGACTTTGTAATTCTGAAATTTGGCTATAATATTTCTTGGTGTTTTCACTTTGGGATCTCTTTCAGGGGGTGATCGGTGGATTCTTTCAATGACTATTTTACCCTCTGGTTCTAGGACATCTGGGCAGATCTTTGATAATTTCTTCAAAGATACTGTCAATGCTCTTTTTTTCATCATGGATTTCTGGTAGACCAATAATTCTTAAATTGTCTCTCCTGGATCTATTTTCCAGGTCATTTGTTTTTCCAATCAAATATTTCACATTTTCTTCAATTTTTTCATTCTTTACATTTTGTTTTACTACTTATTGATGCCTCATAGAGTCATTATCTTCCAGTTTCTCAGTTCTAATTTTAATGAGTTTCTGTCTTCATTTTGCTTTTTATTCTTCTTTTCTAATTGTTTGATTTTACCTCTCAGGGTGTAATTTTCTCTGTTTAGATTCCAAATCTCCGTAGCCATTTTGCCAATCTTATTTTTTAAAGACTTGATTTTGTCGGTGGGTTTTTTTTCCATTTTTTTCTTTTACCTCCCTAATTTAGTTTTTAACATCCTCCTTTAGCTCTTCCAGTAATGCTTTTTGGGCTTGAGATCAGTTCACATTCCCTTTTGAGGTATCAGATGTGGGTATGGTGTCAATGTTATTCTCCTCTGAATTGGTATTTTGATCATCTCTGTCTCCATAAAAAGAATCAGTGGTCCTAGGATTTTTCATGTTCTTCTTCATGTTGGTTAGCTTTTTCTTGGCTTTACAGTGGATTTATGCTTTTGGGGCTCAGGGCTCCCTGTCCCAGGTTTCTTGTTCTGGGGATTGTTGGTCTAGTTACTGGCTTCGTGTATTATAGCCTTCAGTTTCCTGAGGGGTCTGGCTGCCTGAAGTCTCCTTTTCCCTTGTGGCTGCTCTCCAGCACTGTTGCTCTTCAGCAGTGGTCTCAGTTTTTTGTTGTCTGTGCTGTTGTGTGCCACTTCCCCTGGCTGTGCAAAGATACCTCTGGGCTCCTGGTGTTTAACCCTGCTGAGTCTGCCCCTATGGGACTCAGGAAATCCCACTGCTTGGCCACTGAAGCCCCACTTCTGTCTCCTCTATTCCAGCATTTTTTCCCGAGGAATTCTCGGGGCGGGGGGGTGGGCAGGGATTAGAGCTGTTTACCTGGCCATTATGTCTCCCAGAAGTTCAAGAAGTTGAACCTTTGGGCTGCAAGCTTCAGGAGTTGATGTCTCGCAGCCGGTAGCATTGCGCTGCTGCCTCTTGTCGCTTCTGGAGACTCCTGTCCTGTGTTGGGAGGCCTCGGGATCTCCACCAGTTTTGGTTGCCAAGCTTTCTCCCAGCCTGGGTTGATGGCTGGTTTCTGCAGCTGCTTCTGCTTTGGTGCTGTCTGGTGCAGCACTGTATGCTGAGCGCTCTCCTGGCTTGGAAATGTGCCCCACTCAGACTGCTAGTGGCTTCTAGCTCTCTCAGATCTGCTCAGATTCACTTTTTTATAGGTATCTGACATAGCTTGTGAGGGAGCTCTGGTAAGATCCTGTTTTCATTCGGCCATCTTGGCTCTGCCCTGCTTACTGTGTTCTTAATTAGTTTATATAAGTCTTCTTGTTTCTCTGAATTTATCATATTCATCATTTCTGAAGAGTACAATGATATTCCATTACATTCAATCCAATTGATTTCTGTTTTTTTGATACTGCAAATAGTGCTGCTAGAACAGGGGTGGAGGACCTCTGACCTCCAGGCCACATGTCGTGCTCTAGGTTCTCAAATGCGGCCTTTTGACTGAATCCAAACTTCACAGAACAAATCCCCTTAATAAAAGGATTTGTTCTGTAAAACTTGGTCTCACTCAAAAGGCCATACCCAAGGACCTAGAAGGCTACATGTGGCCTCAAGGCCACAGATTCCCTACCTTTGTGCTAGAAGTATTTTCATGTCTATCGAACTTTTCCTTTTGTCATTGATCTCCATGTATATGCCTACCCATAAGGTGTCTATTTCATAGTCTATGGCCTTTTAAAAGTCCTTTTTCTAGCATAATGTCACATCACTTTGCACAGTGATTGAACTGATTGATAAATCCACCAATAGTACGTTAGTGTGACCATCTGTCATTATTAAATGTGTGAATCTAAAACCATATAAAGTTAATATTCATGAAGGAAACTTTATTTGAATTTTTAGTTACTTGCTACTCGTTATTTAAGTGGGCATATTCTTACATCTGAATTCATTTTTTTCCATTTTACTTCTTAATTGTCCGTTTAATCATTCACTGCCATTTTGTTCAGTACCTGCCAAGATAAACAAAAACAGAACATGTTTATCAAAACCATTAGATAGTTTTGTTACTACCTAAGATTCATCCAAGCTGAAACACATTATAGCTAAAGACAAATCTATAACTTTGGATTGATTATGAATGCATGGGAACAGCAAAAAAATTAAAAGTTTCAAAGAACATCACCAACAGATTTTATAATGTGGCTAAGTCACTTAAATCAAGGAATTGGGCCAGATGATCACAAGAGTATTCTCACCTGGTACATTGTGTGATTGTGTGATTCTTTGTCAAAAACAATGAATGATGCAAACACATCATAAAATATATCGTGTCATTTTACTATCAATAATTAAGTAGCTATGTGATTTGAAGAGTTGTTTTTGTTAATACATGTTTTTAAAAATTTAATTTCTATTCCAATGTCTTTCCCTCACCCCTTCCCCCTACCCATTGAAAAAGCAAGCAACATGATGCCCATTTGTTTTTAATATTTTAATGATATTTTAGTTTCTATATCACCCCTTTAACAAATAATTTTTAATAGAGGAGGAAGAGGAAATAAGTTAACAAAACAAATGAATACATTGAAAACAATCTGACATCATGGAATGTTTCACACCTGCGGACATCTCTCAAACCTTTTCAAAGAAATGTCCTACTGTTTCTTTATTCGGGCCAAACTTTATACTTTTGTAATATTGTTTCAGTTGTTTAATGTTTTCATTCTTTCCATTTACATCACATCGTTGGATTTATTATGTATGCCGTTTCTCTTGCTCAATTTACTTCATTTTGCAACAGTTTGAAAATCTTTCCATGCTTCCCCGTATTCATCATATTCATGGGTTCTTAGTGCATAGCAGTATCCCATTACATTAATATACCACAATTTTTTTTCTGTACTCCAATAAATGATTTCTACTTTGTTTCCATTTCTTGCTACCATAGTTTGGTATTTATGGAGCCCTTTTTTTCAGTGACCTCCCTTGCAAATATGCCTAATACTAGAATCTCTGGGTCAAAGATATGTACACTTTAGTCACTTTATTTGCATAATTAAAAATTGTTGAAAAAGTTTTTTTTTTTTTTGAAGAACGTCTGTGTGCTCTTAGCACAATACCTGGAACATAAGAGGAACATAATAAATTTTTATAGATTGATTGGAAGAGGTATAATGTGCTTTTTTTCTTTTTTTGATTTGTATATTTTAGGTGCAGTGCTTCTTGCCAACATCCAGGGAATTGCAGCCAGTATTGACCCAGTCTTATACACATGGCTTATCTACCAGCCCCAGAAACGAAGTAGTAGACATATTCAGCAGGTAAAAGTTTTTAAAAATATTTCTTTCTCAGAAGAAAAACAGCCATCCAACCTTAGTTTTTTTATAATGCATTTTTTAAAACTTTCATGTGAAGTAGATCAAAGGCATTTTTTTTTCCACTAAGTACTTTTCCCCCTTTATTTGCTTAAGTAAAATTGTAGGTCATTTATTTGGTGTAACTTAAAGAGAGAGGTCCCCTGATATGAAAAAGGAGGAAAAGGACATTTCTCAAGAGCAGAAGTCAAGTGATTTGTTTGCCTGGCAGTTGGTAGACCAGTTCTAGTGGCAATAAATTGCTGGCTTTTCTCTTTTTATTCTTGATAATTTTTCTTTTTTGTTCATATGTGTTTATTATATGTCTCCTAAGTTTGAGAAGAATTGTGCTAATAAAGAGAGGGAGCAAAAAGAACTGTGGGGCATCGCTTCTGTCCTCAAGGAGATTACAGTCTAATCAACAGTCAAACTAGACCCATATGAAAAGTTCCATAACAAAAGATGCTATATCAAAGCATGTCATTTGTCAGCTAATGCTTCCCTTCATTCATGTGAAAGTTTAAAAAAATATTATCAACTTTAATACTCCCAAAATGAGAATTCCAAGCTCTGGGAAAGTTTTGTTACTGCTGAACTTAAATTTCTATTTTTGAGACTTCTGTCTGTTTGTGTTAATTCTGCCATCTGATCTCTCTTTAATATTTGAAAACAACTCTCATATTCCCTCTAAATCTTTTCTTTCTGGACAAAACATCCTAGTTCCTTTAACTGATCCTTGTATTAGATGAACTCGAGGCATTTCACCTGTCCTTCCTTCCCCTCCCTTTCCTTTCCTCTTTCCCCTCCCTCCCTCTTTTCTTTCCCTCTCTCTCTTTCTGTTGTCTTGTTCTCTTCCCCTTTTTCCTAATTTAAGATTTATATCAGAAACATAATGATTTCTCCCTAGCTCCTCTATGAGGTAAATAATGCAAGTATTGATCTTATTTTATAGATGATAAAACCTAGATTCAAAGAAATTGTAATTTTTCCGTAATCAGACATCCACCAAGTGGCAGTGGCAGCAAAGTCAATAGGTTTAATTTCATTAGAAGTCTCAGTAATATTTGTTACTTGGCAGTCATATTCATTGGTGGGTGATTCATTCTACCCCCATGGCCTCTATTAATAGCAGTTTGGGGAGTAAGGTTCAGTAAGTTTTTGGCTTGGCCATTGTTGTCCTGGGTAGCATGAAGGAAATAATTTTTCATTTCAGCTTTTCTAACATAGTAAATTCTCCTGGAATTGTTAATTTCAGTATCTGAAATTTGACTGATTAGAATGTTGACTAGAGAATCCACTAGTGCCTTTTCCATTTCTCATTTTGAAACACTATAGCATTTGCTTTAGGGGTGAGGTGGGCTGTGGACCTGTGAAGTGCTGGGAGCTCTGAATGCCCTACTCTCAGACCTCCTGAAGCCTAAAAATGCATCCTAAAGGTAGAATAAAGGTATTTACTACTTTTTCTACATCTTGTATTTCTTTCAAAGCAATCATATCAGTGTTTAGAATATCAAGGGGGTAGTTTCTCTCTCCTTAGTCAAAAGTGGTTTAGAATCATAGGGTTTGGATATTTTAGGGATGGCCTCTACTTGCTGGCCTTGTGGTTGTATTTAACCAGCAATGCTGAGCTAAGAGTGAAGCCACAGAATCAGCCTGGAGCTAGCAGTTATGTTCAAAATTTATAAATTCATGCCTGCTAGGCCGTCTCTGCCAGTAGCCCTGTCCAGTGCTGTCAATTCAATAACATTCAAGCATAGTTTATGCAGTGAAGCCTAACCCTCTGAAAAACCAATGGCATCACATTTAAGGAGCGTTCTCAGGACTTACTGCCACCCAACAAATTGATTCTACCAGCTATTTTACTTTTAAAATTGTTTTTTGGTAGATGAATAGGTTGTCCATCACTACTAAAGGGTGAATGAAATCAGGTAACAAAAAGCAAGATGGATTCAGTCATTCACAGTGAGTTTCACTCTGCCTGATGAATAACTGTCTGGGATTTCTCTTACTATGAGTGTTGCCATGTCCTTTTTTTGTTCTTAAAAGGGCATCTGACCCACAATTCATGGCCTGGGAACAGATGTTTTCTTGAGGTTCTCTTTCCCAATTTGGGTCCTGTATTTATGTTACCTTGAAAGATTTTGCAGCTTTCATGTTTGAATTGGAAGATATTTCACAAATAAAATTAAACCTGCTAAAATGACAAAATCCTGAGAAATAATTTTTATGAAATCAAATATGATAATTTTCTTTTTTGCTTATTTTTAGTTTATTATAGAATTTCCTTTATTTCATCATCCAGCTCTTAAGGTGTTACAGCCGCTGTGCTGTTCAAGTTCACACCCCTTTGTTGTAATGCAGTCTAATATAGCATACTGAAGAACAGTAACAAGGGCTGTTTTAACTTGATTCATTAACTCTTTCCCAGATGCCTAATAAAAATGTAAATATTCATTTCCCTAATAGGCATTATAGTATAATCTATAGTTATGTCTGTGAAGTTTTTGTTAATGATAACCTTTCAATGCAGTCCAACCTGATTTACCCCACCAGGTTAATCACCTGATACAACTGTGTTACTCTTATCATCTACTATTTCACAAGCTTCAATTTCCTCTGCACTTTGTGGCTGAAAGCCAACATTTTGATAATCATTTTCCACTCAATTCAACATTGATCTTTCATCCTAAGGCAGAGTTATAACTACAACTTTTGTTTTGGCCAGAAACCTGACAAGATTGCATTGGGCGTCATCAGTAACATCAGGCTTCATTTCGTTGAGCAGAGATGAAACAGCTGCTTTATTGTCCACTTCAGCACTCATGCATTCAATATATAAGCATAATTTTTTCCAGCTTTGTCTTAACTATAATAGTCTTGATGTTTTCCAATGTAATATAATGATGAACTAGACTTCATATCTGTAGATAATGAATAGATGTTTCATAAAATTTGAAAGATTTGGGGGGTACACTTATTAGTAGCCTTTCTCCTAGTAATTTCCTAATATTAATCCATTTACAGTATACTTCTCAGAAAAATGTCATCCTGTGCAATTCTGTAGTTCTTGGAATAAAAATTCTTTTCAGCCTAATTTTAGCGTTTTTGTTTTGGTCATCCTTTATTTTATATGAATTGAGTAATTGTTTTAAAGTTTTTCCCCCCAAAACATTTAGACATGGATTTATCACAATTAGGGGAATTAAGACAAAATTTTAAAAAATATGTATTTTTGGGTTTGTTCTTATGTTTTAAAAATTCTCTGAGGTGGCTTTGTATTTAAAAAATAAATCCCCCTCAAGCTCTTATTGTTTAAGTTTTTAAAGTTATTTTTTCCTGAGATTTAAAATAATAAAAAAAAAAAGTCCCAAACTCTTCACCTCCTGAAGAGCCTTCTCTGCTAATGCCATGTATATTGCTCACTGCTTGGGGAATAGCCACAGCTCAGTGTTTCATTTTTCCTTTTTCAGCAGGCCATGGGAGCTGTTCCTCATGTTATGCCAGTTACCAGAAAGAAAGAGGATGAGGTGTCAGTTGGAAGCATGCCCTTGGCAAAGCAGCAGTCAAATCAGGCCTCTGAGTATGCCAGCAGCCCTGTCAAAACAAAAACGGTAACAGGTATGTTCTCCTCTTTAAATGAATTCTTGAAAACCACACACACATGCACATATACAGACTCTCTCTTCAAATGATCAGCTGTGCAAATATAGTGAGACACCTTTTAGACTTAAATGTTCTTCCAGAAAGATTTATTTAAATTGCCATTTTTGTAATTAAAAATCACCTTATTTCATTTTACATCATAGTTTCCAGTTTCCTTTTGACCTTTTGCGATAAGGCTACCTTTCTTTTAGATTATTTGATTGCTTAACATCCTTAGAATTGGCTTACTTAAAATATCCCTAATTATCTTTTTATTTGTTTTGGTTCAGATTTGTGATTTTACTGGCAAAGGGAACTCCCAATGAGGAATCTCACTTAAAGTGTACAGATCAGTAACATTTCTGCACTGGAGATTTGCCTAGGGTCCTGAGAGGTTAAGTGATTTGTCCTTAGTCACACTGCCAATATTTGTCAGAGGTGGGATTTGAACTCAGGTATTCTTTACTTTGAAGTTTACTATTTCTTCATTATGCCTTGCTGCCTCCTCTTCTTATTATAATGTTGAAAAAAAATATGTGCAATAAATGAACCAGTAGAACTACTAAACCCTTTCCAATATTTAATAATAAATTAACTACTGTAAAAGTCTTGTAGAATTGTATAGAAATCTATACCTAATCCTGGGTTGTATTATTATAATTGACCGAGTTTGACAATTTGCTTGTCATATGACCATTGAAATGGTAGACTAGACATCTTTTCCAATTCCTACTAATCCTCAAAAACAAGCCTGAACAAGTTGGAGCCCATGGGCTGCTTATGGCCCTAGGGCACACCAAAGGATTTTGGGTGGCCCATGAAAAATGTAGAGGGTGTTTTCTTTTACATTTTTCATGGGCCACTTGAAATCCTTCGTTGGCCACAGGTTTTGCAGGCCTCCTCAAATAACCAAAAGAAGAGTTATTCACTAAAGATAGAGCAGTTCTACCTGTTCCCACATAAGAAGAAAGGAAGAAGCCCCCAAAATTAATAGCCTTATTAATTAATAGTAGAGAACATTAGTCCATAATGTTCTCACTCAGCATCTCTACCCCACCAGCCTCCATGCTCTGGAAGGATGTATAAACCACCCTTGGCCTTGTGCTTTCGGAACCATACAGAAATTTTGGTGCTACTACCATCTCTGCCCCTCCTCCACTCCCCTATTGGAAAAAGCAGCAGAGCTCATTTATGTGCATCCACATGACAGGTGGGGGTAAGAATCGGAAAGAGATTGGATTTTCCTTCCTTCATTTGGTCCCAAAGCACAAGCCCTTGGGTTGATTCATGCACCTTCCTAGAGTATAGAAGCTTATAGAGGAAGGGTGTTGAATAACCACATTATGGATTAATATTCTGTACTGTTATTCTCCCTGTGACTTTGCAGTTATTCTGCTCCTGAAATCCCCTGAGTTAGGGAATCTCAGGGATGCAGAGGCTTTGCCTGGAGCACCCATCCCATCCTCTCTCAGTCCTGTAAAAACTAGCACAAGTTGTTTCAACCAAGTTAGGGAACTAATGATTAGAGGGAACTGGGATGGGGTCCATCCCTTGTACTAGCCTTGAAGGAAAGCTACCTCGAATCATGTGGCGCTAGTCCTGTCTTCCTAGAATCTGTGTGGAGCAGGGAGCAGGAAAGTGAAAAGTAACTGGCCCAGCATGGGAGGGGGCTGTTACAACTTTGTAGTCCAGCCCTGTGGTTAAATCCCCCATCAAAAGGGTAAGAATCAGAAAGTGAGCAACAATGAAATTTAAGGAAAAAATGTATAACCACCAAATATCTCAAGAGGAAGAAAAATCATTTAAGAACTGAGGGTCTTAACAAAAAAAATTGAATACTAAAGTTAGAAGAGAAGATGAGTACCAGAATATCCAAGACATTATAAACCTCCATAAATAATTTTGTAAGGAATTTGAACCAACACCTAATAAAAACAGGTGATTTATACATCCTTCTAGAGCATGGAGGCTGGTGGGGTAGAGATGCTGAGTGAGAACATTATGGGCTAATGTTCTCTACTATTAATTAATAAGGCTATTAATTTTGGGGGCTTCTTCCTTTCTTGTTACATAGAAACAGGTAGAACTGCTCTATATTTAGTGAATAACTCTTCTTTTGGAGATTATTTGAGCAGGCCTGCAAAACCTGTGGCCAACCAAAGGATTTTGGGTGGCCCATGAAAAATGTAGAGGATGTAAAAAAAGAGTTTTATGTTATTTAAATTTTGCTTCCTTTATATTTGAACACCTTTCTCTTCATCCGTTACAGAATTTGTTGGTTGACAGAATTCTGAAATTTATCTATTGATAATGTGTGTCCTCAGTTTTAAGAACAGGATTTGTTTCTTGGTTTATTTTTACCTCTGGAGACAATCTGTAGACTCTTAAGTAGTCTTGTATAATTTCTTGCATTATGACATTTAGAATTTTGACCTTGCATCTTCTTCTGGGATGCCTATGATCCATAAGTTGTTTCTATGCATCCTATCTTCATGGTCCATGTTTTACTTTTATGGGGAATTATGTGTTCTTTTAACATTTTAAAAAAAAATTGTTATTCCAGATTGTCCTTAACTTCAGTATATTTAAATTCTAAATCTTCTGTTCTCTCATTTGTTTCTTTGGAGAGGCTCCTCTGATTTTCTGCCTTACCTTTTTCTGTTCTGTTAATTATTCTTGCAGTGTAGGTAATAAAATTTGCCATTTCTTCCCTATGAACTTTTGTCAACATTCTGATTTCTCTTTTTAACAATTCTGGTAGATCCTTCTATGATAACGTGTTCTTTTGGGAATATACAAGGTCACCCAGCATACAGATGGACTGGCGGTGATAGACCGAGAAAGAAAATTGCATGGCAAATGGGAAAGAAAATGATCTGATAGGGAGGGCAAAAGGCAGAAATGAAGGACATGATTTGGTTTACAGGGAAATTTCTACCATGGGACAATGCTTCTCTCAATACCTCTGTTAGGAATAGACATTTCTAAGAATAAGGCACAACAGAAGAAAAGGTGCAAGGAGGAAACATCTCAAAAGGCATGATTAATATAGAAATCAGAAGAAAACCCTAGTTTGGTGCTTTAGAAGCTTTAATTCCATGAGGAAGAGAAAGGCTAAAGAAAGGCTAAATTAGTGCAACCTTGATTTGTGTCTGTTTGGAGGATTTATAAAATAGAGCACAATTCATAGTAATACTGTACTTAGAAGAGTAGTTATGAAATGTTTGTGCTTATGCCCATAGTTGGAGGGCATAATTTTCTAACAATGGGCTGGGGATTGAGCTCCCAGCCCTGCACTAGTAAAGATCCCTCTTTTCTTGTATGCCTCCCATTTCATCCTCATGCTACAAAATGTCGCCAAGTAACATAAGGATGTGGTTGACTACAGGTGCATATCAAAAATAATAGTAAATAGGCAAATTATTCTCTAACAGAATAAATTTAAGAAAGCAAATGGAAGTAATGTAGAGTGGAGCCTACCCATTCTTCCCATTGGACTTATTTCTGTCTTTTCTCTTGTTCCTGGGCTAGGATGCAGGATGAAATACTTTCATATGTACCTTTCAACTTGTCCATTTTGATAGAATTCATCTCTCATGGTCTTACAGGAGGGAACTACAGATGTGGCATCCACCAGCTGATGCCACTCTTGACTGCTGCTGTGGAGCTGCCACTATCTTTCCCTTCTCTTTCTTATCAAGAGTACTTATACTCCCCCTGTATACATATGTGAAAATCTCTACCATCACCTCTTCTCCAAGGGCTGATCTCTAGTTAGTTACCTTTCTTCCCCAATTAGGAAGAATTACAAATCCCAACGGCAAAGTTACTTTCTCTTGGCCAAACAACTCCATGCCAGGGGCTATTATATCAGTGTACAGATTATATATTAGTTAGTCAACAAACAATTATTAAGTGCTTATTATGTCCCAGGCACTGGGCTAAGCACTGAGCATACAAATACAAGGAAAAAGAAAGACAATCTCTGTATTCAAGGAACTTACTTCTAATGGAGGAAGACCACACATGAAAGAAAGCTGAAAGGAAGGGAGCATGATGGAAGACTCAGTAATATAGCCTGGTAAGAAATGAGAGCTATTGGCCTGGACATCTATAAATGGAGGTTCTAGAGGGGGCCATCCCATGAGAGTAAGGAGCCCAAAGGACTGGGGGTAATTCCAAGATGTGAATTCCAGGGCTAAAATTATCTTCAGGATGAAGAATTTTCTGGAAATGGTGGAGCAGTATGCATTGCAGTTTAGTGAGAAATGAAGAAAATCAGAGTATACAAGATCAGAATAGAAAAGAAAGAGTATTCATAAAGAGATCAAATCATTCTTAGAAGAAGTACAGAAGGCCAAGAGGGTGGCTGGAAAGCAGGTACTTGCATTAGCTCACCGTCAGGTCCCTCCAAAAACCTATAAAAATGGCTCTGAACAAATTCTGGAACTGCACTACCCACAAAATAGCATAGGGAAGCAGGGATCCAGCCCAGGACAGCCTGAATGGTCGCTGGATGAGGTCTGTCGCGCACGAAGCGGAGGGGAGCGGAGTTCAGCATGGGAGGCATCAGGACTAACCAGACCAGGAGCCGGGCAGAACAGGCCATAGCACCCTGAATCAGTGAGCTGTGGCAATTACCAGACTTCTTAACTGACAAACACCAAAGACAACAGAGAAGGTTAGTGGGAAAAGCTGCAGGGGACAGAGGGAAAAGAGTTTGTGGTTCAGCCACTGCCCCAGGGGCAGCGGGGGTGGTGCAGCTACAGAACTACAGCTGCAGTTACTTCTGGCCCCAGGCCCATCTGGTGGGAGGAATTAAGTGGCAGATCAGAGCAGGAGGGCAGAGCCTGCTCAACATTTGCTTCAGGTCTGGGTTGGTGGTTCTTGGGGAAGGAGGAGTGCTGGTGTGGCAGAGCTGGCTGTATAGAAATAGCTCTGAAATCAATGGTGCATCCCCTCAAGCTTGGAACAAAGTACTCTTTGCTCTAAAAGCAGTCATACCCTGCTGAAAAACTCAAGGGTCAAGTAAGTTGGCTGGGAACATTGCCAGGCAGTGAAAACACACCCAGATTCAGTCTCAGACTTTGGAATCTTTCTTTGGTGACAAAGAAGACCAAAACATACAGCCAGAAAAAAATC
>CM053622.1:130440364-130475363 GCA_028646595.1 Phalanger gymnotis | reverse complement strand
ACAACATGAGTATTGTGGAAGGGTTTTACATAATGATATGCATGTGGCATATGTTGAATTGCTTGCCTTATTAGGGAGGGTGGGTGGGGAGGGAAGAGGGTTTAGAATTTGAAACTCAAAGTTTTAAAAACATGTTCAAAAACAACAACCACAAAAAAAAGTTTTTGCATGCAACTAGGAAATAAGATACACAAGCAATGGGGCATAGTAATTTATCTTGCCCTACAAGAGAAGAAGGGAAAGGGGGATGGGAGGGGAGTGGGGTGACAGATGGGAGGGCTGAATGGGTAATGGGGCAACCAGAATATACGCCATCTTGGAGTGGGGGGGCAGAAATGGGGAGAAAATTTGTAATTCAAACTCTTGTGAAAATCAATGCTGAAAACTAAATATATTAAATAAATTAAATTAAAAAAAAAAAAGAGTGGAGGAAAAAGTAGAGTTTGTTTGCCAAGGACCCAAGAACCAATTTACTCATCCTCCATTAAATTGTGATCTCTATGAGGGTGACGATAGTTTTTATGTTTCTTTATCCTTAGTATTTAGCACAGTACTTGGCACATAAATGTTAGTTGTTTGCTTGCTTACTCACCAAGGCGTTGACATAGGAACAGGAAAGTAGTATAGCCAGTCCAAAAGTGATAAAACTTGGGAAAGAACTTAGGGGTCAAGGGAATGGTGGTCATACTGAGAACAAAAAACAGTATTAGGGCTTAAAAGACAAAGGGAAAGATGAGATGATAAAAGATTATTATCGGATAAAAAATTTCCAAGGTCATGAACACAGAAGTGGAACACTTGTTGATGGATGTCAATGTCAGTGTACTACATACCACTTCATGTATCTGAGGTAGAGGAGAAGAGTAAGTAGGTTGTGGAACTGGGATTTTAAGGTATTTGATGAAATATCATCAATATATTACCCTAATACGGGAGAGAAAATTAGGAGGAAAGATTTTGAGTTGGTTATTGAACTCATTGAGGAAGAAAGCATAATATGTCCTAGATGTCTATAAAAAATAGCCATGGGAGGCAGAGCCAAGATGAGGGAGGTAAGGCAGGGACTCAGCTGAGCTCTCCCCCAAATCCCTCCAAATACTTTAAATAATGACTTTTTAAAAATTCTAACGTGGCAGAACTCACAAAAAGATGGAGTGCAACATTTTTTCAACCCAAGACATCTTAGAAATTTGGCGGAAAAGGTCTGTTCCAACAGGGGGAAAGAGGAGCACAATACAGTGCAGACCACCTCAGCACAGACCTGGGCTTCAGCACACCACATGCAGGCCTTGGGAGCCACTAAATCAGCAGTGGCAGCAGCTGCTTCTGGAGCTGTCAGCCCGCAGATGGTAAGGGGGTCAAACAACTGGT
Source organism: Phalanger gymnotis (assembly GCA_028646595.1). Lineage (NCBI taxonomy): Eukaryota > Metazoa > Chordata > Mammalia > Diprotodontia > Phalangeridae > Phalanger > Phalanger gymnotis. Next base: position 130,473,992 of record CM053622.1, on the reverse strand, counting down.
CGGAAGGAAATTACCAGGGTCTCTTTTCCAGAACTGGGAGCAGGACTCTTTTGCTTTACCCATACTCAGATCCGGGTCACAGTCTCACCTGGCAGTCCCAGGGCAAGGAAGGGCTAATGCAGAGTTTGCAGCCACAGTGAAGCAGAGACCCTCCTCACAGTTCCAGAGTAGAAAAGAATACTTGTGGTCACTCACAGACCAGAGCATAGGCCAGAAGAGTAGTAAAGACCTCTCTTTAGATCACATCACCTTGGAAGAACTGAAAACTTACAGGTCCCTAGAAGTACCTCTGAAAATAGCTACATAAAACTCTGAAGCTTGAGACAGTGTGCCTTCCACCTTGGAGGCAGAGCCCTACTTTAACAAAGACTTAAAAGTCAAGTAATAGACTGGAAAATGAGCAAAGAGCAGAAAAAAATTCTCACTATAGAAGGTTACTATGTTGACAAGGAGGATCAAAATATACATTCTGAAGAATATAACAGAGTCAAAGCTCCTACATCCAAAGCCTCCAAGAAAAATATGAATTGGTCTGCGGCCATAAAAAAGCTCAAAAAGGAATTTGAAATATCAAGTAAGAGAGGTAGAAGAAAAATTGGAAAGAGAAATGAGAGTGATGCAAGAAAATCATGAAAAACTAGTCAACAGCTTGGTAAAAGAGACACAAAACAATACTGAAGAAAATAACACCTTAAAAAACAGGCTAGGCCATCAAATGGTAAAAGAGGTCCAAAAAGCCAATAAAGAGAAGAATGCCTTAAAAAAGCAGAATTGGCCAAATGAAAAAAGTGGCGCAAAAATTCACTGAAGGAAAAAAACTCCTTAAAAAGTAGAATTGTCCAAATTGAAAAGGAGGCACAAAATCTCACTGAATAAAATAATTTCTTCAAAATTAGAATTGAATGAATGAAAGCTAATGACATTATGAGGAATTAAGAAACAATAAAACAAAACCAAAAGAATAAAAAGGTAGAAGAAAATATGAAATGTGTCATTGGAAAAACAACTGACCTGGAAAAAAGACCCAGGAGAAATTATTTAAACATTATTGGATTGCCTGAAAGCCATGATCAAAAAAAGAGCCTCAACATCATCTTTCACTAAGTTACCAAGAAAAGCTGACCTGATTTTCTAGAACCAGAGGGTAAAATAGAAATGGAAAGAATCTACCAATCGCCTCCTGAAAGAGATCCCAAAATGACATGTACCTGGGGAAAAATAAAATATCAAATGTGAAAATAATTTTAAAAACACCAAAAAATGATAGCCACTAGTATTTGCATTGGGTACCAAATTTGAATGTTTGGGAAATTCAGAAGAGGAGAGTCAGTGATTAAATGAAAGTCTGGAAGTGGTCATCAAAAGTATATCGAAGTATATTCTACTATCCCTGCCAGTGAGTTGCTCAGTATGTGACAAAGTGCAGTCATTATTGGAAAAGGTGGCAGTTTTGTAAGGAGAGTGCCATATATCAGTGAGGGCTAGTAGGCGAAAAGAGTGAGGAAGTATGTTTAAGATGAAAAAAAGGTATGTTGATTATGAAGCAATCGTTCCAGAGAGTACAGGGTACAGTAGAAAAGAAAGCAGATCTGGAGTTGGCTGGGGGATAGTTAGGGAGGGTTGGGTTGAGGTAGAGCAGCCTGAGAGATCATTAAATTGATGGGGTGAATATAATGGAATGGAAGTAAGCTAACTATTGAGAACTGAGTCCAAAAGTGATTAGAGTGGTTCCCACTAAGAGAACTGAAAGATTTGATAATTTCTAGTCCTCTCTTGAGGTCCTAAGTTGTGTCTTGTGAGATCCATATTGGCATTCACAGTAGGCAGGAATAGTCAGAGCTCTAGGAGCCCAGCCAGAGTCCACGGTCACTTGCATGTCTTCCCTTAGGTTCAGTTACCTGATAGAGATATTATGTCTTGTGTGGGCCAAAGAAGGCCACCTCATAGTAGTCAGGAGTAGGGAGTCTGATAGGAGCCTGGTCATGAGGCCATAGTTAATTGCTGTTCTGGGTTCCAGAAGATGAGATAGGTCTTGTTCTCAGCATAGCACAGCAGTGGAAAACTACTCTTGGGGTAGACCTGCCTTGGGAGAAAAATCATTAAATCATAGATCTAGAGTTAGAAGGGACTGAGGAGGCTAGGTGACTTGCCCAAGGTGGGACATTATCTATTATGGATTTAAACTCAGGCCTTTCTAAGTCCAAACTTCATGCTTTATTCATTGTACCACCTAGCTGTCAATTTTGGACATGTTAAGTTTGAGGTGAGATATATAGTTTAAGGTATTCTCTCTGGAGCTCTTCATAGAGGTTACGATGAAGGATGCAAGTTTACAACTAGAGTGTAAGAGGGTAGAAAGAAGGGGCAGCTAGCTGACATAGTAGGTACAGCACCAGGCCTGGAGTCAGGAGGACCAGAGTTCAAATGTGGCCTCAGAAATTTATTAGCTTTGTGACCCAGGGCAAGTCATTTGCCCCTGATTGCCTCACCAAAAACAAAAAAAGGGAAAAAAGTGAGAGTAGAAAGAAGCTAAAGAGTTCCAAAAACAGAATGAGAAGCTATTAAAGGAATTTGAAAAGGAGTGGTTAGAATAGTTAAGGGAGGAAAACTAGGAGGGTGCTGTGTTTGTGAGGGAAGAGAAAGTAGCTGTTAGGAAGAAGTGGTCAACAATGATAAATGCTCTACAGATATGAAGGAATGAATATAAAAGAAATTTAAAAGAATTAAGGGCTATTCACCTGTCACCACGTGAAGCACCAGGTCTAAAATACAAGCATCACAGAAGGCAGCACGTTACCTCAAGAAGCTTATGTTCTTATAGGGGAACAGGGCACCTAAAATGCCATTAGTTGATAAACGATTATTAAGTGCCTACTATGTGCCATTTAGGTGGTACATTAGATAGAGTGCTGGGCCTGGACTCTGGAAGACTCATCTTCCTGAGTTCAAATCTTGCCTCAGACATTTAGTAGCTGAGTGACCCTGGGCAAGTCATTTAATCTTGTTTGCCTCAGTTTCCTCATCTGCAGAATGTGCTGGAGAAGGAAATGGCAAACCTTTCCTGTATATTTGCCAAGAAAACCCCAAATGGGGTCACAAAGAGTTGTATACAACTGAAAATGACTTAACAACAATAATAAGTGCCAGGGATAAGGGGGCAACCTCTTGGGACTTGGTAAAGTCCAGAAAGTCCTAATCGAGGCCTCGAGAAAACTGAATGAGTTTAAAAAAAAAAACTTTTCTTAAATGTTTACTGTATGGTAAGCACTTTGCTAAGCATTAGGAATACAAATACAACAGTAGCTGGCCCCTACCACCAAGGCATTTACATTCTTATCGAGGAAAGACCACACAAGAATTGGCCAGGGAGGAGCTGCTTTAGTTTGGAAAACTTTGGGGATGGTGAGTGGGGTCCTATCAGATACCTTATGTAACTAGATAGAGAATTTGTTAAGCACTTAACTGTGTTCCAGGCAGGATACAAATCTAGCAAGAAAGATAGTCCCTGCCCTCAAGGAACTTATATTTTCTTGAGAGAAGACCATACATAGAGATCTATAAGATGGGCTAGGCAGGTTGGGTAATGGATGCTTCTCAAATGTTTAGGTACCTGAATTGAAAGTTATTAACCTGAGAAACTTGGAAGAATGCTGATACTTTTAACAGAAATAGAGATCTTTGGAATAAGGGGTCAGTTAAGGAAGGAGGTAAAGGTGAATTTATGGAATCATAGTTTTAGGAGAGCCCTTGGAGGTCATTGAATCCAACTGAGAAAAGCCTATGGTAGAGGGCAAATAAGGTAGCAGTTTACCAAGTAAACCATGAGTAATCACAATTCAAATTTATTTAATGTTTTAAGGTCTACAAAATACCTTATTTTCACACTCACCCTGTGAGATAGGAAGTGTATTCTTTTGCTATTTTATTTTTTCTCAATAACATGTAAACAAAATTGTTTTAACATTTGTTTTATTTAAATTTGAGTTCCAAATTCTCTCCCTTCCCCACTCCTTGAAAAGGCAAGCAGTTGATATAGATTATATATGTATAGTCATCCAAACATTTCTACATTAGCCATGTTGCAAAACAAAATGCAGACCAAAAAGAACAAGAATGGTAAGCAAAGTAAAAAATATGCTTCAATCTGCATTCAGACTTCACTTCTTTCTCTGGAGATGGATAGCATTTTTTCCATCATAAAGCCTTTGCAATTGTCTTTGATCATTGTATCACTGAAAATAGCTGATCACAGCTGATTGTCGTACAGTATTGCTGTTACTATGTATAATCTAGTTCTGCACCTTTCACTTTGCATCAGTTCATATATATCTCTCCAGGTTTTTCTGAAAGCATATCGCTCATCATTTCTTATTAGCACTATAGAATTCCATCACAATTATATGTCATCACTTGTTCAGACATTCCCCAATTGATGGGCATCACCTCAATTGCCAATTTTTTGCTATCGCAGAAAGAACTGCTATGAACATTTTTGTACACATAGGTCCATTTCCTTTTTCTTTGATCTCTTTTGGGTACTTGCTGGGTCAAAGGGTTTGCACAGTTTTATAGCCCTTTGGGCATTGTTCTAAATTGCTCTCTGGAATGGTTGGATTAGTTCACAATTCCACCAATGGTGCATTAGTGCCTCAATTTCCCCATATCCCTGCCAACATTTGTCATTTAGAGCATTTCCTATATGACCATAAATGGCTTTCATTTCTTCTGAAAACTGTTAATATCCTTTGACCATTTATCAATTAGAGAATGAAAGTATAAATAATAATGATGTCATCATTGATTTCAAATGAGAAAACTCAGATTCACAGACTTTAAGTAACTTCCTGATTCCAAATCTGTTACTTTTTTTCTTTAAATCTCTAATAACTCATAATATAATGAATGTTCATAAGGTTTCACAAATTCAGTCTCACTGGGCAGTAAGAATAAATTAAAAAGTAGCCCCAAGGAATTTATGTTTTGCTGTGCAGATATGATATTGAAGTTATGAAGAAACTGAAGCTGAGGAGGTTAGGTGACTTGCCTACGCTGAGACAATATCTATTGTATACACACACACACACACACACACACACAGGTAAGCATCTGACTCATAATTTGAGGAGGATGTAGTGAAGGGAGAAAGGACTATCAGTGAGGGAGATCATAACAGATTTCTTGTAGGAGGTGGCACATGAGCTGAGTTTCGAAGGAAAGTAGGGATTCTACTAGGCATGGGGCAGCTTCTACAAAAGCTTAAAGGGAGTAGATGGATTGCTGAGTTTGGGGAAAAGCAAGTAGATAGATTTGATGACAAGTATTAAAAGTGAAATTAATAAAACTAGAAAGATAGCTTGGAAATAGCGAAGGGCTATAAATGCTACCCTGAGATGTTTGTATTTCATCCTTGAAACAATAGTGAGCCACTGAATTTTCTCAAGTAAGGGAATGATTTGGTTAGACCCTAATGCATTAGGAAGACTGTTTAACAGCTGGGTAGAGGATCAGTTAGAAGATAGGCCATAAACTGAGTATAGGTAGGGTGTTGTTGTAGTCCAAGAAAAAATTGATGAGGGCTTCAGCTAGAGTAGAGACCATGTAATGGCAAGAAGGGGATGAATGTGAAAAGGATTTTGGAGGCAGAATGAACAAGACTTGGCATATCTGTGAGAGAGAATGAAGAGTTAAGAATGTTTCCAGAGTTCTGAAAGAATTGCAGTGTCCTGGACAGAAACAGCAAAGTCCAGAAGAGGGCTAGGTTTAGACAGAGAAAATAATGAATTCTGTTTTGTACATGTTGAGTTTAAGATGTTGGTGGGATATCCAATTGGAGATGTCCAAGGGGCATTCGGTGACACAGGATTGTATCTCAGGAGGGTTGGATAGTTAGTTATATTTTGGATTCATCTTCTAAGATATGATAGTGGATCTCATGGAAGCTCTTGAGATCATTGAGATGGTCTAGAGAGAGCCCTGGGGAAGAACCATACATAGAAGATGGAACATGCATGGTGATCTAGCAAATGATATTGAGAAATAAGAAGGAGAATCAAGAGAGAGCACGATCACTAAAACCCAGACAAGCAATTCTATTCTGGAGATAGAGGGTACTTAGTTAACAATATCAGAGGCATCAAGAAGTCAAGAAAATGCTTTCCCCAAAACAGCCAGGTGAGATAGGTGATTCTATATAATTGTTTCCCATTAAGTTCAAATTGCCTTTCCTTGACATACACTCACTGCCACCCCTTCTTTGTCCCTCTCCTCCACTTCCTGTTCAGGGTCTCTCATGGGCTCAGAGCTGTGCTGTGTTATTATCTACAGTTTCTTGAATGCTGTATCCTTCCATGGCGATCAGCATAGGCTTCAGCAGGCCTTCAGTCTTCCCAGTTGGAAACAAGCTGGGGTCAGTTGCTTCAGTTTTCTCTTTTGTCTATCACCTTTTCAGTTTCCTAAATAGATGTTTCCTGAGGGGGCAACACACACTCTTTGGGAATCCTCATTCAAAGGCCTGAAATACTGTCTCCATTTGAGGTACCCAAACAATTCCCCATTGACATACATATTGACTTGGATTTCTTCCTCTGAGGAAAATGAAATACTAATCTTTCGTCCTTCATACACAAACTTGTTTCTATGTTTTGTCACAAACACCCAAGAACTGCCTTGCAGGCATGCCTACTTCACCAATTATCAGCTTCAAGAAAACTCCCTAATGCTCTCTTATAGCTCTGAAAGTAATTCACTGTGACCTGCATCTGTGAAACCTCTTTGCCTTCTGCACAAAGCTGCCACCTCTTCAAAGTCTATTGTGCTGAAGATGTGGATGGTTTGAATTAGAAGGAAATGTCAGCAAGATATTACTTTATTTTTCATTTTACCTAGCTCTGAACGAATGGTGGGGAGGGGGTAAAAGGTTTGGTACAGTATAAGGATAAAATAATGAAGTGGGACTTACCTTTTAGAGTGTACGCAAATTAGTAAGAACTCAGAGTACATTCAATCCATTTAATTCACTTTTTAAAATTAGGTGACAAAATAATGCTTACTTCATTGGTTCATCCTAAGTAGATGATACTTCACATATGTAGCCCTTGACATAATAGGAATCAAAATAGGAGGTGATTCTATTTCAAGAATTTGTAATAATTCCTTCTCTTTAACACATGAATGTGTTCAATATTGGCAAAAGAACACGTTGCTACCAAAACTGAAATAAGATCCTTGAAACAGAAAGGATGTTGCCATGGAAAAATGAAGTAACACTCAGTGCAGCTGTGATGCATTAATGAATAGGATATTTTTTTAAAAGATCATTTGTGTTTGGTGTGGCTCAGAGGGTCCCAACCAGATGGTTTCCATGAACAGGATCTGACCCCCGGCTTGAGGACTTCTTACTGGCAGATTACTTCATTTTCTTTCCCTTGGATTGTCAGATCCTTACATTAATGCAAGATTTACTGCTGCAGATTTATATTCAGTTACATAAATCACTCAACATTTTACATTAAACCACAATTTTAGACATACAGTTTAGTAGTTATTTAAAAAGTGTAAAAAGATTTATATGATAGCTTTAATATAGGTTATTAATGTAACCTAATAATGACTTTGAACTATTTGGATTATGTATATAGAGATTCTTTGCCCATCAGTAAAGGAACCTATTATGTTCCTTTTTTAAATCTATTCAGTTGCCATTTATATTTGCTATTTCCTACACATTCATGTAATTCATTCCAGTGAACTAAGTATTTCTTACTTAGGCAACTGATTTTTAAAATATGCTGTATATTATTTCTGAAATTCTAGCAGGGATAAGAACAGAGATTAGAACTGGTTTTTTTCACTGATATAGAGAACTTCTGGTTAAGGAAGCTGCGACTGCCAATGAAGGCTGCCTAAGGGCACCGAGAGCTTAGGTTAGTTACTTGCCCAGGATCATATGGCCAATATGTATCAGAGTCAAGATTTGAACCCAGGTCTTCCTGGCTTCAAGGCTAGCTCTTTATTCAGAATGCTGCTCAGGCTTTCACTTATATTAACTTATGATTTAATAACTAGTCAACTATACAATTAGTTTATTATTACTATTCTTTAGCCTTTTTGACTGAGATTAAGCTAATTAGAGAAAGCACATAAATTACTTGTATGTCATATATACATAAAGCTCTTTTCATGCCTTAAGTCACTATATTATCATTAGTTATATTTCATCTATTGTAGTTTTAAAACTGTATGATACCTCTTTTGAACTATGGATTCTGCATGTTTTACAGTTTGAGTAGATATAGTAGTTTATTCTTAAACTGATGAAATTTTTGAATATCATGGATGTGATTATTATACAGTTTTGATTCTGGCACTTGCCTTTAATCAACAAAATACTTGCAGGTATATATTTTTGTAATTCAGGGAGCCCTGATTTCTCTCCTGGGGCTATTCCTTCCACAAGCTTAGACTGTACACCTTTATTACCTAGTAAATGGCCTTTGAGAGTTGCTGTACTTAAAAAATTTGTCACTCTGCAGCACTTGAGCTGGTTTGAGTTTAGTTAGCATGGTCCTTAAACAATGGACGTGTATGTGATCTGTCACTAGTTTTGTCCTTTGAACCCTTTAAACTAGCTAGAGATCTGCCTTTACTTGCAGAAACTTCAAGAACCCAAGGTCATCTCTACGTTGCTGTGAGTTATCAGCTAGGATGTTAATAGCTATGTGATATATATGGGGTTTACTTAATATGTGTAAGTATATTTAAATAAGCTTTTCTGATAAGAGTGGTAGCTTTGTCAGTATTATCATCATTATTATTATTACTATTATTATTATTCACTCCTGCCAACTGTTATTGATTGAGAAAATGCTCTTTGTGAGCATTTTAAAATTTGTATGATTTTAACCATGTTTAAGAATCTAAATGTGACAAGTCTGTAGGAAGACAAAGTCATTTCGTTTCCAGTATAAATAAAGTACATTCTAGGATCTTGGATCAATAAACCACTCATCAAATACATAATTAATTTCATCTTCCAACTCAAATAGCACTAGAATAAGAAACAAGCCCAGACTTCATGTAACAACGTATTTATTTTTGCAAAATTCTACTTAGATTTTTCTTCAGTGAATTGATGTCAGTTTGTCTAAGCAAAACGGCTCAGAAATGTTGAAGTAAAGATGAATATCTATGCTTTATTTGCCAGGCTGGCAAATTATTTATGGTATCAAGGAATTCCAACCCTATTACATATCATAATTGCTCTCATGAGGGAATACATCTGCCCCAAGGGGAGGTGTATCCCAGTATTTTGTGTTTAGTTATCTTTCAGAAAATATGGTCCCATCACTGATATGAATTCCCAGAATATTTGAGTATTTATCAGGCACTGTTGAGTTATAAAGCAGCAAACTAATTTTGTTTTTATCACATCCTTAAGTAACATCGTATGTCCAAAACATTTAGAAGAAACTAACAAACATATTTTGTATTTTCTTAACAAAGCATTCAAGTGTGCAAGCTGTTGAGGCTATTCGATATCCAGGTGCAGAGTATTACTTGCAAGAGCCAACTAAGACTAACAGACGTTAGTCTACATCGCCTCCGAATTAAGAAGTCATGATGAGTTCAGTCCTTGGTTTGGGCTTAGTCAGCCTTGCTTAAAGTCTCCAAGGGTCTGGCAAAATTATCAGAAATTTTCCATAGTAGACTTAGTAACTGTATTGTGTAGATGAAGGAGGGAAATAAATTTCACTTGAATTCATATCATAATTCCCAATATGAACGGTGACAAAAGACATAAATCTTTTATTTATTTATTGCTTCCTTCATTCCTATATGTATGTACGTAGACAAAAATGCCCACACAAATATATATAATATCTGGTTTGTAGTAAGCATATCGATATGTAACTAAGGGATTTACTCATTTCAGACTGGCTAGAGTTTGAGCTTGGATCTTTTCCCCTTATATTTTAGTCTGTAAACTATAAAGGAAAGGAAGAATTCACATTGAAATAAATCTTTTCAGAAAGTAACAGCATATAAAATGCTAGTCATCTCTAAGGCCTTAGCTGGTGCTAACAAAAGCTAATGAACTGCAAAAGAAGGAGGATTTTCTCACCTTTTTTTGCCAGCACATTTTCTAACTCAATCATGTTTCTTGGAAATAACTGTGGAAAGGCAGATATATTTTCAGCTTATGTGGCTATGCCCTTTTGATCAAGTTTATAGACAGAAACAGCACCTTTTCACTTAGTATTTTTTTACCCAGTAAATGTGACTTATAAAGACTTAACATTTCTTTGGTAGTGTTGCATATTTATTCTAGTGAAGGTATCATAAATGCATTTTTAAAAAAAAATTTAGTCTGAGTCCTAATCTGTGTAACATTTTTATTTCCTTTTGTTTTCCAGCTTGAAATACAGTCCTGTTGTGTTTTCATTCCAAATGACAGCCTGCCTTCCCCAAGTACAATTGTATCTGGTGACATCCCTGGAACAGTAAGAAGTTGGTACCATGGACAAACCAGCATGCCAGGAACCCTTGTTCTCTGTTTACCCCAGATAAAGATTATTAGTGCTGGACACAAATACATGGAACCTTTGCAAGAGATCCCATTTGTTATCTTGCGACCTATTCTTGAAGAAGGTAAACTTATTAAAAATCTTGCTGTGGTCATTATATTTTATGCCTTTTTTCTTTCACATATATTTATTTTTATGTAAATCAGGTTTCATACTGCAAGATTTTTACTGGTCAAGGTAAATGAGCTAAGAATATTGGCATATATATATATTTATGTGTACATATATCCATATATATATATTTATGAACATACATGCTGACTGAAAAAACTATATATGTTTGATGCAGCACTATAGTGCTTGGAAAATTTTGGGGGCGGGAAAGGCTAGCTTTGTGAAGAGTTTGTTCTTTTTACTTCATATATTTGAATTAAGAGGAATGATTAGCTATTTAAGAGATAACATTTATAGAAACACTTTGCAAGCATTAAAGCACCATTGTATAAATGTTGTTATTGTTATCATCTCTTAAAAAGCTGAGGCATCTGACTTTGTTGGTTAGATATGTTGTCTCCATACTTCAGTATTTCATACTTCAATAGCAATGTCTATATACAGCACAATTTATCCCTTCTAGCTTAATGTTTTCTTCTAATTTTAAGGTGATTATACTTTGATGATTATTTCATTTAATCCTTCCTCTAGAACTAACAATTCTTATTTTTACACAAATTCATATCTTTCTCAACTTGCCATATTTAATTTTATTCAATATGAGAAGCTGGAAAAGTTTATTGAGTCAAATCACAAAGTAAGTAATGTTGACTTGTATTTTAACAACAGGCTTGACTTTTTCAAAATGGTAGACAGGTCAATACCATGTTCATATTACTGTTCTGTAAGAGCATGAATCTTTGTGTGTCTCTAGTTTACATCATAATATTCCCATTGGGAAGTAGACCAGCTTCTTCAGTCTGTTACTCTTAATTTTCCCTGCCTGTTTTCCTTACCAATTTTTAAGAAATCTGGATGACAGTCTTGGAAAATTCTCTTTTAAGTGCTACAGAAGATGACATTTTCCTTTCTCCAAGTTGATGTATACACATGGTATTAAACGTAGTTATTATAGAACCTTGTTGTCATGTAGAACCTTAGGAGTGATCCAGTCTTACTTCCACCCCATGTAGAAATTTCTTCAACAGCTATCTCCACATCTCTATCTATCTATATAAGAATTAGCAGTGACATAGAGGTAACTATTGATCAAAGCAATTTTTTCCCTCATTTCTTGTGTCAGTCATGGCTTCAACTTCACCTAGAACTTGCTTTTCTACTTCTCTAATCCAATTATCATGACATGATGAACCTTGCCAGCACCTTGATGCCCACACTAAAGATCATGCCCTGCATATTTTAGCCCTTTCATCTCTAGAACATCTGCCCTGGGCATTGTTATCCTGACTTGTGCCTGCCTGTCTTGAACAATCCTTTCAGGAAAACCCCAGCCTAATTTCACTTTGCTTCCCCTTTCTTGGGCCATCTCCTCACATCCTTGCCAGCCACCTTGCCAAAACAACTGTAACCTTTTTCCCTCTTCCTCTTCTCCGGTTCTGGAATAAGGAGCTAGATCAAATCAGTTCTACCTTTGCTCTGTTTGGACTGTGTCAATCTGCTTTCCTATACCACATTTACCAGTTATAATTTTCAGGTCCCTTCTAGTGGTAGGATTCAAATGAATTAACAATGGGCTCTCTAGGGAACCAAGCTGAGGCGCCTCCCCTGCTGCTGATGTAGCCAAGGCCCTGCCCCTGCTAACAACCAATTGGCAGAACTCAACCATAAAATTAGGTGTGGAACCGGTGCAAACCGGCTGAATCCTACCACTGGTGCCTTCCCTAGCCACAACTCTGCTACTTGTATTGATCAGCCAGTTGAACGTAAGTTCCTTGTGTTTGCTTTTGTGTTTGTATTGCAAGCACGATGGTTGACATATAGTAAACTCTTAATAATTGCTTTTAGTTTCATTCATCCATCCATCCATTCATTCCCCAAAACATAACTGAGTGGTTTGGACCCTACGTTTTCTTAGGTTTAACCTCCTCCCTTTATCCTTCATATTAGCTATCATCTGAATTTCGGCCTCTGCCTTTGCAGTCTCATTCAGTCCAGTCAACGTTATAAGATTAATGTAGAGGCAGACATAAGTGTCCTCAGAAAATACCTATTTCAGGTCTCTACATACCAAACTGTGGCATGATGAAGGAAAATTCAAGTAACTCTGAGGAAGGAATGTATGATGAACTCCCCTTCCCATTTAAAAACAAACTACCCCTAAATGTGTCAGCCACAGAAATAAGGAAAAAGTGAGTTCAGTAACCCAGTAGCACTAAGCCAGGGCCCAGGCTACCTGTTCTATCATGGTGACAGGATTGGAAGGGACTGTAAATATCAGCTTTGTTGAGCTCTTAATAACCTGCTATAAGATTCAGAGTACCATATTTGCCTTCTTCCTTGGACATACAAGATATCATAAAGGGAGTTAGCATAACCAAATACTCCAGTGTTCTTCATCTCCCCCAAATTGGAAATGATATTATTTACTATGAACTTCACATGGTGGTTCAGACAAGTTAAGATTTGGCTCTACACACCAACTAGCGTAAGTTACTGTTAGTGTCCATATAGATACTGACAGCCAATAATTCATAATATCCATTCCTATGAGAAGTTTGCTCTGATCAACCACTATAATTGTGACCCAGACAAGGTGTCTTCCACCTACCCTCACCTGAGCAGAGACACTCCTTTCAGTAGTTTTATCTCCTTTCCTTCTTTTCAACACTGTGTTTTGAGAGTCACACCCAGAGCTCCTCATTGGAAGAGGTTATCATCACCCTCTGCTTACCCTCATATATTGTTGTGCATTGATAACTCATCCTGTCATTCCCAGATTCCGTTTCTGAGGGCAGCCATTTTTGCCAAAACTGTTGCAATTTCTTGCTTGAATTTCACAAATCAATTTCATGAATTAAATTTTCCCAGTGCCTGATGTATCTTCCTTTCATCCCCAAAGCTTCTGTTTGTTTGGACATCTAATTTCTTGCTCACATTTCAACAACTGGGTTTCATGAATTAGTCTTTTCAAGCCTGTGTGAGATCATGCGGATAGGGAGATCTATAGCTAGAGCTTAATGCTACTCAGGTGGGGCTCTACCCAGAAAGTGGGACTCAGTTGCCTGTAAGATAAACTAGTCATAGGGGTAGAGGAGAGAGTGTGTGGGAAATGGCATGAATCTAGGGGCCAACTATTCAGAACTCCTCCTCTTAGCCACTTAGAAAGAAACAAAGACAGTTACCATCTGGGGCTTATGATTTAACTGGCTTTGCAAAGGCAAATCTTCTGTGAGCTCCTGAAGCCACTGAACTCTATAGCAAGCTAAAAATCAAGATTACTACCCGTTAGGTCATACCCTCACTAACCATTATTTTAATGACTCATTAGGTTGCTGTTTTAAACTTCTCATGTAACCTCTTGAGTTCCATAGTAGTAGAAACCTGTCCACCCTCTGGAAATTTATGGAATGTTAAACAAAGGATATCAATTAAAATTATTGTTAGAAAGAAATAAATCATATTATAATAAGATTTAAAATACTATAATTCTTCATTGCTAATTTGGAAAACTACTTTTTTGCATTTTTGGGGCATAAGTTCATTCCTGGATGACAGTGGGGGTTTAGGCCATACCTACAGACCACCAACTTTAGAGGGAGAGCTTCTTATATCCCTGGTCCTTGGGACCAACCAAGTCCTAAGGATGGCTTTCTTTACTCCTTAAAGGGAAATAAATTCAAGCCTATGTGAAGTAAACATTTTCCCTTCTATACTATTCCTCTTTCTTATCCATAGTGTTTTATTTAATTGCTTATTTTCATGAAAACAAGTGTATAATTTATTTGGACATGGTATACTTCTTAACAAACATACAAAATATTTCCTGGTTAAGAGTATTCCTCACAAAATAGTTTATTAGTTGTTAACTGAAATTAGGACTATCAGTCAATAAATCAGTAAACATTTATTAAGCTCCCACTATTTGACAGGCACCGTACTAAGTACTAGGGATGCAAAAAAGAGGCAAAAGACAGCCCCTGCCATCATGGAGCTTACAATCTAATGGAAGGGGCAACATGCAAACAAATATACACAAAGCAAACTATATACAGGATAAATAGGAAATACTTGACAGAGGGAAAGCAGTTGAATTAAGAGGCGTTGGGAAAGGCTTCCTGTAGAAGGTAGCACTTTAGTTGGGATTTAAAGGAAGCTTGAGAGTTCAATAGTTGGAGCATTATGGGGATGGGGGACAGTGAGAAAGAATGCCCAGAGCCAAAAGATGGAGTATCTTGTTTATGGAACAGCCAGGAGGCCATTGTCACTAAATCAAAGAGTATGTGTCAGGGAGTAAAAGTATAAGGAGACTGGAAAGGTAGGAATAGTCTAGGTTATGAAGGCTTTTGAATGCCAGACAGAGCATTTTATATTTGATCCTGGGGATGATAATGAGCCACTGTAATTTATTGAGTAGGGTGGTAACATGATGGGACGTCACTTTAGTAGATAAGTGGTGGACTGAAGTACGAAGAGACTTGGGGCAGACAGACCCAATAGCAGTCCATTGCAGTAATCCTGGCATGAGATGGTGGGGACCTGCACCAGAGGGCAGCAGCAAGAGAGGAGAGGAGGAAGATATGTTCAAGAGGTGTTGCACAGGGAAATTTGACAGGTCTTGGCAGCAGCCTGGATTTTACCCGGGTGGGGCAGGCCTTGGGCAGGGGGGGGGGGGTAGGGAGGCAGGGGGAGAAGACTGAAAAATCCAGGAGAAATCTGAGCCCGAGGAACGGGGAGGATGGTGTTACCCACTGCAGTGATGAGGAAGGTGGGGGTGCACTAGGCAGAGGATTTAGGGGAAAAGATTCTATTCTACTTTTGTTTTGTACATATTGAGTTTAAAATGTCTACAGGACATCCAGTTTGAGATGTCTGAAAGGCAGCTCAAAACACAAGACTGGAAGTCAGCAGAGACAATAGGTCAGGAAAGGTAGATTTGAGATTCATCAGCATAGTGATAGTAATTAAATCCATGGGAACTGATGAGATCATCAAGTGAAGTAGTAGAGAGGAAGACAAGACAGCCCAGGACAGAACTTTGATATCATAAAATAACTTTTCATCTCCATGCTGACTTTATTTTTATTTTGGTTGTTATTGTATTATATTGTTCTGCTGGGTCTTTTTTTTCACTGTGCATCATTTAATATGCATCTTTCCTTGTTTCTCTGAATTTTTCATGTTCATTATTCCTTGTAATACAATAATATACTTTTTCTCTCTCAGTGTTTCTGGTAAATGATCATTTCTTTTTTTCCCCTCACACAGAAATGTTTTAATTTTCTCAATTTCTTAAGAATAACCAGGTAACAATCTGGTTAATGCCTTCTTGGCAAATCATGGATTTTTGTCCATGTGCCAAAATATCTTTGTAAGATTTGATTTGTAGCTATCTCATACTATCTGGCTTCTACTGAAATCTTTACAACCTATTCACTCCAGGCTAGAATGGATACCACTCTTGATACCATTTGCATTGCAATTTAATTTAACAAACATTTATTGAGTGCATATAAATATATGAATATGAAAAAGGCATAGACCTTGTTTTGAGAAAGCTAGCTGTCTAGTTAAGGAGATGAGATAAATAAAGTATAAATATAACACCATGTAGAGTGTGCTAAATGCCTATGGAGAGCAGCAAGCAAAATGTTTTTGGATTATAGAGAAAAGAAGGAGAAGCTGAATAAAAGAATACTTTGTGAAAGAGGTAGTATTTGATCTTTAGCTGGAATAATGTGCTGAAATGTGACAGGCAGAAATGAGAGGTAAGGACGTTCTGGGCAAAGGAAACAGGCAGCTTGAACAAAGCCTGGGAAGTCTGAAAGTACATCTTAAAATTATAAAATGATTAATGATAGATTTTAGAGCATAGGATGAAGGGAATATGAAAGACAGTATATTATAAGGTACTGAACCAGGATAGCAACAGTGGAAATGGATGGAAGAGAACAGTTGGAAAGGTGTTTTCGTGGTAGATTGAACTGATGAGATATGAGTAATAGATTGATAGAATAATAAAAAGTATCTGCAGTTTTAAGTCTGAGTGAGGGGAAAGACGTTAATATAATTAGTAGGTTATGGGAAGTTAGCCAGTGACTGCAGGTTTGGATAGCAGTATTGAGCTTAGTTTGAGATATGTTGAGTTTGATATATAGGCAGGACAACTAGGTGAATTTGACTGACATGCTGTTGTATGTGTGTCTGTCAAGTAGGACATAAGGGCTATCTGCCCTTCCTAGTCTTTTTTTTCCCCTTTTAAAATCTTTAATTTTTATTCCTTTTGACTTTCAATTTCCACTTCTAGTCTTTCTTAAATGACAAATTACTGTTAAATTCCCATTTTATTTTTCCAGTATTTCATAAAATATATAACAATTTCAGAGGTCTCCATTTGCAAAGTTTAGATATTCTCCAAATTAGTCTAGAAGCCAGTTAGCCAGGAACAATTAAGTTTATTTTGAGCTATTATTCAGCAGCACAAGCCAGATGGAGAGGGATAGAATCAGATTTAAACTTCCAAACTCCATTCATCAGACTCCCTAGGAGGATATAAAGTGGCAACATAACCAACCAGTGAAACATAATATAGAAATAGTTCCTGACCCAAATTTTTGCTCTCACTGGTCACTCGTACTCTGAGGAAAAGAGACCTTTTCAAGAGATTTAAATCTTCATTTGGAGTGGAATTGCCAGATATGGTAACTTCTAATTATCAAATTGAATTTTCTACATTATTTTCAAGGGAATTTAGAAAGAACTTGTGTATATATACCAGTAAATGCTTTTGAAAAAATAGTAACTAAATACATGATAGTAGCTTATTTTGCACATATCTACATATAACTTGTATATAATCAGTGCTAGTGCACTTGTAGTAACATTTTTAATATTCTTGTGTCTTAAACTCTTATTAGATACAAAACCAGATAAAGTAGATCCTGTATTTTCTAAATTACACATTCTGTAATTCTGTGGTTTTCTATCACAAGTATACCTTATTAAAAGAACCACTGGGATCTCTCTGGAGGCAAAAGTTTTTGAGAGTTGCACTTCTTAGAAGTCAATATGAGTTTTTTTCATAGAAATTATGTCCATTTTGGTCTTACCTCAGATGTTCTTTTTAAAATATTTTTAAGTGAGGGCGGAAAGTGGAAGACTATTGATAGGTAATCTTTTTTAAAAAGTAAATTTTCATTTATTTTTTCTTTTATCACCTTAGTATCCCAAGTATCTCTCCTTTATCCTCCTCCCTGAGTGCCATCTCATATAACAAATATTATTTTTTAGAGAGGGGAAAAACAAAAGTCACAACAGCTAATTGATTAAAAAAAATCCAAAAACTGTACAATGTATAACAATTGTGGATGTGCCACCTCCATGAAGAGACAGTAGTTTGGGAGTGTCTTCTCATATCTCTTCATTTGAGTCCCACTTGATCTTTATAATTTTGTGACATTTACTTTTGATTTTTTTGTTTGTTATTCCATATATGTTTTTGTAGTTTCTGTATGTATTGTTTTCTTGGCTCTTCAGTATGTATCATTTCACTAAGATCTTTCCATGATTCTCTATATTCATCGCTTATATCATTTCTTACAGAACATTAATATTCTATTACATTCATTTACAATTTGTTTAACCATTACCCAATCAATGGCTATCCACTTTGTTTTCACAGAAGTCCTGGCTATAAATATTTTGGAGTATATGGGGACTTACTTTTTATTGATTGTCTCCTTGAGATGTAAGCCTAGTAATGGGGTCTCTGGTTCAAAGGGTGTGGACATTTTATTCATTTTATTTACATAATTCCAAATTGTTTTCCAAAATGGTTGTACCATTTCACAGCTCCACCAACAATGTATTAGCGTATCTATCTCACTACTCTCCCTCCAACATTGATTGTTGCCTTTTTTTGGCCATTTTTGTCAGTTGACAGGAGGTTATAAATTCTTTGCAATCCTTCTTTTGAGGACTGTTTGTTTATATTCTCTGACCATTTTTCTGTTGTTTATTCATGTTTACCTTTGTATGTTTCTCTTTACTCCTATGTTTGAACTTCAGAATTTCTGTGAATTCCAATTTGGTTAGCTTGTTTTGTGTGCTTGTGTTCAAGTCATTGATAAAAATGTTGACCTATGGACAAGGATAAAACCCAGTAACACCATCATAGAGATTTCTTTGAAACTGCTATCAAAAAAGCTACTAGTGATGTCTTAATTCACAAATCTTATGGCCTTTTCTTAGTCCTTATTCTTCTTGACCTCTCTACTGACATTTGTCACTTTTTCCTCCTGGACCCTCTCTTCTGTCTGGATTTTCATGTCTCTGCTTCCCAGGCTTTCCTACTATCTGTCTGATTGCTCCTTCTCTGTCTCCTTTGCTGGCTTATCACATATGTCATGTTGTAACCGTAAGTGTTCCCCAAAGTTTTGTCCTGTATCCTCTTCTGTTTTCTCTTTCTCAGTGATCTCATCAATTCCTATGTGCTGAATTATCTCTCTGAAGATAACTCACATATCTAGTCTCTCTTGCATTTCAATGTGTTGAAAATGGAATTCATTCTCTTTACCCCCAGACCTACCTCTATTCCAAACCTCCATATTTCTGTCAAATGTACCATTGTTATACCAATCCCCCAAGTTCCTAACCTTGATGTTATTCTTTATGCCTCACTCTCCTTCACGTATCCAGTCACATAACAAATCTTGCCACTTCTTACTCCATAAAATCTTACCCCTTCTATCTATTCACACAACCACACCTAAGTTCAGTTGCTTATCTAGATTATTGCAATAGCCTCCTAATTGGGCTTCCTACCTTAAGGCTTTCCTTACTTCAGTCCATTCTTCACCCCACTGCCAAAGGATTTTCCTCAAGATTTGACTATGGCTCCTTATCACTTCTTTGAAAAAATGTAAACTCTTTTATTTAGCTTTTCACAACTTGGTTCTAGCTAAACTGATGATCTCTCTATTCCTCATATAAGGCATTGCATCTTCTATCTCAGTGCCTTTTCACTGGCCATTCCTCCATGCCTAGAATGTACTTTCTTCACCTCTTCCTCATAGGATTTCTCTTTTTCTTCAAGATGATGCCCAAGCACTACCTTCTACTTAAAATCTTTCCTGATTCCTCCAGGCATTAATGCCATTTCCCCTAATGACCTTGCATGTTTACATTTCCTCTTTATATTTATTTCTATATACTCCTTGAGAGTTGCTATTATTTTGTTATTTTGTTCTAAAGAACAAAAAAATATTTTTATTCCTAGTGCCTAGCATAGTGCCTTTTATGTTGTAGGTTCTTAATAAAGCTTTATTGATTGATTGATTATTTTTCAGTTCACATAGCTCAATTAATAAGTACTCTTTTATTTTCATATTTTGGTTGGCCTCTTAATCAGCCTAACTTCATTATCTACCAACCCACATCTCTACATTTCATCAACAAGTATATCATGAAGATCTTTATCAGAACTCTTCCCAGACTTCGTTTAAATCTGTTGCATTCCCTTTTTCATTATAGGTAGTCAATTAAAAATGTAATCTACTCTAGTCAGGCATTATTTGTTTTTTTAAAATTTATGCTGAAATGTAGCAACGATTTCTGCTCCTTATAATATATTCTAGAATTGTGTCAGTAATCAAAGTGAAGTATACAGAACTCTACTTTGAAAAGTGAACCTTCTCTTCTCCTTTTTGAAAACTGGGATGCTATTTCCCCATCTCCATTTCATCGAGATCTTTCACATCCTGCATAATTTTCTAGTTTTTCAAAGGTTACCAAAAGTGATTGAACTGTCACACCTAAAGTTTATTTATTACCTTAACATGTACTTCATCTGCTGCTCCTGGTTTCTTTGTCTTGAAAATACAAACCATCCTTACTTATTTTGGAGTATCAGTTCTCCATCAACCATTTTTGTCTTGTGCCAAAGAGCCTACTTAGAGGAGAAAGAATAAGTAAAATAGATGCTAAGTAGTTCTGCCTTCTCTCTATCCTACATTTTAAAAAGAGTGAAGACACTTTGAAAACCATAACATGCATCTAATTAGTCTATGGGGCCTTAATAAACATCTCTTTGTAACAATATTAGAAATATCTTTCGTTGCTAAGACCATCATTTGAGAAATTTCTCAAATAGCTTCCTTCTTTCTACAGTGAATGATATTATAAATATGATCACATGAAAAGAGCAAGAAGCTCTAGTTGCAAAGATTGTAAGGTTACTTTTCTAAGAATATGCAGTCCTTAGATACCTAGGATTCAAAATGAGCTTATTGATTTATTTTATTTGATTTTAATTACCTTTTTGAGAGAGATGATCTCTAATGTGCCCACAGTCATTTTAGGTAAAGGGTTTTGGTCATATTCAGTGTAGTGAGTTACACTAAAAAGTATTTTCATTGGGGATCACAGATATAATTTGCTAATAGCTAGCTAACACCCACTAAGCAGATGGGTTGCTTGTTGTATTATGCCTAGTGTAAGGTTTATTTTTTCTTCTTAAAAGAGTTGCATGTATCTTTAATAAAATATTTTGACAGTAATGGAGTATTGAGATCATTCATAAATTAAAATTTTGCTATTATTGGATCTAGTAAGTTTTTATAGAAACTGATGGGAAAATTGTTCATCAGCTATGAAAAACATGAGGGATACTTTTCCATGTAATTCTGGTTCACCTAAGAAGTTTATATATTGTTCCATTTTGGGTTGTTTTTATATCATATTTTGATCACACTTTCCACTTGTTCTGAAGGATGGTGGTGTACTGTTGCTATGATTTTATTTCCACTGTAACTCACCATCTTTTACTTTAATCCTTAAACCATGCATGTAAGCTGGTTGGGAGCAGGGAGCATAGAAGAGGAGACACCCCAGATGAGAAAATCTTAGCAACTTTAAAAAAAATTAAATTTCTTGGAAGCAATGTTTGTTTAGTATGAAAAAAGGCATACTCCTGCATTGCCAAAAATATAATTAATAAAACTGATGAATAAAACATTATCCTTTCATTCTTATTATATTAATGTTAGTTTTAGACCTGAAAAGATTTTAGATATCATCTAGTTGAACTTATTCATTTTAACAAATGAGAATACTGAGGCCCAGAAAATTTAAGAGAGTTGCTTAAGTCACTACAAAAGTAGATTAGTGGCAGATTCTATATTAGAACCTAGATTTCCTGGTTCAGTCCTGTATGTTTCTTATTGTGCCATGCTGCAGTTACTTAGGTATGTTGGCAAGCTTTAATGGTAAAGAAAAGGGAGAAAAAAAAATCACAGTACTTGTTTTCTTCACTCTGTCCCATTTATATTTTGTTAATCTTGTCCTCTACTCACATGACCACCATACTAATTTGGGCCTTCATTTACCGCTGCCTGGCCTACTGCACTACTCTCCTAATTGGTTTCTCTGCTTCCAGAATCTGAATCTCTGCAGTTGCTGGTCTGATAATGTAACTGTTCTGATCTAAAATCATTAGTCCCTTACTATTGCATCTGGGCTAAAGTATAAACTCTAGCGCTTATGGCCTTCTACACAACAATCTGATGACAATCTATCTTTCCAGCACTTCCATACTCAGATTAGCTTTCTTGCTGTTCTTCACCCGTGGCGTTTTTCATCCTATTTGTTTTTTTCCCAGGCTCCCCCCACCCCAAGTTTGGAATATGTCCCTCCATACTTCTGCCCCTTGGATTCCCTAATTCCTTCATAGCTCAGTTCAAGGGCCATCTCCTACCTTAGAGCTTTTCTGATCCTGCAGTTGATAATACTTCCCCCCCCCCCAATTACTTTGTATTTATTTTGTACGTATTTTGTGTGTATTGGTAGATGTATATGTCTCCTCCTGCAGCCACCCACCAAGAGATTCCTCAAGGGTAGTGAGAATGACAATTTCCACTTCTTCTTTACTTGCTATATATATTCTGTGATATCATCAGCTTTAATAGATTTGGTTACTATCTTAATGAAGATGACTCCCCAGCCTGTATTTCCAGCCTTAATCTCTCATTTCTGCATCATAGAATTGTTTGCTACATGTCTAGCCCTGGAAGTCTCAAACTCAGTGTGTACAAAACAGAACCAGTTATTTTCCACCTCTAAACCCACTCCACCTCCACACATTCTAATTTCTGTTGAGGACACCACCAGTCCCCTGGTTGCCTGGTTGCACAGCTTTGAAGGCCATCCTTCCTTTTCTCTCACCCTTTACATCCCAAATATGGCCACTTATTGTCTTTTCCTCCTCTACCACATCACTAATGTCTTCACTTCTCTCTATCACCAGAACTATCTTCAGAGTCTTCTAATTGGTCATGCTGCTTCTAGTTTTTATATAAATTTCTAATCTATATCTCCATACCTGCAAAATTAATACTCCTAAAATATGGGGTTAGGGGGTACAGAGAGGGAAGGGAATAAACATTTATGCAGTGCCTACTATGTGCCAGGCATTGTCCTAAGCACTTAATAGATATTATCTCATTTTATTCTCATTGCTTGGTTGTTGTCCTTTGTTCTTGAAGAGGACCAAAATGGCATCACTATGTTGGGGTCAAGGTGCAGTGTGTCCCCCTGTGGCTGATCAGACCAGTACAAACTCAGAAGGCTCTACCACAGGTTGGGCATAAATATAGGCCATATAAACACTTGGAATGGAGATGTCTCTAAATCTGTGCATCTCACATGTCTTTGGAGATACTACAATTCTTTTTTTTTTGTAGTCAAATTTTTTTTAAGTTCCCATCTTGTCTTTATGAAAGCTTGACATGCTTTTATTTCATTGAATGAATTTTTTTCACTTGATGTATTGTGCTTAATTTTTCCAGGTAAATAATTCTTAGTTGTGGAAATAAGATATACAGGCAATGGGCCATAGAAATCTATCTTGCCCTACACGAAAGTAAGGGAAAAGGGGATGGGGGGAGTGGGGTGACAGAAGGGAGGGCTGACGGGAATGGGGCAATCAGAATATATGACGTCTTGGAGTGGGGGGAGGGCAGAAATGGGGAGAAAATTTGTAATTCAAATTCTTGTGGAAATGAATGCTGAAAACTAAAAATATTAAACAAAGAAAAATGGTTTTTGATATTGGGAGGCAGCTTGGGATAATTACACTTACTTGAAATGTAATTTCCTAATGTAATTTAACCTGCTCTCCTCTCATTCAGTTCTGAGCCTAGATCATTGTGCATATGTAGTGAATATGCAAGAACTATATATATGTGTCATAATTTGAGCAATAGTTGTTCTTCATCCACTTGGTTTTTCCTGTGCAGATTTCTAGGTTGATCTTTTTAAAAAATTTAAATAATATTTTGTCTTCCCCCTAATTACATTAAAACAATTTTTTAAACATTTTTTGAAAGGTTTTGAGTTCCAAATTTTATCACTCCCTCTCTTTTTCCCCTCCCCACTCCCTGAGATGGTAAGCAGGCCGATATGGGTTATACATGTGCAATCATGTAAAACATTTGCAAAGTAGTCATTTTGTACAAGAAGACTCAAACAAAAAAAGGATGAAAGAAATAAAGAAGGAAATTTAAAATAAAAAAATAATAATAATTCTTAGTTGTAGTCCTAGCTCCTTTGCCTTCTGGAATTTCATGTTCCATGACCTTTAATCCTTTAATGTTTCAGCTGCCATGTCCTGTGTAATCCTGATTGTGACTCCCTGAAATTTCATTGTTTCTTTGTTTCTTTCTAGCCACTTGCAGTATTTTTTCCTTGACCTTGTAGTTCTGAAATTTGGCTATAATGTTACTTGTAGATTTTATTTGGGGATCTCCTTTCTGAGGTGATCAGTGGATTCTTTCAGTGTCTATGTTGTCCTCTGGTTCCAGGACATCAGGGAAGTTTTTCTTGATAATTTCTTAAAAGATGAGTTCAGGTCTTCCTTTTAATTATGTCTTTCAGGTAGTCCTGTGATTTTGATATTGTCTATCCTGGATCTATTTTCCAGGTCAGTTGTTTTGCCTATGAGGTATTTTACGTTTTCTTCCATTTTTTCATTCTTTTGAGTTTGTTTGATTGAATCTTAATGTCTCATAGATTCATTAGCTTCCACTTGCTCAATTCAAACTTTTAAGGAGTTGTTTTCCTGAATTAGCTTTTGTACATTTTTTTCCATATGACTATTTGTACTCTTTAAGGTGTTGTTTTCTTCAGTGGATTTTTGTATCTCCTTTTCCATTTGGCCAGTTTTACTTTTTAAACAGTTTTGCAAGCTGCTGACTCTTTTTTCATAATTCTTTTGCATCCTTATTTTTTCCCCCATTTTTTCTTCTACCTCTCTTATATGATTTTTAAACTCTGTAACAGTAATGATGCTAGCAGCTGCTGTGGGGGTGTAAGACCAACAACACCAACACATAGGAAGGGGGGTGTAAGACCAACAACACCAGCACATAGGAAGGCTACTAGCACAAGTTCTTTAATCTGCTTTTCTAAGGAAAACAACTCTTAAGGGGCTAACAATCTTACTTTAATCAAATGTATGTATATCATTCACTTGGTTCAGGGGGAAAAGTTAGCACCCTGAACTACAAAGCAAGTACAAACAGAAATTATAAACAGAGACAATATAAGCAGAACAAGGACACACAGTTATCAACAGACAGCCCTCTAGCTATCTGACCAAAGGATTACAGGGTAACCAGAGAGAGAGGTACCAGCATCTGAGTTTTCAAAACTGGGGGGCTCCAGTGGCTACCCAGAATCTCATCTGGTCAAATCACACGACATTCTTCCAGCGAGTGAGAGCCCCCAAGCAAAACCCCAGCCTCTGAGTTTATATACCCTGTTCAGGGTCAGAGGACCTCACAGCCATGGGCCTCGATACCGTGTGATGCTTCTTCAGGTGTCACAACCATGCGACTCAGACCTGTGTGAACTAGGCTTTTCCTTGACATAAGCAGGTCATCAAAGACACAAAGGCCAGATTCATCAAAGGCACTTGATTACAACAGTAGTCCAAAAACAAAAGTCCTACCCTGACTACCGGTACAAGACCCCTTCCTATGCCCCTCTGGGGTTTTGTTGTTGTTCTCTTCTGAGTTTGCATCTTCATCTTCCCTGTCACCACAGTAATTTTATATCATCAGATTCTTTTCTTGATTTTTTTTGTTCATCTTTTTTGGCCTTTTCACTTCCTTTTAAATTTGAGCCTGGCACTCAAGGTGGAAGGGGCTCTGTCTCAGGCTTCTCGTGCCAGGGCTTCAGGCCTCGGCTGTTTACCTGGTGCTGCACCGGTGTTGCCCTGAGGTTCGCAGGGTACCTTCTCCTCGGGTGCTGTGCTAGGGTTTGGGGTGAGAGGTTGTTGGTGCTGCTGGAGGCTGTAGGGGTGTGGCAGCTTATCTGTTGCCAAGCCAGGGTCCTGTTAGTGGTGTCTGGCATGTGTTGGGGCCCATTGGGGTGTTTCTGCCTTTCTCTGGAGCTACATTGAAGCACATAGAGGTCTGGCTGCTGGAGATTGCCTGTTTGCCCAAGCCTATGCTGAAGCATATGGTGGTTCTTGGAGCTGGAGTCTGAGCATTACCCTAGCTATGCTAAGGCACTTGGGGGGCCCTGGCGTTGCCCTTTGCCGGCTCAGGATCTCCCGCTGGTTTGCTGCTGGCTTGCTGGGATGCTTCCTGTCCTGTAATGCATTTCCCCTTTACACAAATGAGGTGGATCTTTCTTGCCAATCATCCAAGTTTCTTGAGCTCAAAGATTGTTTTATTCTGTCTTTTTGCTGATTCTGCTGTTCCAGAATTTGTTTTGGGGTGCTATTTTATGATTGTTTGGAGTTGAATTTGAGTTACAATAATTTAGTGCTTATTCCACCATCTTGGTTGCTGGAAGTTCTTGAGCTACTGCAGTTCCGCTTTGCTCATAGAACACAGTGTCTTCTTTTAATTAAGGCACTTTGTGCTGGGCAGTCCCATGCCAGTGTCTGCCGTGTCTCACAATCAACAGCAGAATGCTTCAGAGAGACCTTGAAAGTGTCCTTGGATAGCTTCTTCTGACCTCCATATGAGATCTTGCCTTGTGTGAATTATCAGTAAAACACTTACATTTGGAGTTGGACCAGTGTGTCAGAATAATCCTGTGAAGTAGGTGCTGTTATTATCCCTATTTTATAGTTGAAGCGACTGAGACAAACAAGTGACTTACCCAGTGTCGCACAGCTGTTGTGTGTCAGATGCCACATTTGAACTCAAGTCTTCTGATTCCAGGTCCGGTATTCATTCCACTGTACCACTTAGCTGTCTTGCACATGGATATGATCAAGTCACACTCCTGCTCAGAAATCTTTAGTGATGCTTTATTGATTCTAATATATGATAAAATAAAATACAAATACCTAAGTCTGTAACTTAAATCCATCTTCAGTCTTATTCCACCCAGCCTTTATAGACATTTCATATTCTTCCCCTTCCCCATTGGCTATTTTTCTTTGTGTGTTATTTTCCCAGCATAGGCCGGAAGGTGCTTCCTTCTCATCTCTGCTTCTTATAATCCTTATCTATTCTCATTACTCAGCTCTGGAACCACTTATCAAAAGTAACTTTTCTTAGGCTCCCAGTTACTACCTTCCCAAATTACTTTATATTTTCTGATCCTTACATATTTTGCATATTCCCTACAATATGTAAAATACTTGAAAACAGGAACTGTCTTGTTTTTGTGTCCATGACTTCTAGGTCTAGGAATGGTGCTTTGCACATATTATGTGCTCAATATGTTTTTGTCCGTTACTTTTATCTGCAAAGATTTATATCCTTTCCATTGAGGAGGCACAATACATCTAGTAGGTAAGTGATAAGTGATTTTACAAAATCCAAACAAAATGAAAAATGGGTTAAGGAGCTATTGTCAACAGCATTATCTAGTACTTTAAAAGATCCATGATCTCACCTTCAGTGATGTGGATCACACCAACTCACACCTGCCCATCTAACATCGGTCTAACATTTTAAGGTTTGCAAAGTATATTTCCCATAATTCTCATTTAGGCCTCACAAAAAAAACAAATCCCTTTGAGTTAGGTACTATACCTATTATTATCCCCATTTTAATGATGAAGTATAACTCAGTTTGTAATTTGTCCCAGGTCTTGGTGTAGATGCATTGGAGGAAGGATCTGTGCCCATGTCTTGCTAATTGATTCCAAGCCTCATGCTCTATCTAGTACATTAAGCTGTCTCTCTCTGGAAATAAATTATCAGATTGATCTTTTTTCTAATTTGGAAGGTAGAATACACTAATAATTGTTAATATTTTTTCAAAATGTACATATATTATTTTACTGACAAAACCCCTTAAAACATTGACTTTTATTGAAATTGGGTATAATGTCTTAAGCATTCAGTTAACCTAATAATAAAAGTGGTAGAGTTTATTCATTATAAAATTTATAATGATGCAGTACAATAAATATTGGAAACTTGTTTATTAGCTGCTTAGAAGGAAATTTGGAAAGCTAATAGAACAGAGCAAAAAACCAAAAAAGCAAACAAACCCATTATTTCTACCAGTTAATAATTAGTTACTTAGGGAATTTACAAATACCTCTGGTTTTCTTTTTAAAAACACCACCAAATTCTAAAGAACAAAAAACATTTATGGGAGACTTATATAGCCACAGAAGTTGAAGATACTGTCCTTATTTTACAAATGAGAAAACAATTGATGTTGAAGGAAGATCAACCTGATATCTACCCCTGTTCTGCTAAGCGAGTTATGATCTCTCTATGCCCTACTATAAAATGAGAATACCACATTTTCGACTGGAAGGCAGGATACTGTGTGTAACAGTTTTTTTCTGGAGAACCTTCCCAACTCTGAGACCATCAGTTCTATGAGTCCGTGATGTTGTGTTTCTTTGGGAATATGCTGATTGTGAGGTTCTGTGGTGCAGTTGCCAAGTTGGCCTTGAAGTCAAGAAGGTAGCTGTGTTCAATACTTAACTCTGATTTGTGTTAGTCATGTGACTGGGAAGGTTACTTAATCTCTGAGTGCCCCAGGATGGGTAAAGGTAAGTGATTTGCACTGTGTGTGGGAGTTTCCACATCGTTAGTTCCCCACATTGATTAAATTGCAGATTCATACAAGTGATTATATATTACATTTACATTTATATACTCTGTGAGAAATCAGTAAGGAAGTTATCACTTTCCCCAGTTTTTCTTTGTATAGCTTTTAGCAATCAGAATTTGCGTACATTTAATTCCATGGATTGTGAAAGGGATAAAGAAAAGATTCACCTAAATAAAAGTTCATATTCATCAATATTTTTGGCACTAGAACTGTGCTAATTCACACTCAAAATAAGTTTTTCAAGTCTCTTGAGAATCAGCAGTGTTTTGTCCTCAAAACAGTGTTATAGTCACACAGGAAATAAAAGTTCTTGTTGATCATTTTACTGACACCTTATTCCAGTCATTTCAGCTTTTCTCCCCTGCTTATGCAGACCTTTGCCAGGAAAAATCTAATATTAGGTTTTGTAAATTAATCATTTGTGAGTTCTCTGGATTCTTGAAAACATTAATTTCTCCTCAAATTAACTTCATTTGGAAGTGATGAACATTCAGTTAGTTGCCTTGCAATCACTTTGTTAACTTACTTTGGGAAATCACCTCAATAGGACCGTTGGCTCTGTGATGTTCCTGGGTAGTCAAAGCTGGTTTCTGTAACCTTGCTCCAATTGCTTGTTCCCCACATTGCATCTTTCTCAAAACTTTTGATCCCACAAGCCTGTTAAGTCAGAGGCAAAAGTATAATACTGAACCTCTCCTTATTACAATGGGATCTA
Organism: Phalanger gymnotis; assembly: GCA_028646595.1. Taxonomy (NCBI): domain Eukaryota; kingdom Metazoa; phylum Chordata; class Mammalia; order Diprotodontia; family Phalangeridae; genus Phalanger; species Phalanger gymnotis. Next base: position 130,444,490 of record CM053622.1, on the reverse strand, counting down.
TAAATGGACCTAGTTTTTCAAGATTCTGCAGTAGTTGAGAAAAAACAAGGAGACAGAGGAGGCCCTGGTTCTAACCAAATATCTACCTGAAGGCAGAGAAAGGAAAAGAATGTGAGGACATTATCGCCAGCATTAGTCACCTGCTGTTGTCAGAAAATTCATAATTACTCTTAAGCATTTAACATACACATTTTATTGTAAAGCAATGCAAAGGCAGTTTAAGAATAGAGTGAGAAAAATCTATTTACTTGGGCTGATAAACTGTCCAGAATGTTCATCAAAATGCAGGTGATGACAGGTAATAAATTATACATGTAGGGGTGGCCAGATTCAAGATTGTAGCCCTGAATGAGAAGGTCTTTTTAGGTTTTAGTCTGGCCCTGACCACCAACCAGCTTTGTGACTGTGGTCATCATTTATCTCTCTGAAACTCAGTTTCCTTATCTATACGAAGAATAACATCTAGCCTGCTTATCCCACAGAGTTATTATGGAGCTCAGGTGCAAACTTCTTTTGTAAAGAGAGCTTAAGAAATGCACGTCAGTCGTAAGTCATTCCTTTTGCTCTCCATTTTCAGCCATGTGAGTTCAGCATGAATTTTACGGGTGGTCAGACTGTTGGTAATGAGTGCCTTAGATATTCTGTATCATATTTGAAATCTTTTCAGTTCAACAGAACCAGCCAGACTTGGCACGACTTGTGCTCTACTGGCTTAGCTTGAGTGAACCAACCTCATCTTGGTACCACAATGAAACATAAGAGTAGAATTTCTGTAAGGTTATAATAGATTTGATAAAGTGGTATCTAATAATAGAATATAACTCCTGGAGTTCAGGGATTGTAGCAGTTTTGTATTTGTATCTCTGGTGCTTGACACGTAATGGGCACTTAATCAGTATTTGTTGTTTGGCTGATTATCCAGCAGCTGAAATTTTCCACCTGTTATCCTTTGTGTTTTCCTGCTTCTAGTGTTCTGCAAAATCAGCAGCTGCCGACCCATCTTAAGGAAATCTATAGTTCTAGTTTGATGAGATTCTAAATTTGGTTTTCACCAGAGTATTTTGCTATACCACAAGATAATGTGTTCTGCTAATAGGATATATTTTTTTCCGTTGGTCTTACCAAGTGAAATACAATATATGGCTGACTCTTTTGCCTCCCTTTCTGTTACAAACAATTTCTCTCATATTTGCTTTCTCTTCCATATTACTCTGGATTATTGTCAGTTTGGTCGTCAATGTGTCATGTTGTGGAAAATGGCATGATTCATATCTCCCATTGCTCCTATGCTTCCCTCTTTAAGTCATGTTCTGCAGTAGCAGTTCACATACAAGTAAGATCTAGACCCTGTTGCAGTTTTTGTGGTTTAATCATTTTGTACTGATTTGAAAATTCCCCAAACTCATCCAGTAATAAATATTTTATCCAAAATAAAATAATCAAGTTCAAAAATAAAATATTCTACACACACACACACACACACACACACACACACACACACACACACAAACACGCACATACACCCCTTGAAATCCTCATTTGAAGGTATGCCTAGCTTGGTAGACCATCATTTTATAGTAGTTTTGGTACAATTTTCTTAGTAATTTGAATTAGAAACTTCGGTCATGACTTCATCTTCTTGTTTGTGAACTACATATTTCAGGCTGTACCTGAAACAGTCACTTGTCAGCATTTTCACATAAATATTTTCTATATGGGCATCTAAGATAAGTGATGGTTGTGTTCTTTAAATAAATTAAAATTTAAAAAAAATTTTCCTGATGTTTTCATACCATTCTGAGGAGAAACAAGATTTAGATAAGACAAAATCCCTATGCTCAAGGATGTTACAGTCAACTAGAGTGATAAGAACCCCATCCATTAATTAAGTTTGAGTAGTTTAATTTTAATTAAACTACTACTACTTTCTTTTGTCCAGAAGTGGATCTTCTAAAAGACAAAAATTTATGTGTTGTAGTAAGATATGGTAATGCTGCAGAACGTTCCCTTCTTAAGTCTCAAAACCATAATGTGTAATATTATATTTTCTGCCTGATGTCAGAGAAAAAGCAAAATCATCTAGGTTAAAGACCAAAGTAATTTTTGACTTGAGTGTTTAGAGAACTTTTAGTCCTCTACACCTAATACTGTATATTTCTTGAATGAAATAAAGTTTAAAAAATATACCTCAGTTTCAGCTTTTAAATATATAACCTGAAATCTTTCCAAAATATTTTAAGACAAATTTGGCAAAGCCTTTATTTTGTAAATAGCTTGGAATTTTGTGTACATTTGTACATAGTTTTAGAATCAATTGCAGATGATTTAAGCTTATGGGTCTTTCTTGGGTGCAGGGGAGAATATTTTCAGTTTTGAAACAGGCATTTATTACTGCCATATTGCTAACTATGAATTATTATTAATTTACCATTGTTTCCAATGAGGTTGCTGAGTATTACTATGCAGTTAGCCATTCTAAATATGAAATTTGGTTTAATATTTTCTCATCGTATATTTTTATAACACATTTATTCTGGGAAGGGTTCAGATGTGCTACTCAGTATTTCTCTTCCAGTTCCCACTGTCATTAACCTCTGAAAACACAAATAACAGTATACCCTTCAATCCTAGCCTTTTGAGGACTAATCACTCAGAACACTTACCAGGTACTTACTATGTTCTAGGCAGACCAATACAGTGAATGAAAAAAATCCAAATTCAAAAAGACACTACATGGCAAATTGTGGGGGGTAGGGGGGCAAGGGAAGTGTCGGGGTTGTGGGAGTGGTAAGAACGAGACCTTTGAGTTATCTTGCTGTGAAAGGTTAAGTGACTTGCCCAGTGTTGCATAGCCAGTACATGTGTTAGAGTTAAGAGCAGATGTCAAGGGCATAATAAAAAGTAAAGATGGCCAAGATGGTGGCTGGAAAGCAGGGACTTGCGTGAGCTCCCCACCAGGTCCCTCCAAAAACCTATAAAAAAAAGGCTCTGAACAAACTCTAGAACTGCAGAACCCACAAAATAGCAGAGGAAAGCAGGGCTCCAGCCCAGGACAGCCTGGATGGTCTCTGGGTAAGGTCTATCGCACACAGAGCTGGGAGTAGAGCGGAGAAGAGCCCAGTGTGAATGGCAGCAGGACAAGGTAGACCCCAGACTGGGAGCTGGGTGGAGCAGGCCCTAGTTCCCTGAATCAGTGAGCTGTGGCAGTTACCAGACTTCTCAACCCACAAACACCAAAGACAACAGAGAAAGTTAGTGGGGAAAAGCTTCCGGGGACAGAGTGATAAGAGTTCCCGGTTCAGCCACTGCCGCAGGGGCAGCGGAGGTGGTGCAGCTACAGAACTACAACTGCAGTTGCTTCTGGCCCCAGGCCCACCTGGTGGTAGAAATTAAGTGGCAGATCAGAGCAGAAGTGCAGAGCCTGCTTAAGATCTGAGTCCAATCTGGGTTGGCGGTTCTTGAGGAAGGAGGAGTGCTGGTGTGGCAGACCTGGCTATATAGAAATAGCTCTGAAAAACGACAGGGCGTCCCCTCAAGCTTGGGGCAAAGTATTCTTTACAAGGAGTCCTACCCCCACAAAAAACTCAAGTCAAATAAGTTGACTGGGAACATGCCCAGGCAGCAAAAACAGACTCAGATTCAGTCTCAGACTTTGGAATCTTTCTTTGGTGACAAAGAAGACCAAAACATACAACCATAAGTCAACAAAGGCAAAGAGCCTACATCAAAAGCCTCCAAGAAAAACATGAACTGGTCTCAGGCCATGGAAGAGCTCAAAAAGGAAAAAGCAAATTAGAGAAGTAGAGGAAAAATTGGGAAGAGAAATGAGAATGATGTGAGAAAACCATGAAAAACAAGTCAATGACTTGCTAAAGGAGACCCCCAAAAATACTGAAAAAAATATTGAAGAAAACAAACTTTAAAAAATAGACTAACTCAAATGTCAAAAGAGCTCTAAAAAGCCAATGAGGAGAAGAATGCCTTGAAAGGCGAAATTAGCCAGATGGAAAAGGTGGTCCAAAAGACCACTGAAGAAAATACCACCTTAAAAATTAGATTGGAGCAAGTGGAAGCTAGTGACTTGATGAGAAATCAAGATATTATAAAACAGAACCAAAGGAATGAA
>CM053622.1:130408751-130440264 GCA_028646595.1 Phalanger gymnotis | reverse complement strand
CCTGGAAAATAGATCCAGGAGAGACAATTTTAAAATGATTGGACTACCTGAAATCCATGATCAAAAAAAGAGCCTAGATATCATCTTTCAAGAAATTATCAAGGAGTACTGCCTTGATATTCTAGAGCCAGAGGGTAAAATAGAAATTGAAAGAATCCACGGATCGCCTCCTCAAATAGATCCCCAAAAGAAATCTCCTAGGAATATTGTTGCCAAATTCCAGAGCTCCCAGATCAAGGAGAAAATACTGCAAGCAGCCAGAAAGAAACAGTTTGAGTATTGTGGAAACATAATCAGGATAATCCAAGATCTAGCAGTTTCTACATTACAGGATTGAAGGGCTGGGAATACAATATTCTGGAGGTCAATGGAGCTAGAATTAAAACCAAGAATTATCTACCCAGCAAAACTGTTTATCATGCTCCAAGGCAAAATATGGATTTTCAATAAAATAGAGGACTTTCAAGCTTTCTCAGTGAAAAGACCAGAGCTGAATAGAAAATTTGACTTTCAAACACAAGAATCAAGAGAAGCATGAAAAGGTAAACAAGAAGGAGAAATCATAAGGGACTTGCTAAAGTAGAACTGTTTTGTTCACATTCCTACATGGAAAGATGATGTGTCTAATTTATGAGACCTCAGTATTAGGGTAGCTGAAGGGAATATGCATCTGTGTATATATGTGTGTGTGTGTGTGTATTCATATGTATGTGTATTCATATGTATGTGTATGTATGTATATATGTACGTGTGTATATATATATATAGACAGAGAGCACAGGATGAATTGAAGATGAAGGGATGATATCTAAAAAAATAAAATCAAATTAGGGGATGAGAGAGGAATATATTGAGAGAGGGAGAAAGGGAGAGACAGAATGGGGTAAACTATCTCGCAAAAAAGTGGCAAGGAAAAGTGGTTTTGTAGGAAGGGAAGAGGGGGTAGGTGAGGGGGAATGAGTGAATCTTGCTCTAATCAGATTTGACCTGAGGGGGGAATAATGTACACACTCAATTGGGTATCTTACCCTACAGGAAAGAAGGAGGAAGAAGATAAAAAAAGGGGGCACAATAGAAGGGAGGGCAGATAGGGGCAAAGGTAATCAAAAACAAACACTTTCAAAAAGGGACACGGTCAAGGGAGAAAACTCAATAAAGGGGTATAGGTTAGGAAGGAGCAAAATTTAGTCTTTCACAACATGAGTATTGTGGAAGGGTTTTACATAATGTTATGCATGTGGCTTATGTTGAATTGCTTGCTTTCTTAGGTAGGATGGGTGGGAAGGGAAGAGGGGAGAGAATTTGGAACTCGAAGTTTTAAAAAATAGATGTTCAAAAACAAAAACAAAAAAGTTTTTGCATGCAACTAGGAAATAAGATACACAGGCAATGGGGCATAGAAATTTATCTTGCCCTACAAGAAAGTAAGGGAAAAGGGGATGGGAGGAGAGTAGGATGACAGAGGGGAGGGCTGACTGGGGAACGGAGCAACCAGAATATATGCAATCTTAAAGTAGGGAGGAGGGTAGAAATGGGGAGAAAATTTGTAATTCAAACTCTTGTGAAAATCAATGCTGAAAACTAAATATATTAAATTAATAAATAAAAAGATCAGATGTCAAATCTTTCGGGCTCCTGGGACAGCTTTATATCAGTTATATCTCACAGCCTCTATGTAAGTATGTATAAAATAAGTATAAAGAGAATAAATATAAATAAATAAAATTAAGTATAAAGTTGTTAGGAGAGAGCATTAGCTGTTGGGGTAATCACAAATGGCTTCATGTAGAAGAGAGTGCTAGAGATTCATCTTGAGGCACAAGGGAGGTAGTATGCTCCAGATATGAGAACCAGTCATTACAGAAGCAGAGACCAGAGATGGTGTGTCACATGAGAAAAACCGAGAGAAGACCAGTTTGGCTGTGTTACAGAGAATGGTAGGGAGGATAATGTATGATGTAGCTGAGAAAGGTTGGAATCAGGTTGTGAAAGGCTTTGAAAGCTAAACAGAGAAATTCATATTTTATTCTAATGACAATAGGGAGCCACTTGAGTTTGTTCAGTCAGGGAATAGTATTTTTAATCTGGAAATCACCTTGGCAGTTGCCTGGAGCATAGAGTGGAAGGAGGAAAGATTTAAGACAGAGACCCCTATTAGGAAGCTATTGCAGTGATCTAGGTAAGAGGTAGTTAGTACCTGACCTAAGGGAGTAGCTTTGTGAGTAAATAGAAAGGGTTGGAGTTACAAGATATGTTGTGAAGGTTGAAATAGCAAGACCTGACAACTGGTTGAGTATGTGGGATGAAGGAAATTAAGGCGTTCGTGACAATAGCAAGGTTATGCATCTGGAAGACCAAAAGACTGGTAGCACCTTTGGTAGAAGTATAAAGTTTGGAAATATAGACCCCTTTTTAGAGAAAGATGAATGAGTTCTGTTTAGGATGTGTTAATATTGAGATGTCTCCAGAATATCCAATTTGAAATGTCTAATAATTAATAATAGACAACCAAAGGTCAGGGAATAATTTGAAGGGGTGTGTGTGTGTGTGTGTGTGTGTGTGTGTGTATACATATACATATATATATGAAGCTACTTTGAACTGACAGATTAGAGCCATTTAGAATATGTCATCTTGTAATATTGTCTTTATAATTTTGTTCTTCCTACTTAATGATTATGATACCCATTTATAGCATCAAGGTATATTTTACTTCAAAAATTATATTTAAATCATATACAAACTACTTATCAAACTGGTTTTTAGAATGTTATGTAATTTACGATATAATAATTGCTTATGATTACATTTTAATGATATTAAGGTGACACAAAAGTTTCCTTAAAGTAAATTTTAACCACTTTGTATATGTGTGTTCTATCTGTCTTCAGGTAATGCTTTCCCATGGACAATCAGTTTATATCATTTCAGCATTTACACCCTGCTCGGACACCAAATGACACTTGGGTTAGTACAGCCAATGGGTTGTACATCTACTCTGGCTGTCACTTCTCAAAAGCTGCTTGCCGTGGGGCCTGAATCCAGACATTCATTTGTTGTCTGTCTCCATGTTGACCTAGAGTCACTTGAGATAAAATGTTCGAACCCCCAGGTTGGTACATTTAACTGATTTATGAAAGGAAATTAAAAATAACTTGATTTAAGTGCAATTGTTTTCCATTTTGTTGAAGAGGTTCTTTTCTATTAAGCATCTTATATTTTAACTGGGCCATCAAGATCAGGGTGGTTAGATTAAGACTTGCTTTGAAGCTCTCTCAAGTTTTGTAATTTAAACTCTTCTGAACATGTAATAGCTACAGCATAAATGCATCTTTTGGCTGATGGATTGAAATCACTTGCAGATGTAGTTTTTAAATGCTAAAGAACCACTTTACTGTCACTCTAGATGTGTCTACTGAAGTGATCAAATGTAATTTTTAATCACATTCTCACTCAGAACTGCTTAGATTCAACATACAATGCTTTTACATAAGTGATGGCATATTTTGCTTTGAAAGGCATTTCTGCCCTTCTCAAGATAGTTATTTGTTAGACATAAGCCAAGTATGTTATACTGTACATTTTCATGACTAATTTAGTTATCACCCAGGCTTGTCTAAGTTATTTAAAACAATTTTCGGCTCTATATTTTTCTGCATATTAACTGAACAAATGTTTGTTCCACTGTTAACTCCCATTCTTATTTAGGTAATTTCAGTTTTGGTGAGATATTTGGTGACCCTTTTTTTCATAACTGATTTTTTCCCCTTTTATTAGATTTCTTTTGTTATATTCCTTTTTATTTTTGTTGACTTAATCAGATGTGCATCTGGAAACATCCAATCTTTCCTGTTAAACCTATTTTATTTAAATGCAACTTTCAAGTAAAATATCAATTGTGTTATAAAATGCACGAACCTGCCCATTGCTTGTAAAAACAAAAATATTTTCTTTGAGAATTCATTGTTAAATATTCTTCTCCCTTCTGGGATATTAATTTGTGCCATTTAGATGGTGTAATAGTAATTAAGGTGAGACTTTTTGCTGTTGACCTTTAATGATTCTGGCCTTTGTTTGAATAGGGCAGATAAAGTGGGATGTTTTTGTATTTTTTAGCACTGAGACAATTGGGAGCCATTGATTTGTATCTGATGTGATATTGGGGGTGCGGAACTTACCCCTCCCAGCCTGGTTGAGGTCAGGGCCCTCAGGCCCTGAACAGGATATATATGCCCAGAGGTTAGCATTCTTGCTCTGAGACCTGAGCCACAGCAGGAGTGGGCCATGTGACTCTGGACCAGCCGTTCTAATGAGCTCCCTGGCTGTACACCCAGATGTTGATAATTATGAATTGTATTTGGTCTGTAATTCAGGGTGCTGGCTTTTTCCCCTCAACCAGGGGGATGTTATTTATATGCTGGATTAAAGTAAGATTGTTAACCCCTTAACGTTGCTTTCCTTAATAAAGCAGATGAAAAAGACCTGGGCTTGCAGTGTTCTGTGAGCTGGTTGTTGTTGGCTTTACACCCTCACAGTAGCTGCTAGCGGGATTGTTGAAACAGATCGAAACTTGCATGAGCATTGCTTTTTCTTCAGGAGACCATTGTGAAACTTTCTCAAAAAAGGCTTCTTCTGGCAGTCATTCCCCTGTGCTAAATTTTGCTCTATGTATGCTACCAGCATTTGCAAAGAAGAGAAACTGATGTGTTTTTTTTTTAAATGCTCTCATCATAGAAAAGTCTAGCAAACCACTAGAATGGTAAGAAAATGAAGCACAGCAGATAGGAAAAAGACATTCCATTACATTTTCCAGTATGAACTGAAACAATGACTATAAAAACACTTGATAACTGTTGATGCAAAACACCAGCAGCATGCACATAGGTCACAGAGATCTGCAGGGTAGTTTGTGGGATTAAAGAGACATGCACAGCTACAAACAAAAAATTGGATTTGCTTTGTAAGTGACTGAGAAATTTTTCTCCCAACTTTCTCTAGAAAGGCAGCTGGTCTATACATACATACATAAATACGTACATACATATATACATATATACACACATACATGTACATATGCACAAATATATACATAGACACATATACATGCACATATATGTAGCTGGTCTGCCTCTCTGTCCATATCAGGGATTTGAGGGTAATGAGGAATTTGACAAGAGGTTTTAAAGACTTCTGAGAGAAGAGAAGAAAAAATTATTCCCACTGCTCTGCTTCTCTCCCATATTCTAGCTTTTTCTTTTTCTTCCACCCTTAAGAACCTCTATCCTTTGCCCCACCTCATGGGTACAACCTATCTCTGAATTATTTCTTCTTTTGTTTTTTCACTTATTGCTTTAATACCATTCCCTATATGCATTTATGCTACTTCCTAAAGGGAAAGCAGTCTAACTAAACTAACACACACTAAAGTGTGGATCACTGATTATCGTCTCTACCTCCTGTTAAGTGATTGCTTTTTAATTCAGATGAATATCTAATTGATAGAAGTTCAGGCATTGGTGGGAGAGGATGGAGGAGAGAAGGGCCCATTCACCTCACTCCACCTTTATGTAAGCTTCTTGCAAATATCTTTTGTGTCCTAGTTATTTTTATAGCTCAGGAAACCGTATGCAATCTGATACTCCAGTGAATCTGTGTTTTCGTCAGTGTGGATATTCCTGCCTACCATGTGGATATTTTGTAACTCCTGTCATCCTCCAGTAAATTGGCTGCAGCCAATCTTTTTTCTCTTGATTTGGTGGAAGCCAATAAATGCTTAGAATTGTAGTAGCTCTTAATGCACTATTAGCTAATCTTTCTATGCATTGTGCATGAAAGACACTAGTAAATATCTGGTAAATGAGTATAAGGCCAGCCCATGTAGGGGAGAGAACTGAGTATTTGTGAATGCCCAGCCCCTTCCTTCTAGCCAAGGGAGAAGGGAAGTGAATAAAAAATTGCCTAAAAGTCATAATAATTACCATTTATATAGCACTTTAAGGTTTGCAAAGTGCTTTACGAGCATCTCACTTTTATCCTCACTACTGTTCTAGGAAGTAAATGTTACTATTATCACCCACATTTTAATTATGTGGAAACTAAGGCAGAGGGAGTTTAATGAGATGGCAAGAAAGAATCTGGCCAACTAGTGTTACAGTCAAAGCTGCATTGGGTATTTTGGTCCATTACACAGTGCTCTGGGAGCAAATTAACAGGTTCAGGATCTAAGCCTCAGTTCAACAGCCTCAAAAATCTAACTTTATCAGTTTACTTGGTAGTGATCATGATTTTGAAAACTCAGTTATACTAATCAAACTCACATGAGACTGATTTATAAACCAGAATCCTAGTTTATTATTTTATAATGGAAGATGGCAGGATAAATGGTACTATTATATACATGATACCCATTCTGGTTGAGTAAGACTTACTCAGGAGATCAAGTTACAAAATCTGCTTGCTCAATGAGTATAGGATCTGAGCTAAGAAATTTGGATTTTCTCTTAAACTTGGTTAACTTGATCCATTGTCTTCTCTTCTAAGGGTATTTCTAAGAATTGATCATGGTCTTCTGAAATCAGAGAACTTTCTTCTGTGGACAGTAGCAGAGATATATTGGGCACTTCTTATTTTTTGTATTTCTTTTTTATAGGTTTTTGAAATGACAGCTTTACCTTATATTAGTTATATTGCAAGACAAATTATTGGCATAGTGGAAGAAATAATGGCTCTGGAGTTGGTAGAATTAGGTTTGATACCTGCCTAGTTCTACTTGGGCAACCTTTCTTGCCTTCCATTTGTTTATTTCTAAACTGAGATGGTTACATGAAATAATTTCTTCTACTTCTAAATTTGTGATCCTATGTTACAATTTTTTATCAAAGCTTGGTTATTATTATTTGCATTTCAAATTAATGTTTCTTTTTTGGGAAGAGACCTTAGTCTCATTAGTGATTTACCAATCAAACATTTCCTAAGATGGTTTGTGTACAGTTGGCTTTTGATTTTTACTCTCAGTCATAGGTGTGATATTTCATACCCTCAAAATTTCTGGAGTTTAACTTGGGATTTGCATTGCACAGTGCACAGACTACAGATAATATCATTAAGTATGTGCCAGAGTAAAATTTTTGTTTGTGAAGCATTGTTGTCATCTCCCAATTAAAAAAAAAATAATTAGAAGGACGTTGCTAGGCACAAAAGAGTATATAAAATTCCATCACACACCTCTTTCAGAATGCTCAAATAAATGTGTCGTTCTAGACTTGTCATCCCATGTCTCTGGGATCTTGTGTTTGTGCTTCATAATTCCTACTTTGCTTTCTTTGTCTTTTCATCAGAAATTGTTCAAGTCTTCTATTAAAGATCCAGCTTTACAGTTTAAGTAATTGGTGGTTCTAAGTTTGGATGTTTTATCTTTTGGCTTATTGCATTCTCCTTTGATTAGTAGTAGAAGCTGCCAGTCTTTTGTGATCCTGACTGTAGTTCCTTGGTGTTCGAGCTCCTTTCCTACTACTTAAGGTATTTTTTTTTCTATAATGTGGGAACTCTGGATTTTGGCTATGATATTTCTAGGGCTTTTATTTTGGGGTTTCTTTTAGCAGATGATCAATGTATTCTTTCTATTTTTTTTTGTTTGTTTAAATTTTTATTTTTACATAGAGAAAAATCAAATATACATTTAAACCAGTTTGGTTGCAAGCTCCTTAGCTTCTGCCTATTTCAGCTTGGCAATATGAGCCACTGATTTTGGACCCCGAACATTGCCACTCCAGTGATGGTGATCTCATCATATCTGTTATAATTGGTTTTGATGGCTTCTACCAGCTTAGCCAGGGCTCCCTTATCTTCAGGGTTAACCTGTGTGAAGGCAGTGCTTATGCAGGTCTTTCTATGAACTAAGAAACCCAGTCTGGCTTTAACTTTGTTAATACATGAAGGAACTCCCATTTTTCAGCATAAGGGAAGTAGGAAAACCACTAGCTAAGTGGGGTCCCCATCACATGCAATCACTGTGCTTTCTTGTTTTCTACTAGGGTAGTAACATTATTAACACCTATTCTGAAGACAGGTGGTCTCTTGGTGGCGACATCTCCTTGTCCTGCAGGTTTTTGTTCAACCTGAGCTAGCAAGCAGCCTTAGCTTCTTCTCTTGCATTGTCTCAGGTCTATACTTGTAAGCCGGTTTAAGCAGTTGAGTAGCTGCCTGATGATCCAAAGCCTGAGTGAAATGGTTGATTGCTGGTGGCACTTTCAACTGCTTATAAAGGATAGACCTTTGGTGCCGTAGTCTGATATATCAAGGCCATTTGACCAATTGAGTAAGGTCCTTTTTGGACTTGATGTCCTGACCAATGCCAAAGTTCTTGGGCCACTTCTCAAACAAAGGATTGACCACTTTCTTGGCTTCCTACGTCTTTACTACAGCAAGGGTCTGAGTCACTTTCTTCCCCTTGGCCTTCTTTCCTTTTGGCATCTTGGTTGGCAGAATGAGACAGTTCTTTCAATTTTTTTTTTTACTGTGCCCTCTGTTTCTAACAGATATGGGCAGTTTTTATTTATGATTTCTTAATTGTGTCAGAATTGTTTTTTTTTTAAATAATGTTTTTCAGAGAATCCAGTGATTCCTAAATTCTCTCTCCTTGAACTGATTTCTGAGTCAGTTGTTTTTTAAATCAAATATCTTACATCTTTTTCTATTTTTTCAATCTTTTGATTTAGTTCTAATATTTCTTGCTATTTCCTAAAGTCATTGATTTCTATTTTGTCTATTGTAGTTTACAGAGATTCCACTTCTTGGGTAAGGAACAAGTAGTCTTTACTACTTTCTTTGCTAAATTATTTGTTCTCTCACTAATTCTTTCCTTCAGAGTTTTTGTTTGATTTTTTAATTTCTTGCTTCATTTCTTCTAGCAATTCATGTTGTTTTTGTGGAAAATCTACTTTTTGCCTTTCGGTCTCTGCTTGCAATAATTATAGAATTACTCTCTCCTTTGAGGATATATGTAAATTTTCAATAATTTTATACTAATTGGTTTTTTCTTTGTTTTACTCATCTCTCCAGCTTTAGTTCCTTAAGTGGAACTTTATTCCAGGATCAGTCTCTGCCCCTTTTGTACTTTTGGGTGGAGTGGTCCAGACTTCAATTCAGTAAATATTTACTGAGCCTACTATGTTCCAGGCACTGTGCTAAGTGTTAGAGATCCAAATAAGAAAAAGAAAGACAGCACCTGTCCTCAAGGAATATACAGTCTAATGGGGGAAGAGAACACACCGGAGCAGAGCTTCCCAAACTTATTTGGCCTACACCCCTTTTAAAAAAAATTACTTATTGCCCCCCTGGAAATGTTCTTTCTTTAACCCTTTAACTGTTTGTTTGCTTGCTTGTTTGTTTTTAAATTTACATCATTTCAACAAATATGTAAAATTTTTCAATAACACATTTTAAATTTAATAATTATTGTAAATTTGTGGGGGTTTTTCCTGCATTGAAATTTTGATGACAGAGTATTGCATCATGTAACCATATCATATTGTAAACAAGTCATTATATGCACATATTCCTGCTGATACATGCTAGACTTCCCAACAATGCATGACACTTGCTTGTTAAGACCTCACTGATAGGGTGTAACTTGCCTTTTGTATGTTTTTTTGGAAAATAACATCATCACTATGACTTTAACTCTGTTATACAACAGATGAAACGTGTATGAACGGTTTTTCAAAATTTTCTTCTCTTCTTATGTTTCTACCACCTCCTTATTTTAATTCAACACCCCCCCCCCCCAGTTGCACTTGAGACTACTACTGCCCTTCCCTGGATCATTCCAGCACCCCCAGGGGGCGGTATCACCCACTTTGAGAACCTAGGCTCTAGAGGAATCTGGAAAGGGCTGGAGTGGGAGACTAACCACCAGAGAATATACAGTGGCACCAGGGCATCTTCTTCAGTGGCATTGAGACCAAGCAGAGCCACAGATGCAAAAATGGAGTGATCTACTTCGTCTCACTCATCCTGGGTCCCCTGTATTTCTGTGCTTGCCTCTACCTCCTAGACTTACCCCCACCCCCTTGGATCTTTGTGGTTCACAGTGCTAGATGTTTATAGCCGTATCTTTAGTTTCAGGACAGAGGCACGAGCCTGGGGATTTCTGGGATAACTATTGTGGTACCATATTGGTTGTTAACCCTGCCTGCTTCCCTAGGTTACCAAGATCTGCACCCTGGGAGTTTCCTAGGGGAAACCTTCTGCACTTGCTACCTGTAGACACAAAGCTTTGAATATTACCCTGAGTTGGCAGGCTATTCTGCATTGGCGCTAGATTGGCTGGCAACCCCTTTTACTGTTGTCATCAGGCTTCTTGTTAGCAGCTTGCGCAGGTCTTTGGTGGATAGATTCACTGGCTGTAGATTTTCATCAGATTACTTAATCATTATTCAGTTTGGTACAAACTTTAGGATTTTACTGGAGTAGGTTTCTGGAAGTTGAGTGGTCTGCTCTTGTTTGAGCAACAATCTTGGTAAGCAGTCCCACCCAAAAATTTTGAAAGATTCCTGTATCTGGCATGTGATGAACATAGCTGCTTATGTCTTTGGAGTAAAGGTATATAAAGTATTCTAATGAGAGAAAGGATCCAGGTTATACTAGGGCATAAAGTCAGAGTCATAGGAATTAGGACTGAAAGGGATATTAGAAATCATCAAATGAAGCTATTTCATTTTAGAGATCATCAGCTCTTAGTATCATAGAACTATATCTGGGGCATATGACATCCAGTCCAAGCCCTTCATTTTATAGATGAGGAAGCTAGGACCTAGGGAGATTAAATTATTTGCTCAGGGTCACACAGGCAGTGTTCACGAGAGGTAGGTCCTCTCAGGCCAGACCTAGGCCATTGTGCTGCACCATCTCCTAGATTAACAAACTAAGGTCTACAGAAGTTAAATGACTTAACCAAAGTCACACATGCTTTTGTTATACAGCCAGTATTCAAATTCGGGACTTCTGGCTCAAATCCAACGAGTTCTTTGTCCAATAAAAATGGAACTAGCAAATTGCATTTAAGAGATGTTTATTACAGTACATCTATATTACTGTTTTATGCAAAAATCCCTTCATGTGATTTACTTTAATCAAGAGCCGATGTTGAAATCATGATATGATGGGTTTAAAAATCCTCCTAACTATCGTCATATCAAAAGGGCTCTGTCTTCTGCCTCCTAAAGTGTAGTTAATGGCTTTATTTGCTAGTACATATAGTATATAGATCACAAAAGTAGAGGTACCAGAAAGAACCTAAATGCTCAAAGGATCAGGAATCAGGCCATTTATTACTCCCAGGCTTATAAGTGTGTGTGGTACCTTGTCCTTCAGGTCCTGTGAGCGCACATCAATAGTTTGGCCATATAGTTTGCTGAGAATCCCAATCACAACCCCAGATCTTCTGGATCTTTATCATTACATGTTTATTGTTGCTAAGTAGATTCACAGTAACTGAATGGAGGTGGGCCCTTAGGGGCAGTTGATCAGTGGGTAGTCTAGATTGTAACATTCCTTTACTTCCCTTCCCTCTCCTGATCTTCTTCAAACACAAGAACACTGTCTTTAGTAAAATTTGCTAATCTTGCACACTTGGATTAGATAAAGTTTGCTGAGCCGATAGTTTGCTAACCTAGCCCTAAATGTAGCTGACCAAGGCAGTTCTTGGGTACATAGGAGTTTCCTGGTATATATAGGTGGGTCAGTCATTGGTCAGATATGGAGTCACTCTGTCACCTAGGGTCTAGCAGTTGGGCAGCCTTCATCAGTTTTCATCAAAAGCATATTCAGGTATATTACTGCCAAAACTGAGCAAAAATATTTCAGTGCAATTCGAAAATAGGCGTTATTATATTTTCAGCATATACTTTGCAAAATAAAGTGGATCTAGAGGGAAGTAAATGTACACTCAAACTGTTCTCATATCTTTTCTTCTTTTCATTATGAGGATTCTAGAAAAAGCTAGTTATGCTATTTATTTCCACTTACTTTTTTCCTACTTATTTCTTAGCCCAGTGCAGTCTGACTTCTGCCCTCATCACTCAACTAAAAATACCTTTTTCAGAATTGTCAGTGATTTTTGAATTGCCAGATATTTTGGTCTTTTTTCACTCTGACCTTCTGGACCACTCTAGATTCTTTGACTTTGTTGGCCACCACAACCTCTTGGATACTCTCTTCTATATTGGTTTTTATAATGCTTTTTTTTACCTGCTGGTCAGTCTACTACTTCTCAATCTTTGTTGCCTCATCATTAATGTCTCGCTCCCTGCCTCCCAACTGTGCCTTTGTTCACAGATGTTCTTCAGACTCACTCTAAGAGAGTCAAGAACATTTATTAATAATCTACTATGGGGACAGCTAGATAGCACGGTGGATAGGGCACAGACCATGGAGTCAGGAAGGCCCAAGATCAAATCTAGCTTCAGAACTTACTAGCTGTGTGACTCTGGGCAAGTCATTTAAACTAATTGCCTCAAAAAAGTCTGCTGTGTACCAGGCACTGTGCCTGGATAGTAGACCAATTCTACTAGATCCTAGAGCAAGGGTGGGGAACCTGCAGGCTTGAGGACACAGGTGGCCCTCTTGGTCCTCAAATGTAGCCCTTTGACTGAATCCAAACTTCACAGAACCCCTGTCCTAGAGTATATAAATGGAATAAGTTAAAATAATTCTGAAAAAGTAGGATGGGAACCAAATAGATGAGGGCTTTAAATGCCCTCCTGAGAAGTGTATATTTTGACATATTCATAAATAAGAAACTGCTTATAATTTTTGAATAAGGAAATGACCTGTTCATAACTGTATCTTAGAAATGCTAATTTTGATGCTGTGGGTGATAGATCAAAGAAGCAAGAGACCTATAGCTGGTCTCAGTCTGAAGCTGTATTTGAACTCAGGTCTTAGCTGCTACTGATTCTTTGCATTTCTCCTGAAAACTATTTGTTCGTATCTTTTGACCATCTGTTGAGGGGATGGCTTTTAGTGTCAGTTTAGATTTTTTTCTCCAAATATTTATTGCTAAGAGAATTTTCCTCCACTAATTCCTTCTCCTGGTCTAAAATTTTATTTGTATGAAAGCTTTAATTTTTTAAAACAAATTTCTATTTCATCATTTATGATAAGCTCTATGCCTTGCTTGGCAAAGAATTCTCCCCCAACCACAAATCTGAAATATACCCCCTCTTGATTTTTTTAATGCTGTCTCCATTTGTATTTACTATAGATAATGCATCTATTTGGAGCTTATTGTCATATATGGTATGAGGTACTAGTCTAAACTTAAATTTTGCCAAAGCGTTTTGTAGATTTCTACATTCTTGTCTGATAGCAAGTCTGAATTCTTTGAAAACCTTACTTTTGAGTTACTAAAGTCTTTTGATCACAAGTTATTCTATGATCATCTGTTACCTTTGGCAATGTTTTGCCAGTCCCTAGTGGTAGCTGAATAATATAGGGCCCTCTGTGACAGGGTTGAATTACAGTGAGGAACTCAACATATTTATTAACAATTTTCATGTTAAAACAAACGAAAAAGAGTGGTCAACAATCTCATATTGCATTCTCTTGACAAAATCCCGACTTGATTCTTTACATGAGCTCAATAGGAGATTCAGAAAATGTTTCCAACACTACTTCATAAGAGCTGGTGAATTTCACCAGAGCTTCTCTGTAGCCTGAATTCCATTCTAGTAAGACAGAATTCTTCCTTCCCCTGAACTGGGTCATGGTTGGCCACTCTGATAATGGAACTGATACAGTTTTAGCATTCAAACTTTTCATGTGGCAGCTGAGATTGATGAGTTGTGTGTAATCCCTTTAAGGGCTAAGGACAAAGTGAATTATTTTTTTTATGCTCGATGAGAAGATTGTATTATAGTATACATTATTTGCTAAGTATAGTAAAGGCTTCATTATTTTAAAAGTACAATTAGAGATGCCTTTATTTAAGTCATCTTTATTCTAGATCTCTATCCACAGTGGGATATTGGCTACCAGAATTCCATGAGTTTCTACCTTACTGAAACTTTTAAAAAATGTGTCACAGGTAAACATTTTGTACTGTTGACTGGTTTATTCTGTTGGATCTTTCTCTGCTTTTAAATTATAAATTAAAGGTAGTAATATTTTGCTAAAGTATCCATCTTTTGTGTTGCTTTCATTAGCTAGCAAGCATCCAAATTTCTCTTGGAAGAAATCAAACTTAAAATTTTTAAATTAAAATACTCTTAGATATTTTTGGGTAACTTATACTTAAACACTTTTAGTAACCTAAGATTATTCTATCTACCAAAGTGAACTAATGATCTAAAAATGCCATTTTAGGTAAAATGATATGCCTTTGAATTAAGTTTGCAGATAGTATAAAATATAATAACTTTATGTTTATTATATTTTGCCTATTGTTTTTTTTAATTTTTACAAATCTTACGGTTTTGTAAGCTTAAAAGTTTTATTAAACTTCTCTTCTTCCCTATACCTTTTAACATTCATGGATAAAATTTCTCATTGAATATTTGATTTTAGTAGATCTGTATTTTGAATTTTGAATTTTCATAGTTCCGTGATAGAAAGACTATTATACCAAGAATTTTTTTCTCTCTATAATTCATGGTATTTTTCATTTTATTATGATTTTAAATTCCACGCAACTTAAACTAAGCAGTAAAAATAATTTTTGTTCAGTGGAAGATTTAGCTGGTTTTTTTTTTTTTATTGAGAACTTTTTCTTTTCAATTTCATTTAAGCAAAAGTCCTAAGTATCAGACTTCTAATTTTTTTATACCATATGTTCTGAACTGAGGATGGAAAATAAAATTATATAAGCAGCATCCAAATTATAAACTCACAGTGGGGTAGCCTCACCAAAGAAAAAAAACAACAAAAAACTGATTCTGTAGCATGATACACTACATTTTGTCCATAACTATGGAAAGGATGATAGCCTTAAAATCATCTAATGATTACTGAGTGGCATCTTATTATGGAGAAAAAAGTGACAGAGAATTAAACCACTTAATTAAAATGTTAATTCTGTTTGTATGTGGTTATTTTCAAAATCCATCCCAACAAATTATTTTTAAAACCTTTTAATATCTGTATTTACTTGAATGCTTCCTGTCTGCATAATTAATCAGGAAATTATTTGTACCTTTTTCTTGAGAAAAAAAGAATAGATTTGATCATTGGCAGCAGAGCTGTGCATACTTTTAATCATAGATTTATTTCCTAATTTTGAACAGAAGTTTCTGAAACTAATAAAAATTACATATTTCCCACAAAGTTTAGAAGTAGTGCCAATGTGACAAACAAAAAAGATATCTCACAGTAATTTTGCCCTTTTTTATTTGTCAAATTATTTGCAAGAATGTAACCCAGAATTTTTAAATAGCTTAGTTGCCACTACCATGGTGAATTAAAAAAAAAAAAACTCTTTCTAATGAGCTTACTACCATTATAAAGAAAACCAGTGTCATTTCACAAGTTCACAAACTCTCACCCCATGTATACCTCCCCACCTGCATCTTGTAATATGATACTAAAATTATTTATTTGTATTTTGTTTTCCTGAAAACTAAGTAATATGGTTTGATTTGAACTAAGGGATTCCTTCAAGTTTAGTACACTGAAGTTTAGCTCTTGAGATGTCAGTTTTTTAACTCAACCTGTGACTTTTCCACAAAACTTTCTAAAACAGTTTTTACTTTTGAGGTTTTGAAGGCTCAGGATTTCTATGCAGTTGATCATTAAATTAAAGAGACTGACCCACAAAATACCTCTATCTCTTGCCAATTCTTTGACTTCTTAAAAAATTACTTAAATGTCCTCTCATACTGAAACAAAGATTACAAGCTGTAAAATGTTAGCTACTACAATTTTAAAAGACTAACATTTTTGAGTTGTGATCTATAAAATGATATTTGCTAGCACACAGCTTTCTTAGATCTGACATGGATGGAAAGTATGACAGGAATAGCTGTGTAAGTGGCTGTTTTATAATGAATTTGATAGTGGAGGTTATGGACAGGATAGGCAGTGGAAAGACACAAATTCAAATGGGCTAACTTTGGTATGCTCTTCATCACCTGGCCCCTTCCTATCTTTCTAGTCCTTCTGCTTTTTACTCTTTTCCATGCATTATTCAGCAAAACTGGCCTCCCTCCTTGCAGTTCCTCAAACATGATATATGACATGCCATATTCATAATACGAAAAAAGAAAGAAAAAAATCAGTATGATTGATCAGTATATTGAAAAAAGTCTAAAAATATTTGTACTTGTGGACCACCCTTCTCTCCATAGGGACAGAGTGGGAGTATCTTATCAAATACTTTTTTAAAAAAAGTGCTTACTTTGAACTTAAGAAATAAAAGAAGCATTTCCATAAAGTAATAGAATAGGAAAAAAAAAGATGATTGTACATGAAACTTAAATCTGTTATCTACAACATGCTATCCTTTTAAAATATATAATAACTTTAACCTGTAACTTTCTTTTTTTCCCCTTTTTTCTCCTCCCCCACCCCACCCCACCCTAGAGATGGTGTGTTTGTGTGTGTGTGTGTGTGTATGTATGTATGTATGTATGTAAAATGATTTTATACACACTTCTGTTTATTAGTTCTTTCTCTGGATACAGATAGCATTATCCTTCATATGACCTTTGTAGTTAATTTGGTTATTTATAATAGTCAAAATGACTTAGTTATTCAAAGTAGTTCTTAAAACCGTATTACTCTTACTGTATACAATGTTCCCTGGGTTCTGTTCTTCATAGTCTTTTCTTTCAAGCCATATTGTTCTTTATAATTTTATAGCATTCATTTTTTTAACTCTATTTCTGATCCTGTTTACATTGTTATAATTGTTGTGTGTATTGTTTTCTTGGCTTCACTTAATTCATTCTACATTGTTTCATGTAGATCATTCCATGCTTCTCTGCATTCATCACATTAGACATTTCTTACAACACAGTAATATTCCATTACATTCATGTCACATATTCTCCAATTGATGAACATGTTTTGTTTCCAATTATTCATTAAAAGTTGTGCTATAAATACTTTGGAATACTGTATATGGGGACTTTCTTTTTATCAGTTACATTTTTGGGGTGTAAGTTTTGTAGAGGAATCTCTGGGTCAAAGGATATGGATATTTCACTCACTTTATTGGCATAATTGCAAATTGCTTTCTAAAATGATTATACTGATTCATAGCTCCACCAACAATGCACTAGTATGCCTATTTTCCCACAACCCCTCCAACATTGACCATTGCTATTTTTTGTCACTTGTACTAATTTTTAAGGTGTGTTGTAAAACTTTGGGGTTATTTTAATTTACATTTTCCCTAATAGTGGTTTTTAGCATTCTTTCATATGGTTGTTAATAGTTTGCAACGAAGAACAATTTGTTTATATCTTTCAACACTTATTTGTTGAGGAATTGCTTTTGGTCATTTATATGCCTTAGTCTTTTTAGTCTAACATTTGTTTGAGAGAAGAAATGTCAGCAGGGTTATAATCTGATAAATTTTTGATCATCATAAATTAGGGAGCCTGTTAATAATTTGAAGTAGCTACAGGATATTACCAGGGTAGACAGTGGCATTGAACCCTGGGACTACCATCCAGAGTATCTAAAGCACTGGATCATTCCTGGAGACACCTTGGCCATTCATAGATCCTCCACAACAAGAATACATAATGCTTATTTGGACATGTAAGAGTGGCTGCTCGTTGGACAGAAAAACTCTTATCAATTCCCTTAAATTTTCCCATGCCATACCTCAGTAACAAAGGTAGTATATTATGTCTCCCAGAAGGGGAAATTATAGATATTAATATATAATATATGTGTGTAGATGTATGTATGTGTGTATGTGTTTACTTTTTGAATAATTTTTATTGTTACTCTACATTCTTGCAGTCATTCTTAGGAATATTTTCAAGAATCTTTAGTCTTCTGAAATTTAAATGTCAAGAAAGAAATAAGGAAAAGGAACTATTATCCTGCTCTCTTCATTCTCTCCAAGTATTTGTATTCTTCAGTATCTCAAATTAAACATATGTATATATGTATATATGCATACACATACATATAATTTGATTGCTGGCATTCACTTCAATTTGTGGTGGTAATTGACTTTTTTTCTTTCTGTCAAAGAAAATAGTGAGCCACATAGAATTAATATTATGGTAGTGTAGAACAATGATCTATCTCCAAGGGAGCCTTGGCATGACCCCAAGGGGTGTGTGATGAGCCTATCAGAGAGTGGGAAGATCTACCTTTTCCCACCCTTCTTCTGATTGTCAATTTTATGGTGTTGTCAACATAATTCTTTCTAGTGATGTGTCTCCAATTTTATTAAGGCTGGTCTATAGACAGTTCTTTATCCTCCTCCTCCCAAAAACCAGGCAAGTACCCATCCTCTTTTTTTCTGAGGTGGCTATTGTGCTTTTGGGAAATTTTGCCCCTTCTCCTTTCCTACCAGTATATTGACATCCAGACCCTCAAATAATAATAAAAAAAAGTGTAGTAGAGGTCACTGCTTAGATTATGGAGTCATAAGATTAGAAAATATTTCTTTGAATAAACTAGGACTAGGTGGACTAGGAGTCAGAAAGGCCTGAGTTTTCCTCCTGTCTCAGACACTTAACTAGTGATGTCACCTAAGCAAGTCACTTAACCGCTTAGAGTCAATTTCCCCATTTGTAAAATGAGAATAATAGTAGTACCTGTTTCACAGGGCTGTTGTGAAGATCTCTGCAAACTTTAAAAATGGTATATAAATGCTAGCTATCATTATTATTTCCTCCTTAAAATCTGGATTCTCTCCCAGCTACTCTAATTAAATCTGTATTTTAAAGGTTACTAGTGACCTAATTTAGAAATCAAGTACATCTTGACTTTTTTTGTAGCAGTTGATACTGATGTCCACCAAATCCTTCTTAAAACAACTCTGTCCTTCCTTAGCTTCTATGACATTGCACTTTCATGATTTTCTTCTCCTCTTTCTGTCTCATCATCTCAGTCCTTTCCCATCAGCTCTTTGTTTTCTGTACTCATTTCTGTGAAAAGCATTCCTGTCTTATAGGTTCAGCTATTGTCTCCATATTGGTGACTTCTAAGCAGAAGTTAGATAATCACCTGTTAGGGATATCATAGAACATGTATTAGGAGATTGGGATAAATACCTCCAACTGTGGTTCTAAGCATGTCCAAGTTCCTACAATTTTTAAAAATCTACATATTCATCTCTGATCTTTTCTCTGAATTTCTATTCTGTATTTTTTCTTTAACACTTTAAAGATTCATAATTTCATTGGTGTAAGAACTTTCTCCACTGATACAGTTTTTAGTTAGTAGCATGTTTTGGCATGGGCCAGTATAGTATAGGATAATTGAAAGAGCACTCTGTATGTGAGGTTTGAAAGACTTGACTTTGAATTCTGGCTCTCCTACTTGCTGCCCATGTCACCTTGCGCAAGACGCACAATCTCTGTGGACCTCAAATTCTTCATCTGTAAAATGGTGAGTTAAACAAGGAAATCAACCAAGACTCTTCCAACTCTAAATCCTATAATTCTTTGGATCTTTCTTTACCTTAGTAGATGGTCTAAAAAAGGAGTCAACATTCACAGAGTTTGGCTTCATCAAAGGAGAAGTCATAGCAGACTAAACTTAATTTCCTTTTTTGTTAGTGTTAATGGACTGGTAGACCAAATTTTAGTGGTCCGGATTTTAGCAAGATATTAAAAATATTCTCTCATGGTATTATTGTGGACAGAATAGAGACATATCAACCAGAAAACAGTATAGTTAGGTGAATTTAGAAATGATTGCATGACTAGACCCAAAGAGTTGTCAGTAGTGACTCATTGTTAGCATGGGTTAAACACTGATGATAAAAAACTAGGGAAAGGATACCTAACAAGTTGTCTCATTTTCAAATAAGATCAGATCAAATGTCTTAGTTTTATTTAATACAGAAGAATAAGATGGGGGGAAGGTATGATTAGTTAATAGTTCATCCTAAAAATATCTGAGGAATTCATGGACTGCAGGCCTAATGTGAGTCAGAAGTGTGATAAAGCAGATAAAATACTTAATGGGATCCAGAGGACAGAACTAGTTGCAATGAGTGGAAGATGAAAAGAGGCATATCTTGAAAAACGTTCTGACAATTAACATTATCCAAAGGTGAAATGATCTTCTTCATAAGGTCATGAGCTCATTGTCATTGGAGGTCTTCAAGTAAAAAGTGGACGACCACTTTAGAAGAGATTGTTATTCAGGTGTGGAGTGGACTTGGTCTCTGAAGTTCCTTTCAGCTCACAGATTCTGTCATCTTATGATTTCAGTTTCTGTTTTGCAACCTTTTTTTTTTTCAAACCTAAAACTATTTAGACATTATTTAGATATATTCATTAATATCAGTTGATGATATTTATTCTGAAATATTTTGTTGGCAGCTGAAAGTCATAAAGAGGCATCAGAAACATGGACCATTAAAAATTGAACCATTTCTGTAAATTTTGCCTAGGGACTTTTTTTTTCTTTGATCTGTTTACTTTTTTATTACTCTATATTTTACAAGAAGATGCAAAGTCTTTTTTTTAAAAAAATGGTTTTCAGTTAGTGAAAATGTGTTGAAAGGGAAAAAATATGCATGAATGTAAAGAACAAATTAATTTGAACAAAAACAAGACATTTTATAAAGCCTCTATATGCTAGCCTATTAAGAAAGGAGTATAGCATGAGATTTGGGACTCCATTACACAAAAAGTAAGGAAAAAAACATGCCCAAGTACTGTTTTATATCAAATGTGAATTGACAACAGTGTTTTTATGCATCTGTTCTGCCCACATAAGAAGCCAGCTTCATCGTCTGGATGTATCCTGGGGCTGAAACTTCTTATAAATATGAGAATTTCGTTTTTTATAATGGCAAGCAGAATATGGTATCCAGCTGTGGATCTGCTTATAGACTGTGTTTGCATTTTTCCTTGGGCTTGCTTTATACAGTATATGGCAATATGTTGTCATACAAATTCCATGATTAATGCTTATTTACGAAACCTTGTGTAAATATCTTAGAACTTAGTCAAACAATGTGCAAGTTAAACAGTATGTTCTGTGAATATTGGAATGACATATCCCAGGAGACTAGTAAGCTGGATAGTGTATGTTCTTTCAGTATCCTATAGAACAGCTTCAGCCATACTGTTGTTTGTTTATATATAAACTGGGTTTTTTTGTTTTTAAATTTATTTCTCTTTAAAAGTGATCAAATTTCAGATTAGTTTGTCAAATATTGAGCTTTTAAATCATTTACAAATAATATTAATTAACATTTCAATAAATATGTACTGAGAAGTGTTTGACTTCTATTTTTGAACCTATCTCTTGTTTATGAATTTCTATTATGTGTTCTCTGTATATAAAAATGCAGCTACCGACTCATATTTAAAAGGTCACTCACCACATTTTTCACTGATGTATTATTTTGTGTGGACTTTATATATGTGCTATATATTGCTGTTGGGTTGTAGGCTCCATAAAAATATAAATTATCTCTGAATTAATAAACTTGAATTATTTCCATAGAGGCCCAGCACAGTTTCCTGTATTTTGAATTAGCAAATTGGATTAAATATTCAGGAACTGTATTTAGGCAATCATAGATTTCATTGAAAACTGCTAAAATTCTTTGGGGATTTTATAGTGTTGGTATGGGATCACATTTCACTTGTGGGCAAACTTATCTTCCTCACATTGAGTTAATAAGAGGACTATCTTTTAGAACTCTGAAAGCACTTTGCACGTATTATTTCCTTTGTCCTTGATATCACGTACAGGATATATCTAGAATAGTTATTTTTCTTGTGTTTCCCAGGTGGGGAAAATGAGGTACAAAGAATGACTTCTTGACAATCATACCCTCATCAGGAGTGAATCTTGTAGTTTGCTGATTTCCAGTTGCATCTCAAATTCTACATTTGGCCTTAGCCTACATTTACAATATTTTTAAGAGCCAATTGTAAAGAATTTCCCTTTGTGGTTGTTTTTTTCAGGTTCAGCTCTTATATGAACTAACAGACATCATGAATAAGGTCTGGAATAAGATTCAGAAGAAAGGTATTCTAAATCAGTCTTCAGGTTATCCAGAGTCTGTGACAGGGCCTGTTCCAAGCTCTCCAATTAGAAGTAGTGTTGGTACAGTTCCACCAGATACCAGCACATGCAGCCCATCTGCTGACATTGGAACTACTACTGAGGTAAGTGTTTTTGAAAAATTATTTTATCATGTGAAAGATAACATGAAATATAAAAAGACTCTATTATAATTGAGACAAGTGAAGACGACTTCAGTGAAAATGGATGAGCATGAAAACAAATCAATATTGCTAAGGTGTCAGTGGGATTATATTTCTGCTTTTTTGGGGTCCACGTGTTTGCTTCTGTTTACTTAGAAAATTTAGGGTAAAAGAGATTCAGGACAAAGGATATGATGATAGAGGAAACTGAGTTATGAAGAAAGACTTATGTGAGACACAATAAAAAAAAATGGAGATCTGAGGAAAAGAAAGAAGAGGGTGGGAGGCTTCTGTCAGTCAACCAATCAGCATTTATTAAGTGCCTACTATATACCGGGCACTGTGCTAAGCACTGGATATATAAAGCAAGGCATAAGACAGTCCTTGCTCTCAAAAAGCTTTGAGTTCAACATAGACAATATACAAACAAGTATCTACCAAAAAGACATGTGCAAGATAAATTAGAGATAATCAGTAACGAATCATTCAAGCAATAGACATTTATTAAACGCCTACTTTGTTCCAAGCACTGTGCTAAGCACTAGGCATATAAAACAAAGCCTAAGACAGCCCTTGCTCTCAAGAACTTTATGATCTAATGGGAAAAGAAAACATGAAAGAAAGCTGAAATGTGAATAGGGCAGGATGATTGCCTGGAACAGAACTGAGGGGTTGAGGGATTAGAGGTCACTGTGTCTACAAAGAATAGGATTTGGTATCAGAGGGGAGAGGGAGAAGTGGAAAGCCAATAGATTATGATAAGATAAGCAGATTTTTGAATTGTTGAACATGGGGGTGTTGTAGGTAAAT
Source organism: Phalanger gymnotis (assembly GCA_028646595.1). Taxonomy (NCBI): domain Eukaryota; kingdom Metazoa; phylum Chordata; class Mammalia; order Diprotodontia; family Phalangeridae; genus Phalanger; species Phalanger gymnotis. Next base: position 130,417,096 of record CM053622.1, on the reverse strand, counting down.
GGAAGACCAAGCGTATCATCATCTTTGTGTACAGCTGAGGTGGGATGGAGGATTTGGGCATGGGAGGTGAGTAGGTTGAAGAACTGAATGAGGAACTGTGCAACTGAGAAAGGGAAATGAATGGGACTGATTGATCTCAGTTGTGACCCTGAAAAGATTAACAAATTCTGCTAAAAAAAAAAAAAGCCAATGGAATCATGATTACCCCCATCCAGAGCCCCCCAAATCCTCATGCCACCCAGCTTGATGCTGTAGCAATTGCTAAAAGATATTACTCTATAGGTCCTCTTTGTCAGTTCCATTCATGTACATAGAACATACACAAAATACTACTCTAATGCCTCTTTGTGCTGTGGAAAGAGTTGAGTTCCAGTCCTGCCTCAGACATTTTTAGCTATGCGATGCTAAGCAAGTCATTCTCTCAGCCTTAATTTCCTCATCTATAAAATGGGGATAATAAACAGCACCTACCTCACAGGGTTGTTGTGGGGATCAAATGAAATAATATAGGTAAGGCTTATGTCTTATATATAAGAAATAATATATATGAATATATAATATATATAATATATAAGAAATAGTATAAATATAAGGCTTCTGTCTAAGCCTCATACTATTATAATGATTATTCTTATTCTCACTTTAAATGGAACTAAAAGATTAAAAGAACCTAGATATGGTGCCTCTTAAGCCTTCGAAAGGCAAATAAAATGACCTTTGATTTTATCTTTAATCTAAGGGCAAAAATAGCCCTTTTAAGTCTTTCCTAATTGACCCTCCAGACTCCAGGTAGCTATTCTAAACTTTTTCTTCTCTACTCAAACCTTCTACACCTCCCCAGACCTGAGCTGCGAACCTCACTTCATACTTTCTTGAAAAAATAGAGATCATCCTTCTTGACTTCCCTCTTCTCCCCATTCTACATTTTAAATCTACTGTTAATAACCATTCCCTTGTCTCTTCTGCTTTGTCCATGTATCTGATTCCTTACCAAAATTAACCCTTTGGTATATGCCCTTGATGCTCTCCTTCCTCTCTCCTCAAGGATCTTGGCCCTTCAATCATCTCTTTCTCTCATTTCAGTTTCTGGTTATCTACTGACTTCCTTCCCTGATCCCTATAGATATGCCTAGTCTTCCTCATCCTTTTTTTTTTTATTTGAAACTTTCACAAACATTACCTAAAACAACCGTTTCCCCACAAACATTAGAACAAAAAAATGTGGAATGTACACAAAGCTATAGATCTCTAATATGTACAGATTGTATTTCTTTGAAAATAAATAATAAATTCAACATGTAACACTAAGCACTACGACCCCAACCACCTGAAGGCCAGATAGGTTACATTTCATTCCTTACAGGATTCTCCAGAACCCTAAAGGGACAATTGGGGCATATCTACTCTCTCTGCAAATTACTCCATTACCCACCAATGTTTTTTCCTCAATTATTCTACCATTTACATGATATAGAGAGAGGAGACAGTAAAATTAAGAAAAGCTAGGAAAGGTTTTTTGCACAAGATGAGATGATTGGTTAGTGGTTGTTGTCCTTCATTCTTGAAGAGGACCAAAATGACATCACTATGCTAGAATCAAGTTATGGTGTGTCCAACTATGGCTGATCAACATGCTCAGAATGTTCTAACACAGATTGGGCACAAAAAGTCCACATGAACATTTGGTGTGGCTTCTCTAAATTTGCACACCGTACACTTCTTTTGAGCTACTTCACTTCTGCTTTGCTCATAGAGCTCAGCACCTCCTCTGACATGGGCATGCAATGCTGAGCAGTCCTGTGCCAGTGTCTCCCATGTCACACAAATCAGTTCCACAGGGTGAGATGAAGATAATGATTGAACCCATAGGCACTGATGATATCATCAAATGAGATGGTATAAAGGAAGAAATAAAGAGCATCTTGGCTCTAACCTTGGGAGAGATCCACGATCAGTGGGAATGCCCTTTTTGGAGATCCAGTAGAGAAGAGTAAGGAGATTGGAGAGGAACCAGGACAGAGTAGTGTTTATTTAAAAAAAATAGAGAGGAAAGAGTATCTAAATGACAAGGGTTATTGGCACCATCAAAGGCTATGGAGAGTCAGTCAGTCAACATTTATTAAGGTCTAAACATTGTGCTAAATGCAGACATATAAAAAGGATGAGGATTGGGAAAAGGCAATTAGATTTTGCAATTAAAAGATCATTGGTGACTTCGGAGAGAATAGTTTCAGTTTAATGATAAGGTTGAAAGCCAGATTGCAAAGTATTTAAAAAGAGATTAAGAGGTGAGAAACTAGAGGTAGCTGATGAAGACAGCATTCTCAAGGAGTTTACCTTTGAATAAAGAGGAGGATCAAAAATTATAGCTAACAGACAGAGTAGGCTGAGTTATTTAATTTATTTAATTTCAGTTATTTAATAATGAAGGAGACAAGGATGTGTTTATAGGCAGCAGAGAAAAATCCTGTAGTTAAGGAGAGAATGAAGATTAGCAAGAGAGACTGGGGACTTTAAAGGGGGTAATCTGCTAAAGAAGTTATAATGGGATGGTTGGAACTTGTCAGTTCCCCTGGGTACAAGTACCATCTCTATGAAGACATCTCCCAGATTTTAAAATATATTTTGCCAATCTCTCTCCTTAACTCAGGTCCCTTATCACAAACTGCTTGCCTAGACATCTCCACCTCCATGTTTCATTAGCATCTGAAACTCCATATGTCCAGAGTGGAACACATCCTCTACCCTCTTAAACCTACCTTTTCCTTTGAACTCAGTTTCTATTGAGGGCATTATCATCCTTCTCATCACCCAGGTTCAGAACCTTGGAGTCATCCTTGATTCCTCCCTCTCCCTCTTTTTTTCCTTAGATCCAGTTATTTTCCAAGTCTTCTTGATTCTCCCACATAACATCTTTTGCCTATACCCTTTTCTCTTCAATCACAGGGTCACCACTATTGATTAGTCCTTTATCGCTTCTCACTTGGACCATTTCAATAACATTTAGAACCTCTGCTTGATTATGATCAAGTTGAATTTTACATGGATGCAAAGATAGTTCAGCATTAGGAAAATAATCATATTTTTTAAAACTAAAACTTCATTATTGATATCCCTAAATACAGTAGAAAAGGCCTTTGACAAAGTACACATGACACAGATAGACAAAATTATATACAATTCATTTAGAGGAGCAAAAGATCAGAGATATCAAGGGAAATCATTTTTTAAAAATAATCAAGAGAGAATACCATTTCCTTGTTGTTATTGAGTCGTTCAGTAGTGTTTGATTCTGTGACCCCATTTGGGATTTTCTTGGCAAAGATACTGGAGTGGTTTGCCATTTTCTTCTCCGTGTACTTTCTTATTTCAGACTATATTATAAAACGATAATCATTAAAACTTTTATTTGGGCTAAAAATTATTGAAGAAAATCAGTAGAATAGTCTGGATACAGAAGAATTAGAAATAACTGAATTAAATACTTAGCATAACATAAATTACCTAGGAAAGAATTCTCATTTGATAAGAATTACTGGAAAAACTACAAAGAAGTTTCACATAAATTAGGTTTAGATTCACAGCTTACACCATATACCACAGCAAATTCCAAATGGATATCTATCTTGAATAGTAAAAAATATCATTAAAAACATTTTCAAGAGATTTCGGAGAGGGGCTTCCAGGAGCCAGGATGGCAGAACAAGCAGTAAATTGCCATAACTTTCCCATATTCACCTTCGAACAACCATAAAATAGCACCCCAAACAAATCTGGGAACAACAGAACCAGCAAAAAGACAGGATGAAACAGTTCTTGAGCCCAAGAAACTTGGAAAATTGGCAGGAAACATACATCTCACTGAGGTAGAGTGTCATAATCCAGGAAAGGAAGCATCCCAGCAAGCCAACAGCAAGCCTCACCTCAGCAAACCAGTGAGAGATCCTGAGCACCAGTGCGATGGAGTAGGCAAATACCAACACCAGGACCCCCCCATGTGCCTCAGCATATCCGGGGTAACAGGTGGATTCCAGCTCTAAGAACCTCCACTTGCTTCAGCATAGTCCTGGGCAAACAGGCAACCTCTGGTGGCCAGACCTCCACGTGCTTCTTTGTATCCTGGGGAAATGCAGAAACACCCCACCAGCCTCAGCACATGCCAGACAGCACCACTAGTACCCCAGCTTAGGAACAGGTAAGCTGCCAGACTCCTACAGCCTCCAGCAGCATTAACTACCCTTCACCACACCCCTTCAGCACAGCAGCAGACACGAGGGTACCCTAGGGGCCTCAGAGCAACATCAGTGAAGCAACAGTTAAATAGCCAGCCTCTGGAATGAGAATCCTGAGACAGTGACCTTTCCATATACGGAGCAGACCTCAAATTTAAAAGAAAGGAAAAAGGCCAAAAAAAATTAAAACAAAAAAGAGCAAAAACAACAACAACAAAAAAGAATCTGACAATAGAAAGTTATCATAGTGACAGGGAAGATCAAGACACAAACTCAGAAGAGGACAACAATGTCAAAACACCTCTGAGCAAAACACCAAATAAAACAGAAAGTGGTCTCAAACCCAGAAAGTACTCATTGAAGAGCTCAAAAGGAGCTAAAAAATCATATGAGAGAAGTAGAAGAAAAAGAGTGAAAAGAAATAAGAGTGATATAAGAGAATTATAAAAAAAAAAAGTGTCAAAAAACAACTGCTTAAAAAGTAGAGTTGGAAGAATTCTGTAAAGATGGTGGAGTAGGTCAGAAAACTTTTGGCTCTCCAAATTTCCTTCACAGAAAGAGACAGAACATTTCTTTAGAGGGAATGTAGAACAGCTGAAATAAACAAAATGAGGGTAAAGCAGTTGTTCTCTTAAGACAATCTAAGAAGACCCCAGGAAAAACCTGGAACTCTGGGGGCTGAAGTTTGGCCTGATTGACCTGATACCTCCAGTTCAACCCTGCTGAATCAACAAACAGGCCCTGGGAGCATCTGGGTTTGGGAGGTAGCTTCAGCCTTAGAAACTTCATTTCAGTAGAAGATTGAAGGACCTTCCACTGTGGAGGGACACCAAGCACAGCTGGGCTGATCAGCGGCATCTCAGGCTGACTGTGGGGGAAAGGAGCTAGCATACACTTAATAAGTACAGTAGCAGAGGGGCAGGGGCCCTGCTGGCTGTGGGCACTTTCAAGAGAGCAGAGTCCCTGGTTTTAGTTCTAGGGAAGAGAAGGTAGCTATACGTGGCAGCCATTGGAGGGACTTCAGGGAGTAAGATCATTTGCAGGACTTTGTGGCTCAAGGCCCTAGCCAGTAACTTAGGAGTAGAGAGGAGAGCCCAAAGTTGAGCAATAGGACAGACCTCTAAAAATTACAATAAGAATGACCTAAGGCTTAGGACATTATTCCATATATCTCTAGACTAGAACTTCATTACAATAATAGCTGCAAAAAATAGAATAAAATAAACAAAAAATAAAATGAACAAGCAAATGAGAAAAACCCCAACCATAGATAGCTACAATGGGGATAGAAAAGACCTGGGTTCATATTCAAAGGAAGAAAATAGAGCTTTAAAAGCCTCTCCTTTTTCAATGAGAAATGTCAAATGGTTGCAAGCACAAAAAGATTTCTTAGAAGAACTTAAAAAGTACTTTAAAAATCAGATAAGAGAGATCAAGGAAAAAATTAGGGGAAAAAAATAAGAGCAATCAAAGAAAATCAAGAAAATTATGAAAGTCAATGAACTTGAAATAGAGACCCAAAAGGAAGAAAATAATTCCTTTAAAATTAAATTGGGCGAAAAGAAGCTAATGAAGTTCTAAGACACAAAGAAATAGTAAAACAAAATAAAAAGAATGAAAAAATAGAAGAGAATATGAAACATCTCATCAAAAAACAACTAATACGGAGAAGAGATAGAGAAGAAATAATATAAGAATAGTCAAACTGCCTGAAAATTATGATAAAAAAGAATCTTGATATATTACAAGAAATTATCAAGGAAAGTTGCTTTGAAATTCTAGAACAAGAAGACAAATAGGAAATAGAAAAAATCCACAGATCACCAACTGAAAGAGATCCGAGGAGGAAAACTTAAACGAATGTCATAGCCAAGTTTCAAGGCTCCCAGGTTAAGAAGAAAATGTTGGAAGCAATAAGAAAAAAAAAAAACAATTTAAATATTGTAATGCAAACTCCTATGAAAATCAACACTGAAAACTTAAAAAAAAAAAAAAGAATGTGCCTGATCCAGATTAAAATGTAATTGGGAAATGTTTAATAATAAATAAAAATACAATACCACTTTAAAAAAAAGAAATTATAGCTTATAATGTGAATGGGATGAATTTACCCATAAAATGGAAACTGATTGCAGATTAAAAATTTGAATTCAACAATATGTTGCTTTCAGGAAATGCTATAAAAATGAGAGATTCACACAAACATAAAGGTCAGGAGTAGAATATATTATATAAAAAAGCAGGGATAGTAATCATAATTTCAGACAAAGTTAAAGCTAAAATAGATTTAATCAAAAGAGAAAAATAGGGAAACTATACTATGTGTCAGCCATATTATTCAGTATTGTGTTAGACCATTTAAAATAATTAGACAGTATAAAATACCTGAGATAAAATACCTACCAAAACAGACACAGGAACTATACAAATATAAGCATTAAACACTTTTTAAGATTGTACACATCTAGCCTATATCAGATTGCTTGCCGTCTTTGGGATGGGGTGGGGTGGGGTGAGTTGGGAGGGAGACAGGGAGAAAAAAATTTTGAACTCAAAATCTTATAAAAGTGAATGTTGAATACTATCTTTACATGTAATTGGAAAAAATACTATTAAGGGGGAAACTTGAGGCAGGCAGACCCACTACAAAACTATTATTACAAGTTTTCAGATAAATTTGAAACCACTGCAGACTGGAGCAGTCAGGTAAGGTAATCGATTTGAGAAGGACCATGGAAGATGAAATGGATTTGTGCAGGTAAAGAAAGTTCAGGGCACTCCAGTCTGAGAAAACAACAAGAACAATGTCAGAGACTCAAGGTGTGAATATGGGGGATGTAAAGAAGATAATTTGTGTTAGGGAAAAAATGGAAATTGTCAGCTAAGCAGAGGGTGACTAGATAATGGAAGGTTTTGCAAGCCGGGCATAGAAGTTTAGACTTTATTTTAGTGGGCAAAAGTGAGTCATTGTAGCCTCAGAAGTTAAGGAATGAAAGTGGAATGCATGGTGGTGTTACTCAAGATGGACTTGGATAGAAACAGACTGATGTCAGGAAGAAAATTAAAAAGCTGTTGCAGTAATCCCAACATGAAGCAATGATGGCCTAGACTATGACAGGAATTAGTAAGATTTTGGCAAAAGATAAAATTGGAGATAAAGAGAATAAACAGTCAGTGATTAATCAAGATTTTCTAGTCTGGCAAGACTGGAAGGGGAAGGATTTGGCTTATTTGAGGCAAATAGGCAAATTAACCTAACTTCCTGTAATTCTTAACATTCTTTAAAACTTTAGTGAGTTTGTTTTAAATATAGGATGTGTCTACTAGATAATTGTTCAGTCATATCAATAGAAATATGAGATCATAGGTAAAATTTTCCATGTGTTGTAAATTTGATGAATACATCTGTGTAAATTGTTATGAAATCCTAAATATACTTCATTAATGTTCTCATCTGTACAGATATTTCCTCCTATCTGGACCTACTTATCTTCTGTAACCTTGTTCCTTGACCTCCCTTAAGTCTTATACAGGGGTTCCATGGTATATGCTGACTGCTGCCTAATAGATATCTTGGCATTAGTTATACACATAGTTGGATTCATTGGTTATCTCTTTTTCTTGCTACAGATCAGCGTTTCTACACTCATATGTCTCTCTGATCCAACACGACTTCTCTTACATAGTTCTTCATTAGTTATAAGCTACAGATTATCCATGCCCACAGTGCTCATCTCCATCACTATTTGAATGACACTCAATTTTAATTCTTTTTTTTCTTAATAAATTTTATTTAATATATTTAGTTTTCAGCATTGATTTTCACAGGAGTTTGAATTACAAATTTTCTCCCCATTTCTGCCTTCCCCCCACTCCAAGATGGCATATATTCTGGTTGCCCTGTTCCCCAGTCTGCCCTCCCATCTGTCACCCCACTACCCTCCCATCCCCTTTTCCCTTACTTTCTTGTAGGGCAAGATAAATTTCTATGCCCCATTGCCCATATATCTTATTTTCTTGTTGCCTACAAAAACTTTTTTGTTTTTGTTTTTGAACATCTATTTTTTAAAACTTTGAGCTCCAAATTCTCTCCCCTCTTCCCTTCCCACCCAC
>CM053622.1:130377841-130408251 GCA_028646595.1 Phalanger gymnotis | reverse complement strand
GGCCAGAAGCAACTGCAGCTGTCGTTCTGTAGCTGCCCCACCTCCGCTGCCCCCAGGGCGGTGGCCTAACTGCAAACTCTATCCCAGTCCCCAGCAGCTTCTCCCACTAACCTTCTCTGTTGTCCTTGGTGTTTGTGGTTTAAGAAGTCTGGTAACTGCTGCAGCTCACTGATTCAGGGCGCTAGGGCACTCTCCACCAGGCTCCTGGTCTGGTTGGTCCGCCCCACGCACCCCGAGCTCTGCTCCCCTCTGCTCCCAGCTCCGTGCGGGATAGACCTTACCCAGAGACTATCCAGGCTGTCCTGGGCTACAGCCCTGCTTCCCTCTGCTACCCTGTGGGTTCTGCAGTTCTAGAATTTGGTTCAAAGCCATTTTTTGTAGTTTTTTGAAGGGACTTGGTGGGGACCTCACGGTAGTCCCTGCTTTCCAGCCACCATCTTGGTTCCGCCCCTCAACTTTAATTCTTAAGAGACTGAGGTGTTTTATTGTTTGCAGCCTTAGAACATTGCCTGAAGAATTTTTTAACATAAAATTTAAAAAGAAGCATCAAGTGAAACGTACAACTTTAACACTAGAATCCAGAGGCCACAAGGAACTCTTTTTAACGCTGCTTTGTATTAAGAGAAACTGCTTTTATCTGAACAATCCTGTAATTCATTTGTATACAACAGTGAATTTATGAGGTTTTGTGTCATCTGAGAACTGCTTGGGGAGCATAACAAGGAAGAGTAGAAAAAATGGTAATGTTTCTGAAATGTGCCCCCTTCCCTTATTCATGTAGTGTGGTCAACAAAAGATGCTTATGATTAAATGTATCAGTGTCCTGTAATTGCTGGCCATAAGGTATCTGTGTGGTGTTTTTGTTTTTTTTTTTTTTAATGTAACAGTTAAAAATTTGGACACATATTCATCCATAGGAGTAACCAAAGGTAGTTTATATGTGTGAGGGTGTTGTGATCTAATAATCGGTGTTAATGATTATATCTTGGTTCATCTTAAAACTTAGTAGTAGATTTTTTTTCCCTTGTTTACTTTTAATTGTATTCATTCTTTTGCTATCAAGAAAATATTTAGCTCTAGACTCAGAGTTCTTCACCTTGAGCAATCTACTGAGGCCCATGGACCTCTTCTTAGGAAAAAAAAGGTTTTAAATGCATAAAACAAAATACAAAGGATGACAAAGGGGAAAAAATTATATTGAAATAGAGGTGGCAACTTTTTTTCCCTCCTGCTCTAAAATCTTTCTGTAATCTCTTTGGGGTTCAGAACTCCTGTACTGGAACAAGACTAGCTATGTCTTAAGCAGACTGTAAACAAAACTCTTTGAGAATTAATCAGTTAATGACGATACCAGAAAAAAAATTAGTATGGGAATGATTGAATCATCTGATCTATAAGGGACCTTCCAGCTCTAAGTTTATGATCCAGTGCCTCTGTCACTTGTTATTTGATTCTGCCAAACCCTGAAATATGGCTCCATATGTTTATTTCCCCGTTCCTTCTCTTATATCATACTTTTAGAACAGTGGACTAGGTTGCTGTCTCCATTCTGAATATTGATGTAGATCCTATTTCATTATAACAAATTAATAACAAATGATTTTGTATCCCTTTTACATTTTTGTTGAAAAAAAATGTAGAGGAAGCACTTTTGGTGGGTTCATCTCTGTGTTCTTGAATGTCATCTTGCAAATAAAATCAAAGTTTACTAGATCACTCAAGTTTTATACTCCTGGGCAAGAGAGAGGCAGAACATTTGAAAACTATGAAGAACTTAAGTCTGTAGGATGTAACCTTCTTTTATGGATAAGGAAAAGTAGGTAGAGATTGCTGAAGATAGTGAAGATGCTGAGACTTTAGCTACTTTAGTTAGGTGCTTCCAGTTGAATTTTATAATTAAATAAAACAAATTCCTATGCCTGTGTTGCCTATAGATGTTAGATTTTCTTTTTCAGACTTAGGTAATTGGAAGGGAGACAGATTTGGACAGGTATAAGGAAGAACTTGACAATAATTAATGTTGTCCCAAAATATAAAGGATTTCTTTATAAAAAAAATTTCTTAAGTAGGGTATGAACCTACATTGTTTATAAATTCTAACCCTATTTTATTCTTCACAGCTTGGAAAAGAGATTTTTTTGGTCTTTTTTGGTGTAAAAATCTTTTTTTTTGTTTGTGGACACCTAATTTGGAATTATTTTAGATATTTATTTGGTTTCAATCAACAGATATTTATTGAGGAATTATGGTGTATAGTATAGTAATTTGGCCTTTTTTCTAATTATTTGTTTTTAAAGTTGCTTTTTAAAAAACTTGCAGTTCCAAATATTCTTCATGCCTCCCCTTCCCTCCGCTCTCTTCCCCATTAAGAAGGCAAGCAATATGTTATCATTTATACATGTGAAAGCATGCAAAACATTTCCATATTGGTCATGTTGCAAAAAGAAAAGAAAAAGAAAATGAAAAAAATATATACTTGAATTTGTACTCAGAGTTCATCAGTTCTCTCTCTAGTGGTAGATACCATTTTTCATCATGAGTCCTTCAGAATTGTCTTGGATCATTGTAGTGGCTGCAGTAGCTAAGTCTTTCACCTCTTACAATATTGCTATTTCTGTGTACAGTGATACCCTGCTTCTGCTCCATTTCACTCTATATCATTTCATATGGGTCATCTGAAGTTTTTTTGAAATCACACTCCTCCTCATTTCTTAGAGCATAATAGCATTCCATCATAATAATTTACCGTAATTTGTTCAACCACTCCTCAATTGATAGGCATCCCTTCAATTTCTAAATCTTTGCCACTACAAAAAGAACTGTTATAAACATTTTAGTACATTTGAATTTGGAACATACTGATAAGATTTCCAAATTTAGAAATTAGTGAATATACCCCAGATAAATAGCTTTCTTCTCAGAAAAGTCATTAGCTAACAGACTGAGATGATACTTGAGTGCATATAATCCAACCCATACCTGTATAAGAATCCTCACTGAAACAGCTTCTAAAAGGTTCTCTAACTTTTGGTCAGAGATCTCCAGTGAAGGGGAGCCTCCAGTAACTCTCAGGGTAGCTCTGACTACTCCATATTTAGATAACTTTAGTTGAGTTTTTCCTTATGTCAAGCCAAGTGTGTCTCTTTGCAGCTTTCACCCATCGATCCTGGGTCTTGCCTCTGAAGCAACAAACAATTCTAATCTCTTTTCCTGTGATGGCACTTTGAAGTCTTGAAAATAGCTATCATGTGCCTTGTTCACAGTTGCTGCTTAGGAAGGAAGGCATGAAAAAAAGCATTTTTTTAAAGCAAGTAGTAAGCTTACGATCTATGATTGTGTGCAAGTCATTGATAAAAATTTTGAAGGGAACACAATTTAGTAGAGATCCCAGAGCACTCCAGTGAAGATCTTCCAAGTTGACATTGAACTGTTAGTTCCTGCTCTTTTGGACTGGATGTTGGACCATTTCTGAATTGTTTTCATTGCACATGTTTCTCTATTTTGTCCCCTAGAATAGCTTTAGAGACTTTATGAACTCCTAAAAGACTACATCTAGCTACTCTAATATACTTCATATCCATCCACCATGGAAATCTTGGGGCGTCTTGCCCTTTGCCCTGCCATTGTGCCTACTCCCTCAACCGGAATAGCCCCAGCCAGGTTAGAAACCATACCTTCTTCCCAGAGTTAGTTAATCCACTCCTATTAAATATCTACCCTGGGGCTGAGGTACATTGGTCAATGGGTGAATACAAACATATCTAATAGACTACATTTAGCTAGCCCCAGACTACTTTTCACATCCATCTAACCTGGACATATTGGGGATATGCTTTAGGTCTCCCATCTTTTTTTCTACCTCTTGCTCTGAAAACAACAATTAAATTAATATTACCTTTGCTTCTGGAAAGGGCCTGATAATAGAGTACCTTGTGGTAGTAATGGTGAGTATCATGGTCACCATTCCAGTGATTCTTCAAACAAAAATTTATCTATTTTGCCACTACTCCCCTCTATAGTCTTCCTCTATTAGAATATAAGCTTCTTGAAGGCAGAGAACATCTCACTTTTTTTTTTTGTATTCCCAACATCTAGCACAGTGCCTGGCCCTCATTCATTCGTTCATCTCTCCTTCCATCCATCCATTTAATCAGATGGACTATCTTTAGTATTTCCCTGATCTGCCAGCCTAGCTAGACCCTTGTCAAAAAGGATCACAGGACGAGTCACTCCTAGGACTATCGCTTTTCCACTATACCAGGTTGCTTTATAATATGCTCGAGATGAAGTAGATGAAATGTAGGTGGCATGATTATACAATTATGATTAGAATCAATTCATGAGTTATACCCAAAGCATGTTGGTTATTAGAGATCAGCTTGTGTAGAAGTGTATTTTAGTATCACAAAAGTGCTCTTCCCTTGCGTCTTTCTGGGTAGAAATTTTTATCAGTGACTTGATTGGGGGTATGGAAAGCACTTCTATCAAATTTGTAGGTGACACGGAGGTGGGAGGGGTAAATGGAACAAAAAGTCATATCTGCAGATGAAAATTAATAATGATAAATGTTCATTTCTGTACTTGGACTTAAAAATCAACTGTGCTAGTACAAGGTGGAGGAGACATAGCCAAAAAGTATTTCTGCATAAAAGACTTAAAGGTTTTAGTGAAATTCAAACTCATTGGGAATCAAAAGAGTCATATGGCTATCAGGAAAGTTGCTTGATGAAGTCTGATAGAGTATGGTATCCAGAACAAGGGACATAAAAGTCTTGCTTGTTTTTGTATTTGCAAAATTTCCTCTAGTCTTGGGCACCACATTTTAGGAAAGATATTAATGAACTGGAGCAGGTACTGAAGAATGTGATCCAGATGATGAGGATACCCAAAATTGTATCATATTTACCTCAGAGCTACAGTGTATAAATTATTTTTAAACATAAATTACTCTAGAAATGAGTAATTATAAATATATATATATATATAAATTACTCTAGAAATGAGAACTAGTGATAATATTAGCACACTAATAGTACTTGGTGCTTTACATAATTCTTTCTTGATAATAACGTTATAAGCTAGGTAGTCTGAGTATTATCCACATTTTGAAAGTGAAGAAAGAAGTTTAGAGGGCTTTATGAAAAGTTACATAGCAAAAAAATTTTGGATAATTGAATCTTAATTCTTTTTAATTGAATCCTAAATCCAAGATCATCACTATTTCTCCTTTATTAGACTAGGTAACTAACTGCCTCCTGATTTCCTAGTGAAATCTTAGTGAAAATTTCGCCTTCTATCAAAAGTCTTTCCCAACCCCTCTGAATTTTAATATCTTGTTGCTGTTGTTGCGGATGAGTTGCTTTCATTCATATCTGACTCTTCTTGACCCCATTTGGAGTTTTCTTGGCCAAAAAACTGGAGTGCTTTGCCTTTTCCCTCTCCAGCTCATTTTACAGATGGAGAACTGAGGAAAAAATGTTAAGTGACTTGCCCAGGGTCACATGACTAGGAAATGTCTGAGGGAAGCCACATTTGAACTCAAGAAGATGAGTCTTCCACACTCAGGCCCTACACTCTATCCACTGCACCACCTAGCTGCCCCTTCCTCTGTTGATTATTGCTTATTTATCACATCTATGATTAGTACAGAATTGTTTGTATATTGTCTCCTCTAATAAATGGTAAGCCTCTTGAGGGTGGGGACTGTGTTCTGCCTTTCTTTTTATCCCCATCTTGTAACAGTGCCTATCACATAACAGACACTTAAGGATTGCTTATTGATTGACTGATGGAGTACTTTCCCTAGTCTCATCTTTGAATGAAAATTCATTTACACTGCTGTAAACTACTTTTTAATTTTGATGGTTTTAAGTATAAATCTTTCTAAAAGATGCTGTTTGTATCAGCACCTTTTTAAATTGATTATATTCAGTACAGTTTTATTCTTAGATAACTCAAAACTATCATTATGAATATCAAGTGTATTGTGATATAAAAAAGCAATTTCTTCTGCAACTGCTAATACATGCTAGGTCTTTTGCCCCTGCCTGTTGTTTTGAGTTCTTGTGCCAGTTATTTATATCTTCAAGAAGAGTGAGTGATTTTTCACATGTTCATTCTCTTGTACCTAACTATACCCTCTTTAAACTCTCACAGTTATCTTATTCACATACAGAAAAGGTTTATGCATACAATGATTACATTCAGAAACATGGAATAATGTTCCTCTTTTAGCTTCTAATTGACTGTATCCTGGGGTTCTGAAGCATTTGCTTATTAATAATTTCAGATCATCATAAGTTTTGCTAATTGCTGATTAGAATCTTCCCACCATTTAAAAAATGTTTTTATTTATTTTTAGTTTTCAAAATTCATTTCCACGAGATTTTGAGTTGCAAATTTTCTTCCTATCTCTCCCTTACCCCCACCCCAAGACTGCATGAATTCCGATTACCCCTTTCCCTAATCTGCCCTGCCTTCTGCACCCTCCCCCCATCTCCTTCCCTTCTGTTTTCCTGTAGGGCAAGAGAGATTTCTGTACCCCATTGCCTGTATATCTTATTTCCCAGTTGCATGTAAAAACAATTTTTAACATTTGTTTTTAAAACTATTAGTTCCAAATCCTCTCCCTCCCTCCCCATCCACCCTCATTGAGAAGGCAAGTGGTTCAGTATAGGATATACATGTGTAGTCATGCAAAACACTTCCATAATAGTCATGTTGTGAAAAACTAACTGTATTTCCCTCCATCCTATCCTGCCCCCATCTTTCCCTTGACCCTGTCCCTCCTCAAAAGTGTTTGTTTCTGATTACCTCCTCCCCAATCTACCCTCTCTTCTATTATCTCTCCTCTTCTCTCCTTCTCCCCCTACTTTCCTGTAGGGTAAGAGAGATTTTCATATCCAATTGAATGAGTGTGTTATTCCCTCCTTAAGCTAAATCCAATGAGAGTAAGGTTCACTCGTTCTCTCTCACCTCCCTCTTTTCTCTTCCACTGTAAAAACTTTTTCTTGCCTCTCTTATGTGAGATAATGTACCCCATTCTACCCCTCCCATTCTTCTTCTCCCAGTACATTTATCTCTCACCCCTTAATTTTATTTTTAGATATCATCCCTTCGTATTCAACTCACCTTGTATCCCCTGTCTATATGTAATATATATACATACATATATACACATACACATATATGTACATATTCACACTTATTTACATTTATACATAGATATACATATACACCTACATATACACACAGACACACATTTATACACACACACTCACACACACATATATACATATATGCATATATATATATATATATTTATATGTATATATTCATGTTCCCTCCAACTACCCTAATACTGAGAAAGGTCTCATGAGTTACAAATATCATCTTTCCATGTAGGGACATAAACAGTTCAACTTTAGTAAGTCTCTTATGATTTCTCTTACCTGTTTACCTTTTCATGCTTCTCTTGATTCATGTATTTGAAAGTCAGATTTTCTATTTAGCTCTGGTCTTTTCATCAAGAATGCTTGAAAGTTCTCTACTTTGTTGAATTTCCATTTTTTTCCCCTAAAGGATTTTACTTAGTTTTGCTTGTTAGGTGATTCTTGGTTTTAATCCTAGTTCCTTTGGCCTCCAGAATATCATATTCCAAGCCCTGTGATCCTTTAACGTAGAAGCTGCTAAATCTTGTGTTATCCTAATTGTTTCCACAATACTTGAATTGTTTCTTTCTTGCTGCTTACAGTATTTTCTCCTTGACCTGGGAACTCTGGAATTTGGCTACAATATTCCTAGGAGTTTTCTTTTTGGGATCTCTTTCAGGAGGTAATTGGTGGATTCTTTCTATTTTTATTTTACCCTCTGGTTCTAGAATATCAGAGAAGTTTTCCTTGATAATTTCTTGAAAAATGATGCGTAGGCTCTTTTTTTATGATAGCTTTCAAGTAGTCCAATAATTTAAAAATTATCTCTCCTGGATCTGTTGTCCAAGTCAGTTGTTTCTCCAGTGAGATATTTCACATTGTCTTCTATTTTTTCATCCTTTTGGTTTCGTTTTATAATATCTTGATTTCTCATAGAGTCATTAGCTTCCATTTGCTCCATTCTAACTTTTAAGGAATTATTTTCTTCAGTGAGCTTTTGGACCTCCTTTTCCATTGGGCCAATTATACTTTGTAAGGCATTCTTCTCATTGGCTTTTTGGACCTCTTTTGCCATTTGGATTAGTCTATTTTTAAGGTGTTATTTTCTTCAGCGTTTGGGGGGATTTCCTTTAGCAAGCTGTTGACTCATTTTTCATTATTTTCTTGCATCACTCTCATTTCTCTTCCTAATTTTTCCTGTACTTCTCTTACTTGATTTTCAAAATCCTTTTTGAGTTCTTCCATGGCCTGCAACCAAATCATATTTTTCTTGGAAGCTTTGGATATAGGAGCTTTGATTTTGTTGTCTTCTTTATGTTTTGATCTTCCTGGTCACCAAAGTAAGAGTCTATAGTCTGAATTTTTTTTCTGCTGTTTGCTCATTTTCCCAGCCAATTGTTTGACTTTTTAGCCTTTTTAAGGTAGGGCTCTGCTTCTAGTATGGAGGGTGTACTGTCCCAAGCTTTGGTAGTTTTGTGCATCTATTTTCAGAGATATTTCTAGAGTCCTGTAAATATTCAGTTCTTCCAAGGTTGTATGATCAAAGGAGAGGTGTTTACTCCTGTCCTGGTCTGTGATTTGTTCTGTGAGTGACCACTAGCACTCTTTTCTGCCTTGGACCTTTGAGGAGAATTCCTTCTCCACTTTCACCACAAGCTCTGCCATGCCAGCACTCCTCCTCACCTTAGGACCACCACCCAGATCCAAGCATGGGCACAGCAAGGGAATCCTGCCTTAGCACCAGCAAAGAGATCCCTGTAATCCCCCTCTGATCAGCTTCTCAATCCCCCCATCTGGGGGCCAAGAGCTCCAGAAGTAGCCACTGCCACCACCAAGGCAGCCGCAGTTACTGCTGCCACCCCAGGGGCTGGGGCCAGACAGCACTCCTATCTTACCCAGGTCTGACAAACCTTTCCTCCTGTCCTTCCAAGTTGTCTTTGGCGTTTGTGGGTTGAGAAGTCTGGAAATTGCCACAGCTGCCAGTGATGCAGCCCCTGCTCCAGGTTTGCTAGAGCCCAGTCTGTGCTGGTGCATTTTCTGCTGGACTGTGCTCCTCTCTGCAGCTCATGCAACAGACCTTTCCTGTCAACCTTCCAGGTTGTCTTGGGCTGGAAATTTGTTTCACTCTATCATTTTGTGGGTTCTGCTGCTTTAGAATTTGTTTAGAGTCATATTTTTACAGGTATGTGGAGGGGTTTGGGAGAGAGAGCTCAAGCAAGTCTTGACTGTACCCCCTTACCCTTTTTTTAATGTCCAAATTGTCAGATCTCTTCTACTAACCTTTCCAACATTACATCCTCAAAGAAACCTGGAAAGTGAGATGGACTTCTCTGTTGAGAACCACTTTTTCTTATCACTCTATAACCTGGGGCCTCTGGCAGAATCTATAATCGTGAGAAATCAGATGACCAAATGTTTCAGAAATATCTGTAAAATGAGAATGAACTACATATGTTTGAGTATCTTGTTTATGGGTAAAATACATGGCTTTGTGATATCTTTTACCCTGTCAAAAGTGTAAAAAAAAATTTTTTTTTTGCTTACTTTCTGTTTCATACCTCTCACACAGTTGAAATGTTACTATATTACATTTGAGTTCTTTTGGTACATTCATGTGATTTCATCTGTGCAGAGAACTCCTAGTGAGGAAACTCCCTCAGTCAAAAACAAAACAAAACAACAGCAGTAATAGCTAACACTTATATAGTGCTTCAAGGTTTTCAAAACATTTCACGTATGTCATCTCATTCAATACCAGTAACTGTTATTATAGTCTTGAGTTGCCTTGGGACACTAAGAAAGGTTCAGTAATTTACCTAAGGTCACATAAACCAAAAAACATCAGAGGCCAGCCTTAAACCCAGCTTTACCTGGCTCTGAGGCAAGTTCTCTATCTATTGTGCAGTGCTGCTTTTCATTACATTCAAAAATTACTGTTTTTCAAATCACAGCTTAGTATAAAAACATTGTTTCATTGGTAGAGGTGTTATTCACTTAGTTTCCCAAACCAGATTGCATCTCCACCCCCAATCCCGCGCCCCACCGTAATTCAACAATAACAAATAAGAGGTCTCCTAACATTTTCCCTGTGTGAAATTTTCCTTAGCAAACAATATTTCAGGAACTTTGCTTTTTTCTTTGATCAGCAATGCTATATAAATGTATACCATCAGTAGTGGTAATTCACACGTTAGAAATGAAAAAGAAAATTTGATGATTCTTCTTGATATTAAAAAAAAAATCCAGCACCAAAAAAGAAAACCAGGATAAATTCATATCACCTCACTCTCTAGAAAATTGTAACTCTGTTGGATGAAGTTTTAACCTGACTTTGTTTAGCTACTTAAAAAAGGACATTTTTTTAAAGGACCCTAAACGCCAAATTAAGTAGTAAGTGTATTGTAGCCCTGCCTCTATCACTGTCATTTGTGACTTCAGCAAACCAATTTCCCTCTTTGCTTTTTATCTCCTTTTTCAATAAAATAAATTTGATAATCCCAGTTTTCCTCACTAGAGTGTTGTGAGAACTGATAAATGATTGGAACGCTTTAGGCAAATCTAAAATACCATATAAGCGCTAAAATATTGTTTCTCAGTTCCCTTAAGACAGAGACTGACATGTTAAGCTCTCAGTAAAACTTGACACCTATGTTCACAGTAAAATTTGACTTTTATTATTTATTGGTTTAGAAAATTTTAAGTGCTATACAAAGCAGCTTACTTCTCTGTCATATCAAGCCAGTGTGAAGAACTACTATTCTTAAAATTCAGTCTACATGTAGAAACCATTGATTTCCAGTTCAACATCCAATTTTTAAAAGTTATGGCTGTCTTTCACTTGGTAACATAGATTCATAGCAGAATTTTTGACAGTTTCTTTTTATGAAATATAAATCTTGCAGCTTTGGAGGGAACACAGTCTCTAAAATTTTCATCTAAATTAAGCTTTCTGCGGGTTTCATTTTCAGATTAGTGCATCAAATGTTTTCAACCTATCTTCTTTCAACTTGCTACTCAAGTGTTATTTTACTAATTATTGAGAATTGCTTTTAGATGTATTTCTCAAAAACATTTAAATTCACCACCTCTATTTTCATGACTTATGTTCAACATAAAAATATATACTTTAAAAAAAATGAGGTTATTATAACTCTTGGAAAGTCTTTGTGCCATTGGAAAGTTTTGAAAAGAACAACTATATCAGAGCTGAATAAGCCAATGAAGGTTGCAGTTTCGGCTCCCCTAGTTATGCAGCAAAAAGTTTTTACTTCATACTTTTCAGTTTTCATATTTTTTTAAAATACTTCACATACAATCCTTACTGCTTTGCTTTAGTTTTTTCCTTAAATTTCAAGTTCTTTTTCTTCCACAATGTTACACTGAGGTTATCTTTTATTTATTTTGTTTATTTATATTAATCCCCTATCCATGGATAGTTCTATTTATTGTTTATTTTTATCTCATCTTGCATTTTAAATCTCAGCTATTATATCTTGACAAGTATTTCTAACAATCAGTATATGATTTTTTTAATTGACTATTGAAAGTATAGCTACTTCATATACTGTTAGATGTGATTAACATGTTAGTTTACACTGCTTAACTTTTATTCTACTTTAAAAATTTTGGTTATAAGGAGGTATTGGTGGCAGGATGGGAATGCCCTCGTACAGAATAAAAATGATGTAAAAACAATAGATAACAGTTTTATTTTAAAAAAAGAAAATATATCTGCTAAGTTGGATCAGGATTGTTTTAAAAAAAGACATCTTTTGTATCGTATGGACTTTAAGTGAATCTGATTTTAAAAAACATGAGCATTCTAACAATTGCTTGTATTAAATAATAAAAGAGTATTTGTTTACATGATCCTTTGATGATTTATTCTTTAAGCTGTGAGTGATTCTTTTCATGCTGACATGTTGATAGGGAGCTCTGCACTTGTGCGAGAGGAAAGCTAGAGCTTCCTGAATTTCATTCTGGGTGGTGGTAGAGCTAGAAACATGAGTGAGAGGCTTAAGTACTGGGCTTAGAAACAGTTAATCATTTTTACCACCCTTGCATTGAAATAGCCTGAGCAAAGGTAGTGCAAACTAAAGCAGGCCACTTGTTTCTGTTGACTTAAGTACAAACAGCGGTCGAAGTGTTTAGCCCTTGGGGAGGTTCTGTGATTGAACAAGAACGCTGTAGTTATTTTGATAAGGCTGAGAGAGCAGTAGTGTGGCCAAGCTATGATCATCATCCCTGTGCTTTGAGGCAGGCCAAGGATGGAGGCCTCGAGTGTTTGGCTCTTCCTGATGAATAAAGATAAATTCAACTAGGAAAATAAACTCAGTATTTTGGTCAATTTGCAACAATTGGTGAAAGAATTAAACTGTATATTTTAGAACTTGGCATCGGGAGGTGTGGGAAAATAGTTCAGCGTCTCTGATTCTGGCTTGATCTGGCTGTAGATTTGGAAACAGAGCAGAAAATTAATGCATAAACATATTTAACAATACCACACCGAATGTTGTGAATCCAAAATGAAAATTGAAACTGCTTGAGGAAGGAAAGAAAAAATTCTTCTTGTTGTTGACAGCTTATGTTTTAAATTTGAGGCCATACTTTCTTAAAACTCAATATAACTAATAGTATTAAAAATTGAGGTCTCATTCATTTGAGATGTGACTACCCCACAGATTTCTGTTCTGAGGATTTTGTGTTGTTCTTATTACTGTAGGGAGGATTTAATTTATGTATGCTTGGGATCTGAGAAACTCTGCAAAGGAAGACATGCTAACCATAGTTTCTGTTCCTATTGTTTTCTATTGGACTTGACTTTTGCAACATTTGTCTTGTTCTGGTATTAGTTTGTGTTTTATTAAATGTTATGTTGCTTTAAAAAAAAACTAACAAAAGAACCTACATTCTTTTTGTGGTTTCTGGATCTCTTAAGAATTTCAACTGTGGCAGTTAGAACTTCTTTTGGAGAAGCATTTACATGAAAATCCCTAGCAGAGAACTGTTTGTTCTACTAAGTGTAGTTAGATCAATAGGCTGCTCTTATTTCTTAAAGCTGAGGTCTATAATCACAGGTCACAATAAATTATTGGACAGTGGTGCTTTTTTGGTCTTCAAACATTCCCACACCAAACACTTTACAACTTTATATATTACTTCTGTACATTTGCCAATTTAATATCCTGGGGGACTAAGAAAAATGAAGTTATTAAAAGGAGCTGTTGAAACACTTTGGCAATAGTAAAAATTTCCTAAAGAATTTGAATATATCCAGTTCTTAGATAAATCCGAGGAGCATAGATTTTGAACTTGAAAAGACCTCAGAGGACATCCGGTCACAGTCATAGGAACACAGAATATGAGAGTTTGAAGGGACCTTAGTGGCTGTCTAGTCCATTCCATACACTGCTTCATTTTGTAGCTGGAGCCCAGAGAAGGGTTGTCTTGTCTAAATTCATATAGGCATGTGACCTGCTGACCTCAAACTCTGGCCCATGGGTCTGCTGCTCTCTCTGCTGCACAATGAGAGTACATATGAGAATGGAAGAAAAGGAGTCATCTGTAATAATGACCTGATAATAATAGATAATGGATAATCATGGTTCCAGTACAGTATAATTTATTGATTGAGTTCCTTAGGATATTTTGAAATCTGTATTTGTAAAACAGAGATTTTTCTTATGCCAATCTATGAAAAAATTGGTCTATTGATGAATAATTCTAGCCACCAAATCATATTTTGGGTGCTAAAGTGTTATAACCTGCAGTCTTCTATTTTACTTTTTACCGTTTCCTTGCATCATTTACATTGATAACTAAGTCTGTGCTACCTAATGATAACCACTCTCTAATTTCCGGTGGTGATAATGAGCTTATCTTGAAGTAACATTGTAAATACCTGCTTTTCTAGAAACAAATCCACATGATTCAGCCATTTGATGCTTAAGTCTTCATTTAATTAGTTCTTGTGGATTTTGACAATGATGTGACTTCTGATTCTATTCTTCTATCTTAGCTTCTTCACAGGCACCATCCTTAAGTAAACCACTTTGAATTATACTTTATAAAGCCAATTATGTATACCTGTTATTGGGCAGCTAGGTGAGATAGAGCTCCAGTCCTGAAGTCAGATATTTACTACCTGTGTGACCTTGAGCAAGTCATCTAACCTTGTTTGCCTCAGTTTCCTCATCTCTAAAATGAACTGAAGTAGGCAATGAGAAGCCACTTCAATATCTTTGAAACCTCAAATGGAGTCACAAAGAGTCAGACATGACTGAAAATGACTGAACAACAACAAAATAGCTGTTATCAGCCTTTACTGTTGTTCAGGAAAAAGATCTCCATTTCTATAAGTGACCTGTTTATCACATGCTCTAAGAATGTCTGTCTTTTTCTTTTTTTTTTGTAAAAGAAGTGTTACACTTTCTATAGCTGCTTTAGGATATCAGGCTCAAGATTTGTTAATGTTATAATGGTTTTTGTTAGGATACTTTCCAAATCTGTTATGATTTATTTTACATTTCCAAAAATATGCATTTGGACAGGTTATAACATAAGTGGTAATTGCTTTAAATGTGTCCTCTCCACTCAGCTTTGATTTTAGGGTGCCAGTAAGTCTCAATATATTTATACATAGCTTTCTCCTTGACATCTTTATACATGATGTATCTTTCCTGAAAGAGACCAAACTATTTATATGTATCACCGTTATCCATTGATTCATTGTGACCTGGTCCAGATTCATCTCTATCTTGCCTCGACATCCATTAAGAATTTTATTATAGTCGTATCCAAATGCCATTTTGATACCAGTGGAGAAAGATGTCACAAGATGAAAGAGCTGTTCATTGTGTTTTCTGGGAAAGCCATATAGCTTACATCAAATGCTTAAGAAGTTGTTTTGGTTTGATTCCTTTTTAATTTTGACGAGAGCTCAATTGGGGAATGACTAAGCAAATTATGGTGTATCAACGTAAAGGAATATTATTGTGCTATAAGAAATATGGGAAGACTTGTATGAAATGATAAAGAGTGAAGTAAGCAGAACCTGCAGAACAATTTATACAAAAACAACAGCATTATGAAGAAAAACATCGGGGCAGCTAGGTGGTGGAGTGAGTGGAGCACCGGCCTTGGAGTCAGGAAGACTTGAGTTCAAATGTGGCCTCAGACACTTGACACGTACTAGCTGTGTGACCTTGGGCAAGTCACTTTACCCCAATTGCCCTGCCAAAAAAAAAAAAAGGAAAAACATCATTGAAAGACTTAAGATCTGTGCTCAATACAATGACCAACCACAGGTCTGGAGGACCAACAATGAAACATGTTTCTCGGCTTCTGAGAGAGAGGTGATGGATTCAGGGAGAATGAGAAATACATTATCAAATGTAAATAATATAGGATTTAATTTTGCTTCATTAGACATGTATTTTAAAAGGTATACACTGAATTTATTATACATATAAAAGGAAAAGCAAACTATATGTATTTTTCTTCCCATTTTTTACTTATTTAATACTTTATTTTTCCCCAGTTACATGTAAAAACAATTTTAACATTTACTTTTAAAACTTTGAGTTCCAAATTCTCTCCCTTCCTCCTGCCCTACCCCCTTCTTTGAGAAGGCAAGCAATTCAATATAGATTATACATGTTGAATCATGTAAAACACTTCCATAGTAGTCATGTTGTGAAAGACTGTCTTTCCCTCCGTCTTATTCCCCCTCCTGTTTATTCTGTTCTGTCTCTCCTTTATCCCTGTCCCTCCTCAAAGGTGTTTTGCTTCTGACTACCCCTCCCCCAACTTCCCTCCCTTCTATCACTGCCCCCTTTTCTTATCCCTTTCCCCTCTACTTTTCTGTAGAGTAAGATATATTTCTATACACAAGTGAGTATATATGTTATTCCACTAGCTATATATTATAAAGATGCATGGTTTCATGTGCAGTCCTCATTTTTCTGTTCTACTTTTTATATGAAAGTGCTTATATTTTGGTTATTGCTTGTTTAGTTAAGAATAAAAATATAGTGCTTTACCAGTAATACTTGTAGCACTTATAGGTGTTTAAATTATTTTGGTTCTTATATGACCCACTTGCTTTCCAGTTCTCTACATAATATAACATTGCAGTCACCTCCTCCTTTGACCCAACTGTTGTTTTCTACACACACACACACACACACACACACACTTGTGTTTGTGGAAATCTTAAAATGTTTTTATTCTTTCTGTCAGATACTGTTAGAGAATAAGTTCAGTCATGGTAATTAAAGCAGATAACCAGCTTTTTTGAAATACTCTGTTTTGGTATAATTGGTCTGCTAGTTGGATTCATGCCATCAGACTAAAAAAAGCCTTTTCTGAATTCCGGTCTAAGTATGTCTATCTCCTTTTCAAAATAACTTCAGATATCATTGCTGTTTTTGTCTTCTGTTTCATTATTGTAAATCATTTCTAGAGTTTTTTTTTATTAAATGAGGATTTTCCATAGCCTCAGAATCTTCAGCTTTTCTATCTTCACATTATCGTCCCTGCAGGTTCATTTCTTTTTACAGTTAATCTAGGCTTAGAGATTGTTATTTTTTATAATTGCTCTGTGAAGATTGACATTATATTGTTGCTAAGGGTACCATTGACAGAAACCTATGTAAAACCTTTCCCTATAACTGGTAGAATCTCTTTCCAGTCATTTCTTTAGTCTGTTTCATACACTCTTCTGGTTTACCTGCTTTAGTTGTCAATGCCATGCTCTGCTGGTAGAGGATTGGTATTTCTGCTTTGTTCTGTTGTATCTTGACTTCTTGGATTACCCTGTCCCAAACTGACTATCACAATTATTTCAATTAGTGCTAACCTACATGCAGCTCTGCTACAGTGTCTATTTCTTGCATTCATTGGAATGAGTTTGTCATACTAGCTGGAATGCAAACCCAAACAGTAGTTTTAGCACAGCCCAGTTAGACAGAATTTCGAAGTTCCTTCACAGATACCAAAGCCATCTCTGCACACAGAACTCCCTGCTTATATCCCCTGGTTGTCATTCTTTTACTTTCTCATCCTCCCCAGACGGATTGAGCTTTGAAAGGGTTATCATTATTATTAAATGTAATTTCAGCCATTGATTTACACCTCATCGAACACAGCAAAAATTCTTTTATTAGAACCTCTATGCAAAATGGATCTTTCTCAATTCTAGCTCATTTTTATTATTTTTTTTTTCCTTACCCTTGTGTATCGGTATTTAGTGAGCAGTGAAATAGCTAAAGTTTTGGCAGCAAATAGGAATGGAAATAGGAAGAAAGGGGCATTCTTTATCCCCAAATTGAACCAGACACTGAACGATGCAGAGTTGTCAGTATTTTAGATTCTGGGTTAAAAGTTATGAGTTCCTTGTGCAGTTAAGATTGTGAGAACTTCGATGCTTCAAAGCCTACCGTGCCAAGTCCTAACAGCGTTTTCTGAAAAATGCTTCCTTAGGGAAGCTCTTACTGTGATGAACTTGGAGACTAGAAAAGAGGTGTCAGTTGTCACTTCAAGATGTGGTTTCTGGCCAATAAGTGATGGTAATGATTCCTTATCATAGAAAATTAGTTGCAAAGCAACTTTGAGTCTTTTAAAAAAAATGACCATATTTGTTAATGCAGCCTGGTTATGCCTCAAATAGAAAGATCACAAATGGTAAAATAGGGTATGGTAAGAGATCAGATTACATAAGACTTTGAGGATTAAAACAGTATTCAGAATTTTTGTTGATTTTGATGAATATTAGTTAAGGGTTTATTTCAATAAGGTCACAGACTCTAGTGCTAGAAGAGATTCTAGAAATAGTTTAGTATAATCCTCTCCTTTTTGACGTGGTGTTTCTGATAGCAGTCTTCAAAATGGAATATGTTAGATCAATCATTGTTCCTCAAATTGTAGGTTAGGATTTCCTTTGAGATGTCTAAGAGGTCAGCATAACTGGAGCCTTCATTTTTCTAAACACTTAGGGGTAATGGTGAAAATCTGTAGGATACTGTTTCAACAATCTAGTTAGCAGTTGCCATGGGGGTGTAAAACCAACAACAACCAGCTTACAGAATGCTGCAAACTCAGGTCCTTTTGATCTGCTTTAGTAAGGAGAGCAACGTTAAGGGGTTAACAATCTTACTTTAATCTAGCATACAAATATCATTTACTTAGTTCAGGGGAAGAAACCAGCACCCTGAATTACAGACCAAATACAATTCGTAGTTATCAACATCTGAGTGTTCAGCTGGGGAGCTCATTACAACAGCTGGGCCAGAGTCACGCGCCAGTCGTGCTGTGGCTCAGAGCTCCAAGAGAGAATGCTAACCTCTGGGCTTATATATCCTGTTCAGGGCCCCAGGGGCCCAGACCTAACCCAGGCTGGGCATGGAAAAGTTCTCCACCCCCAATATCACATCAGATACAGATCAGTGACTCTCAATTGTCTCAGTGCTGAGAAATACAAAAACATCCCACTTTATCTGCCCCATTCAAACAAAGGCCAGAATCATTAAAGGTCAACAGCTAAAAGTCCCGCCTCAATTACTATTACAGATACAGCAGAGAAGTGTACGAGGAGACTCTCTTCTTTTATTTAATCCTTCATAGTATTGCCTGTGGGACATGGACATGGACAGATTTGAAGAAATTGCAAAATGAAAAAATTTATGACCTAGCAAAGCAAGCAAGGTATACAATACAATGAGCCAGACAGAGCTTGAACAGTAATTGGCTTCTCCTATTTTTAGTTATACCTTGTTTGTAGATATGAAATGTAACAAATTATTTATTTCCTTTTTTTAACTTAAAAGTTAAATGTAAATCTTGATTAAAATTCATAGAATAATAAATTTAGAACTGGAAAGGGCTTTTGATGCCATCTTGCTCTAGCCTGTCTTTTCACGTATGAGGAAACTAAAACCTAAAGAGCTGCTTTGTTTTTGTCCTCCTGTCCTAAGCTCTGCAGTACCTAAAACATTTAGGCACATTACAAAGACAAATTAAATTGATGTGAATTTTCTCTCACTTAGATGCAAATTGGTAATAACAGTAGCTAGATTTCTTTAAAAATGGGAGAAGAAATTAATTCAGCCAACCTGTATTAAGTGCCTAATATATGCCAGATACTGTTTTTACAGAGACAAAAACAAAATATCCCTTCTCCTCCAGAAGATCACACAACCCACTGTCAGGATAAGACCCGTACATAGATAAATACTACATAAGGTCAGGGAAAAAATAGGGTCAAAAATGCTATCCTCACAGTGCTTTGGAAAAATTCAAGGAGGTAAATTAAAGGGGATACAGTCCTGTATGATGCATGGGAGGAGACCAAGTCCAGTCTCCTCATTTTACAGAATAAGGCACATCATAAATGGGTTCATCCTCATTTTTCCTAGCTCTCTTATTATAACCTGGTGTTTATACATGTTGAGCTCTTGGAGGAATGTGGTATGGCAGAGAATAAAGCTAGGATTTTAGAAATTCTTAACAATTAATTTAAAAATGAAAAAAATTCAATTCAGTAGGGTCATATCTCTAATTATGGTCTTATATTTGTCACCAGAGAATACAAACGATGAAAGGACAGTGGTCCCTGACCTATAGATGCTAATTCACTTCCTGGTTTTTGATGAGGACCGTGGCATATTGGAGACCTCATGGAATATTGTAAAGTTGGAGTTGGGAAATTGCTGATATGTAAAAGCCCACTAAGCCTTTGGGTTTCAGAACTTGTGAAAGCCTAATGTGTATAACCACTATCCTTGGGGACAGTCCTCACAATGACCGCCAAGCCTCAGTAATTTTCCAGGCCATCCTGAATTGGCTATACTCTCCTGCCTCCCTAGCCTTGACCTTTCAATGAACCATTTTAACTACCAGATTCTGGTACCAATTCTTTAACTACCTAATCCGAATTCTGGATTACTCCTTCTCTTTTCCCTCCTTTTCTCCTATTCAAGTGCTGATAAATGGAACTAGAGGAAATCACATAGCTATGTCAATTGGCTACATTTCTAATTCTTCTCGTCTCTGCTGTTAACTAACGTCAACTGGTAGATCATTTCAGCTTGACCATAATTCTTTACCTTCCTGATCTGTTCACTATCCCATTTACCACAATGGTTATTCAAAAAAAATCTTCCTGTCTGTTCTCTGACCTCTTCCAGCAGCCCCTCCTCGTTTCCCCCTCAGCTAAGCACCTTCACTTCCTCCTCTTTTCCTTATCTCACATCACTCTGACATCATCCCCACTATCTCCTATCTCACCCTTGTCTCCCATGAAGAGGTGGCCTTCTTGCCATAGGTAGCTTCTAATACTGACTTCTTCCTTCTCTAGCAATATCATCTGCCCTCTTATATTCAATCTATTCCTATTTACTGGCTCCTTCTTCCTTTTGCCTTATTTTTGCCTTTCCTATTGCCTTATATTTTTATCCATGTCTCTTCCATCCTTAAAAACTTGTCACTTGATGCTATGATCTCTGCTAGTTATCATCCTATAGATCTTCTCCCCTTTGCAAATGAACACCTTGAAAAAACGTATGCACTTGGAGACTCTCATCTCACTGTCTTGTAGACTCTCTGCAGTCTAGCTTCTAACTTCATCATTCAACTAAAACTGTTCTCTCCAAAGCTACCACTAACCTCTTAATTGTCAAATCTCATGACCTTTTCTTAATTCCCATCTTTCTTGAGCTCTGCTTTATTTGGCACTGTTGATTTTCTCCTCCTGGATAAAGGAGATACTCCTTCCTCTTATAACTTCGTTCTTACTGTCAAAGATGCCATCATTCTCTCAGTCACCCAGACTCCACATATACATAATCTGTAGTCAAATATTATTGTTCTGACTTTTATGATAGATCTTGTAGTTGTCTTTTTTCCATTTATACTACTATGACACTAGTTTAGGCTTTCTTCACCTGTTGCTTGGATTATTGCCATCTTTTATTAAATTGCTCCCCCATATCCTCTCTTTCCACTCCAATCCATCCTTCATTCAACTGCTGAAGTGATGATCATCTTAAAGCATAGGTCTGACCATGACTTTCCTACTGAATTAACTCCAGTGGTTCCCTATTTCTGCCACCATTAAAAATAAAGTCCTTTGTACTTTATTTAAAGTTCATCACAACCTACCCCTTTCCTTTCCTTTATTAATTCTGTAGTCCAGCCATACTAGCCTCCTTTTTGTTCCTCAAAAATGAAATACTTATCTCAGTGCATTTTTACTGTGCCCCATGCTCCCCACCTCTGCCTCTTAGTTTCCAAGACTTCCTTCCAGACTCAGATCAAACCCTACTTTCTTCTCAAGGTCTTTCCCAGTCCCCTCACCTTCTAGTATTTTCCTTTCTGAAATTGACTTCAGTTTGTATCTCAAATATATTCTCAGGTATATCTTATTTGTATCTAGTTAATTAAAGGTTGGCTCACCCTATAAGAAGGCAATGACTTTTTTAAGGCAGGGACTATTTTTGCCTTTCTTTGTATCCTCTAAACTGAGCACAATACCTAGTACTTAGTAAGCTCTTAATAAATGATTGTTGATTGATTTAAAAGTTACCATGTACAGAAAAGCAAAATAAGGCTTCATTTTCAAAATTTGACTTGTGCTCAAACTTTCTGGAGTTCACAGATAGTGTTCCTTCATAGGCCCAGTGGGTAGAGCACTGGGCCCAGAGTTGAAAAGACCTGTGTACAAATCTAGCCTCAAATATTTGCTAGCTCTGTGACCCTGGGCAAGTCTTTTAACATCTGTTTACCTCACTTTCCTCAACTGTAAAATGGGGATCATAAAGAATCTAGCTCCCTGGGTTGTTGTAAGGATCAAATGTGATTACACTTATAAATGCTTGTTTCCTTTCTTCCTTACTGCATTTTAACTTTCTTGTATATCATATATGTGCTTCATAATTAGTGAAATTGTGAAGTAGGAGGCAGTTATGGGTCATCCAGTACAACACTGATAATTTTGAGATAAGGAAACCGGAGCATATTAAGGAAATGACTTAATTATAATCATATAGCTAGGGAAAGAACTAAGACTTCATCTGTATCAAGCCATTTTGGAACTTTGCAGGTGCTTTGATGCAGCCTATTGATAAATAAGTTGACTAAGCAAACAAACATTTTTTTAAGCATCTGTGTTAGGCACTGAGGTTATGAAGACAAAAGCAAAATATTTTCTCACCTCAAATAATTTACACTCTTTAATGGGAGACAAAATATACACATAAAAGTCTAGAAAAAACAAAGGCAAAATTAGAATAAAACTAATTAGAAAATTATAAAAATTAGAAAAACAAGAAACTAGGGTTTGGGGATCTACATAGCAAGTTTCTTTGATTAAAATCACATTTTAAATATATAGGGACTTTTGTCAAAATTGTAAAAATATTGTCATTCCTCAGTTGTTAAATGTCAAGGGATATGAATAGACATTTTTCAGAGCAAAGAACTAAAGCTATAAATAGCCATATGAAAAAATGCTCTAAATCACCAGGAACTAGATAAATACAAATTGAATCAACTCTAGGGTACCACTTTATACCCATCAGATTGGCTAATGACAGAAAAGGAAAATAACAATGTTGGAGGGAATGTGGGAAAATAGGCATAACTAATGCACTATTCATAGAGCTGAGAACTAGTCCACCCATTCTGGAAAACAATTTGAAACTGCCCAAAAAAACTATAAAACTGCGTATAATCTTTAACCCATCAATAGCATTACTAGGTCTATTCCTCAAAGAGGTCAAAGAAAGGAAAAGGACTCAAATATACAAAAATATTTATAATGGCTCTTTTTGCGTTGGCAAAGAATTGGAAACTGAAGGGTTATCCATCAATTGGAGAGTGGGTGGATTGTGGTGGAATTCTGTTGTTCTATAAGAAATGATGAAGTAGATGAGAAGACTTGTATGAACTAATGCAAAATGAAGTGAACAGAACCAGGAGAAAAATTTACACAGTAACCACAATATTATAAAAATAATCAACTGTGAAAGAGTTAGTAACTCTGACCAACACAATGATCCACCACAGTTCCAAAGGACTCATGGTGAAAAATGTCTTCTACCTCCAGATAGAAAACTGGTGGACTCAGAGTGCAGATTAAAGCATATTTTTTTCCCTTTCTTCTATTCTTTTTTGGGGGGAGGGGGAGGGGCATGGCTAATGCAGAAATATGTTTTGCATGACTTCATATTTGAAATAGGTATTATATTACTGCCTTTTCAGTGGGTGAGGGAGTGGCAGGGAAAAGAGAAAATTTGAAGCTAAAAAATAAAATTACATTGAATTTTTAAAAGTCTATACAAAATAAATGCAAAATAATTGAGGAGAGACACTAGCATCTAGAGGAATGAGGAAAGATTTCAATTAGAAGGTGTGGTTTTTGAGTTGAGCTTTAAAGGAAACTAAGGATTCTGACAGTCAGAATTGACTGTGTACAGAAACCAGTTCAAAATCTAAGCCCTTGTGGATAGTAGGTTGGTTGATTTTTTTAACAGTGTTTATTTACCTTCATTAACCCTAGTAAAAACTTTAAAAAGTTTTATTGCAAATTCATATCTTATAACATATTTTTAGTTTAGATTAAATTTTCTTATTAAAGACTCTTTAACAGAAATGAATTTCTAGGGATAAATGTTGGTTAGCAAAATCCTTTGAAATTTTCAGGAAAACTATATTCTTAAAACAAGGAAATGAAGAGAGAAAAAGAATGTCAGAAAACAGTCACTTTAGTTCTGAACAGCACAGTTATCTGTAACTCAAGCCACTAAATGGAAACAGCTTCCTGGACGAAGTTTCATAAGGCAAGATTGAATACTGAAGTATTTATCTGTATGCCTAAAAGCAAAGCAAAAAAGAAGATTAAAAAGCATTTGCTTTATAAAATACAGGCCAAGTGATCCTGCGTATTATCTGTGAAATGTGATTTTAATGTGATTTCCTATATTTCTTTTTAAATTGCATCTTAAAGTAGTGTTTAGGAAAAAATGAGCTGAACTGGGGGTGGGGTGGAGCTATTATACTTTCATATGGAAGGAATTCTGAATCAGATCTAGGAAGAAGGTGTCCATGTGTCAGCTGCCTTCCCCTTCCAAGCCCTTTGTTCCTGTGTTTCTGAATTATACTAACAGATATCTTAACCCAAAATATGATACTTTAAAAAGAAAAAACAATAAGAAAGTTGAATGGGGATTGTGGAGAACAAAAATATATGACTCCTTTGAGAAAAAAAAACAATCATTTCATAAAAATGTCTTTAACGAGCAAAAATTTAGCTTCTTAATGAAAATAAATAAATAAATTTTACTTTTCCTCTTTTCCTTTTCCCAGTAGCTTTCTTTTTCCTTATAGCAAATCCATCACATGGTTTCAGTAGTTCCGACAATTTTTCCTTTCATGGATCTTAGAATCACAAATGTTGACTTATAGATTCAAATACTGTCACTTCTGTTACTGGTGATCAAAAACATATACTTCATTCTTGTGGGTGTTCTCACCCTGACTAACTCTAGGTCTTTTAAGATTAAAGCAGAGCAGTCTGAGTAATATTTGTACAGTTAAAGGAATTACCTGAGATACTTATTAGTATAGAAATATAAAATTAGAAATTCAATCATAAAATAGCATTATTAGGTGTGCAAATGACAAAAAATAGTTATGAGCTAGTCTTTGTTCTCAGGGATCAGGCTTTCATCCCTTTAGCTTCTAGTTCTTTGTTCTTCGTCTTTATTTTTCTTCTTTTAACTCCTCCCCCAACTTCCAGGATCATGAGACTTGTTTTGCCGCCCTCTATAACCTCTCAGATATTATACTCCCTCGTTACCCCTCTCTTTTTTTCAAGTCACAACATCAACAAGTACTTATTTAACACTTACTCTGTGTCAGACATTGTGCTAAGCATTGGGAATACAAATACAAGCAGAAAGAAAGGACAGACAGTGGCCTCGAGGAGTTTACATTCTAAAAATTATTCTATTATATTCTAAACTCTTAATAGGAAGATAGAAGGGAGACAGAATAAGGGCACTCGGTGCCAGGAAAATCAGGAGTGAAGACTGAAGAGTAATAAAGGAATCTCTACTTATTTCTCTGTTAAGTTTAGTGTGTTTATTTCCATACTGAATTCTGTGTATGTGTGTTCAACCTTCCTTTTTACACCTGTTGTTTATTTCCTGTACATTTCCATGTTTGTATTCTCTTTTTACACAACCCAAATTTGATTAAACAGGAAGTTCTACCCTTTTTTCCTCCATTCTGCACTAATGTATTCTTTTTACTTTCTCTTCTCATTCCCCTCTTAAAATATTCAGAACAGAACCAATCCACTCTTAGGACTTTTTTTTTTTTTTTAAAAAAAATTCCTAAAATGCCTCATGAAGACATTAAGTTTCTGTAAAGGAAATCTTAACCATTTTATGTCATGGACCCCTTTAATAGTCTAGTGAACTTTATAGATCCCTTTTCAGAATAATATTTTTAAATGAATAAAGTAAAAAACACATGATTACAGAAGAAACCCATCCTTTTTGAGAAGGTACAAGAACTGTAGCTTAAGTATGTATAATTAAGACTTTTAAGTGGACCATGACTTTTGGGTTCCTCTTTATTCCAAGTGACTAATACCCTTTCTCTGTATAGGCTCTAAAAATGTCGTAAATGTTTTAAATTGATACTTCAGAAAGTCAAGACACATCTGCTTAGGAAATGAAATGGAATGTAGACATTTGGGTGCAAGAATGAGGTCTACAATTCTGGCAAAATATTGCCTGTGGCACTAACCATTTGGCTCTCTTTTTCTTGTATAGCTGTATATTGGTTGTCAAGGCATTAGTTTCACTTCTCTCTTCCTCCCCCACTTGATCTTCTGCTGTAGCTGTGGAAGTATTAAATTTACTATTCATCAGTGTATTGTAATTGCTATATCAGTATAACACCCCTATGGAATATACATTCACTTCAAAATAGACCACACAACTCTCAAAAGTGTCAGTTTTTCTGTTGGTTTTTTTTTCTCCTTCTGGCAAATCTAGTGCTCATTATTAGTGCTAGTTAAAAGCCATTGGGGATAGAAATGAAGCCTTTCACTGTGATGCCCATCATCCTCCTCTTGAAAGAGCTGACTCAAGGATTTTTTTCACTATTTCAAATTGTGGGAATATTACAGATTCTTAAAAAACCTTAAGCTACATAGAAATTGATACAACTTTTTATGAATTAATCTAGCATTGGGTAACCTCATTCCTTTTGGTGAGGTGAAATTTTAAGAAATATTTAATCAAGGGGCTAGGTGGTGCCGCAAATAGAGTGCTGGCCCTAGAGTCAGGAGGATCCGAGGTCAAATTCAAACACTTACTAGATGTGTGATCCTGGGCAAGTCACTTAACCCTGGTTGCCTTGCCAAAAAATAAATAAATAAAAGGTTAATCAAGACTAAACAACAGAAGATAAAATTAATAGCATGAAATGCTGTCAAAACTTGGTTCTCTAGAATTATATGAAGAGGGGAAATTATTTTTTAAAAAATTAATAAAAATTCAGATCTCAAAGCAGGATTACCCAGGATGTTACTTACACTTTCAGTGAACAAAGAGAAAGATTTTCTCACCACATAGGTAGAAGAATTTGCTGTGTTAATGTCTTCATTTCACTTGTGAGTAAATTAATTGGCGATACCTAGTATACTGTGGAGATAGAAATAAGACACACTAAACAAGGCAGCATACTATGGCAGAAAGAATGCTGAATTAGGAGTGAGCAGACCTGTTGGTGAGTTTCAGCTATGTTACTCTTACTTTCTTCATGACCTTGGACAACTCACTCAGAATTTCTCATCCTCAGCTTACCCATTTTTTAAATTGAAGAGGCATTTGGATTAAGTTTTCTCATTCTTTCCTGCCCTAAATTCTGTGAGTTGACAATCAGCTGTGTAGTGTGATTTGAGGGGCATGGGACAGATGTACTTCCAAAAACTATTTTCATTGCTCATCCTGCTGATATTGCTTAGATTTTTCCTTTCTCTATATCTTTCCCTTCATCTCTTTCTCTCCTTTCCCTTCTTGCTGCCTTATCCCATCACCCCATCGTTTTGCCTCATGCCTGAATTATTTGGAGTGGCTTCCTAAGTATTCTCCTTGTCTCCAGTCTTATCCATTTCATTTCATTTTATGCTTCACTTCCAAGTTCCTCTTCCTAAAACACCTTGTGTAACTTTTACTTTGTTTAAAGAAAAGGAATTGAAAAATCCTTTACAGATACACATAAGAAAGTGCTCTTGCTCAGCATCCCTTCGGCGCCTACTCTCTCAACATCCCCCTTATACTGGCAGGTTGGTTTCCAGAGGGCAGCTACTACTATATTCAGTCTTCTACAGATACCCCTGTGCATGCTATTCTCCTCATACTAACTCACAAGGCTGTACCAGTGTGCTTTCCCTTAGGAATCAGACAGTAGACTCAGTTATTTAATGGATCTGTTTACTCAAATGCCATATGACAAGAACGATAGTTATAAAATATTTTTCCATAAATATCAGGGTACTCTTTCCCATAAATACTTACAAAGTCCATAGGAAGAGGAGTAGGCATGAACTTAGAGTACAATGATAGTGAGCCACATGTGTAGGGAAAACATATGGCTAAAGAAACTCCTAACTCTAGAACAATAGAGGATCAAAGTCTTTTCTCTTGTGGGAAGGTCTTCGTGAAGTCTGCTGCAGTACATGGTGGCAGTGATGGATTAAGTGACTTTCTTGCTCAGCTGCCTCCTTGTGGGATGCTTTGCATTGGCTGATGTGTCAATCTACTGTGTTAGACTGAGGCAAGGAGGTTACTCAGCTACTGATCTGGCTCTTCATTAGACTCAGCTACTATTGCTACTGGCAGTTTGAGACTTGTTTGAGACTTCTTTGATGCCTCTGATGAATTTCCTATACTCACTTATCATTTGGGCACTTCTTTCTCATAAGACCCCTTCATCTAAGATGAGGAAAGAATGAACATGAAAGAGACAAAAGTAACAAAAGCAACAAACATTCACTGAGACATAGCAGCTGGGCAGGACATTAGGCAGCTGTTGCCTTTTCCCCCATGCAGCAGTTCTCAGCAGGACTTATTTCCATAGATGCACAAAAAGGCAGAGGGAATGTTATATTGATCCTTTTGCATGTAAACTCCCTTCCTGCTCTGTGTCTCCTATTTCATTTACCCTTCCTGTTCCAAAGCCAATTAGAAGGATTTTTGTCATTAGACCATGGAGGCAAACATTTATGCCCACTCATTCCTGGTCAAAAGTAGACTCACCTAGTTTCCATATGTTGGATTAAAACAGGGAATATTGTACTCAGCCTACAAGGAAATGTATATCTGATCATACTCTAAGCACTAGGCCCTCATTGGCCAGTCCTCCCATAACATTTGTTTCATTTCTTACTTTTGAAGCTGTTAGAGTATGATGAGTTTAAAAGAATTCCTTTGTCAAGTCCTAAAATAAATTAAAGCCCTGAGTTGAGAAATAAAGCATCTTTAATTAAGATAACAGTGTAGCAAACGTGCCACCCTGGGGAATGTCCAGTGGATTTCCCAACCAAAGAGACCCATGAAAACGTTTTTATAGTTTTAGGAGGAGAGGGGGAAAAAGTAGAGGGAGGAGGTAACATGAGGTAATGTGAAGTAGCAAGCCCTTGTCATGAGATCTCAGCCACCCTCAGCAATCCAAGCAAAGGGAATCACTTCATTTTGACTGTTTTGCCCTTTATGCCATGAATCCCAATGGAAGGGGGCAAGGACATCAGAGGCCTAGATCCAGCTTGAGCCATGCTCCCCCAAAAGGCAAGATCTCAGGATGGCACTTAAGGTCTGACTTAGCTCAACCTAATTGACACTATCTTGTTGGGAATGCTACTGACATTCTGACATTACTAGGATTGTTCAGGGCGTGGTAGGTAACATTACATTTGGCATTAACAATCTTCTGTCATTATAGTAACAATTTTCTGTCAATTCCAAGCCTCTCGTTTTACAGAGGACACCACACAACTAATTAGTTATTGTTGTTTAACTTTAAATGTATATATATATCATTTCTTCCTAATCTCCCAATGAAATTGTAAAATTGCAAACTAGTTAAGGACAGAAACTATATTTTGTTTGGCCTCCCTTATCTTTACCTGTGGTATAGAAGGTGGAATGCACTACTGATGTATTCATGTTCCTAGAAACTTTGAGTCTAGTATCTATTTTTGTCTACATATATTTCTAATCTAGCCAGAATTAAATATGTAACATCATGGCAAGAAAAAAAGGAATGTAATAATAAGAAATTAATTTAATTAAGAGTAATAAGAAATTAAAATAAGTAGCAGATCCTTCATCCCCAGATTCTCCCAACTATCTTTTCCTATGTGCCTAGTCCCAGGATAGAATAAGTACGTCATCCCTGCCCTTGTTGCCATATTAACACAACACTGAAAGCTAGAGAACAGAAAAGATGTAATGACTCTCCAGGCAGATAAATTAAGTAACCTCAAAATCTGAGGTTCATTGTAGTCTCAGTTAGATGTAGCCAGAACAGCCTTCATGCTAGGATATCATAGGGATATTGACTGGAACTATAGATAATGGATTTGACAGGGCCTTTCTAGGAGCGATAGTAGTACTAAAAAGAAAGAAAGAAGCATTTTTTAAGCACTTAAAATGTGCCAAGCATTATAATAAGTACTGGGGATACAAGTGCAAGAAAAAGACAGTCCAGTTTTCCCACATCTTCTCCAGCATTTATCATTTTCCTATTTTGTCATTTTAGCCAATCTGACAGGAGAGATGTGGTACCTAAGAGTTGTTTTGATTTGCATTTCTCTAATCAGTAGTGATTTTGAGCATTTTTTCACATGCCTATAGATATCTTTAATTTCTTCCTCTGAAAACTGCCTGTTCATATCCTTTCACCATTTCTCAATTGGAGAAAGATCCGTATTCCTATAACTTTGGCTCAGTTCCCTGTATATTTGCTGGTGGAGTTGTGAACTGATCCAGCCATTCTGGAGAGCAATTTGGAACTATGCCCAAAGGGCTATAAAAACGTTCATATCCAGGGGCGGAGCCAAGATGGCGACTGGAAAGCAGTAACCGGCGTGAGCTCCCCTCCAAGTCCCTCCAAAAACCTATGAAAAAATGGCTCTGAACCAATTCTAGAACTACAGAACCCACAAAGGGGCAGAGGGAAGCGGGACTC
>CM053622.1:130337588-130377341 GCA_028646595.1 Phalanger gymnotis | reverse complement strand
CATAGAGATTTATCTTGCCCTACAAGAAAGTGGGGGAGGGGGGGATGGAAGGGGAGTGGGGGGACAGAGAGGAGGGCAGACTGGGGAATGGGGCAACCAGAGTGTACGCCATCTTGGAGTGGGGGGGGGTGGAAATGGGGAGAAAAATCTGTAATTCAAACGCATGTGAAGATTAATGCCGAAAACTAAAGATGTTAATTAAAAAAAAAAAAAAAAAAAACGTTCATATCCTCTGACCCAGCAATACCATTTCTAGGGCTGTATCCCAAAGAGATCATACAAGTGAGAAAAGGACCCATATGTACAAAACTATTTATAGCAGCTGTTTTTGTAGTAGCAAAGAATTGGAAATCAAGAGGATGCCCATCAATTGGGGAATGGCTGAACAAGTTGTGATATATGAAGGTAATGGAATACCATTGTGCTATAAGAAATGGGGAAGATAGAAAAACCTACACGATATAATGCTGAGTGAGCGGAGCAGAACCAGGAGAACATTATATACAACCACAGATATGGATTCTCTTCTCAGCAATACGAGGTTCAAAGACAGCTCCAAAGGACTCCTGGTAGAGAGAGCAATCTACATCCAGAGAAAGAACTATGGAGTCTGAATGCAGATTGAGGCAAACTGTTTACTCTCCTTTTTTTTTTTCTCTTCTGTTTTTGTTTTTTGGGTTTTTTTTTGGTTTTGTTCCTTCTTTCTCATGATTCATTCCATTGGTCATAATTCTTCTTTACAACTTGACTATTGTGTAAATAACTTTAATGTGAAGTTATATGTAGAAGATATAGTGGATTCCATGCCATCTTGGAGGTGGGGGGGAGGGCTGGAAGAAAGTCTGGAACTCAAAATCATGCGGAACTGAGTGTTGTAAACTAAAAAATTTTAAAAAAAATCTTAATTTAAAATAAAAAGAATGCTCCACCACAAAAAAAAAGACAGTCCTTGCTCTCAAGAAGCTTGTATTCTAATGAGGGGGAAGATTACATATAAAAGGGAGCCAAAAGGTGGGGTAAGAGAAGAGCCTGATAAAGGTATCTAGTTGGTGGCTATGTCTTTGAAGCTGCTAACATTATCTTTCCAGATTCTCTCACCCTTTATCCCTTTCCTTACATTACTTCCTAGGGGTAATTTTCTAAAATTCTACTCTGTTATATACTTTATCATTGCTTCCTTTTATATGTAAGATTCTGAAATTTGTGGGGTTTCCAAAGATATCTTTCATTAAAATAGGTATCCACATGCTTGAAAGGGTACAGGTTAAATTTACAAAACTCCATGAACTTAAAAAATTTTGTTGAAGGTATTGCTGTACTTCTTAAAGCAGAGAAACATGTTACTTTCTATAACCTCTCAAAAAATTATAAGCAGAAAGTATTAACTTTTTCAAATATGAAAATGAAGCCTGTGCTAATAAAGTTACTTTTAAAAGGGAAATGCATCTGAATGTTATCTTCTGTGTCTTCACTGGATTGAGATCTTAGAATGCAATGTCATCTAATTCTCTAGTTTTTTTTAAATGAATAAGTTTACAATAAGGAAATGCTCACCCTGATAATCTATGAACGAATAGCCAAGTGGTCTAGAAAGGTGGCAAAGAATTATAATTGTGATAATTATACGTGGTAGATATAAATGAATCATTGAATTCAAGTGAAGAAATAGCACCTCTCCCAGGGACACACAAGTCTGATGAATTTTTGAACATACTTTCTTTTATGGATTTTTCCTTTGTCTAGGGTGATTCTGTACAAGCTGGTGATGACTCCCCATTTTCTGATTCTGTTACCTTGGAACAAACTACAAGCAACATTGGTGGGTCAAGTGGACGTGTTAGCCTCTGGATGCAATGGGTGCTACCAAAAATTACCATCAAGCTATTTGCTCCAGATCCTGGGCACAAAGGAAGAGGTATTGATCTCATTTTTACCTCTCTTCTGAAAATCTAAAATGAAATATACAGTATTTAAAACCTGGCTACCAGCTTCTGATGCTTATCAATCTTGTGACCATGAACAAATCATTTACCCCCTCTGACCCTCAGTTTCCTCATTTGTGAAATGAACGAGCTGGACTAAATTATCTCTGATGCCCGTTCCAGTTCTACAGCTAATATCCAGTTTTCAAAGAAACATTAGAACACTATATAACATTCTGGTAAATAATCATTCAAAAGGTATGTGAACTAATTTAATATATATTAAATCAAAATCCTTATCAGTATTAAGGAATTATGTATGAGCAGATCTTTTCTATATGATACATATAACCATCATATACCCTTAGAGAAAAAGTGATAGATAGCTTTGTCTTGTTTTTGAGCCTGTAAAGTGCCATTAATTCAGTCTTTATTATATGATTTAGGTAATAATGGACTTTCTGAAAACTTATACAACTATCTTCATTTGAATTATATTTTAAAATAAATATCAATATTATTTTTATGATATAACCTCTACTTTTATTTGTTAGTCCATCACAGTTTGATTTCA
This sequence comes from Phalanger gymnotis, assembly GCA_028646595.1. Taxonomy (NCBI): domain Eukaryota; kingdom Metazoa; phylum Chordata; class Mammalia; order Diprotodontia; family Phalangeridae; genus Phalanger; species Phalanger gymnotis. Next base: position 130,374,845 of record CM053622.1, on the reverse strand, counting down.
ATCATACTTACATATTTTGTATCAGTGATTTAAGAAGCCATCATCCTAGTTTTATCCTGCTAAACACAAAGCCATTATCTAGAATTACAAACTTTAAAATTCTCAATGATTGGATTTAATTAATTTTTAGTAAAATTCAGCTATCTATCTAGAATAAACTAGAATTAATGCTCTGCTGCCACAAAGGATACACATTCCTTGCTTTCTCCTTCCATTCCTGCCACCAGCATGATTTTGTTGCCTCTGCTGTTGTGGCAAAGACATATTGTCCTTTGCAGTAACAGGTCATTAAGTCCATATAAGAAATACATTTCTCCCAAATAGCTTCCTCCAGAGAAGGCCTACTCAGCCACAGTGGGAAGAACCTGTTGTTCAGTTCTTTTTCTTTCCTTCTCTTTCTTTTCTGTTTATATGATGTAATTAAATTTAACTCAAGAAACATTAAGTAACTTTTGTGTACAGAGCACTCTACTGAGTACTAGTAGAGATAAAAATTTAGATAAGACATAGTCTCCACAATGATGGAGATTAAATTAGCATAGGTGACCAAACTACAAACAAACATGGATAACTGTAATGCAAAATAATCTGTAATAATTTCACTAGAGAGGTGCGGAATTTTAAGATACTGTTTGAATGTGGGTCAAAAGGTTATTTCTGAGAATTAGTGGAATAGGGAAAAGAACCTTGGATTTGAAATCTAGAAGGACCTGGATTTGAAACATTTCTCTGACTCTTACTAGCTTTATGGTCATTAGCATCTCTTAACCCCTATTTGAACCCCAGTCTATTCATCTGTAAAATGTGAGTAAAACAACTGTGACTCCACCTCCCAAAGTTGTGGCAAGGATCAAATGAAATAATGCATGTAAAATGCTTTGCAAACCTTAAATTACAATATAAATGTCAACTCTTATTATATGAGGTGACAGTTGAGCCACACTTATAGGATGGCGATGATTTAAGCATTTGAAAATTGGAGAAAGGACTTACCCGATGGAAAACAATTATAATATTTAATCTATCATTTTGACTAAGACTGAGTTAACTCACATGCTTATAAAATCTAATTAAATTCTTTTTGGTAAAAAAAAAAAACAAAACTTTAAAAAAAATTTTTCCCCAATTACATATTAAAAATTTTCTTTAACAATTTCTTCTTAAGTTCTGAGTTCCAATTTCTCTCTCCCCTCCCCTTCTCCTCCCCCCTGCCTGAGATGGTAAGCAATCTGATATATTATACGTGTGCATTCATGTAAAACATTTTTCATATTAGTCATTTTGTAAATGGAAGGAAGGAAGAAGGAAAGAAAAGTATAGTATGCTTCAGTCTGTATTCAGATAACATTAGTTCTTTCTCTGGAAGTGTATAGTATTTTTATCGTCAGTCCTTCGGGATTTTCTTAGATCATTGTATGACTGAGAATAGCTAAGTCATTCACAATTCTTCATCATACAATGTTGCTGTTATTGTTTACAACGTTCTGTGCAAAACTTTTTATATTGTTTGGTCACTTTGCAATGATCTATGGTGCGTTGTATACATTAAGATTTCCTCTCTTAATGTTGTTGACACACCTTGACTTGAAAAGTAGATATTAATGTTAATGTTTGCTTATTATTGCAGAGGTCTGTGTAGTTAGTGAATTAGAAGATCTCAGTGCTTCAGTAGATGTCCAAGATGTTTATACCAAGGTCAAGTGTAAAATAGAAAGTTTCAATATCGACCACTACAGAAGCAGGTAAATATAAAGCCATATCACTCTTACTAATTGAGTATAATCTCCTTGGGGACAGTCACTGCATTGCTTTTTTCTATTTGTCTCTCCAATGCTTAACACAGTGCTTAGCCCATAGTAATAAATCCTTTTTTCATTCATTCATTTTTATCCAAAAGAATCAAATAAAAAATAGGAAAAAATTTCCTTGGAGACAGTTTACGAATTCTTATATTTTAGCTTATTTAGTTACTAATCAAATATTTTTTTAAGATACATTTATTACCATAAAGAAATTTTGAAATAAGTGGATTTGTTAATTTTTCTCAATCATATGTATGGGTGCATATAAAACCAGAATTATTTAGTAAATATAATTTTTACAAAGTTTTATACATTTGTTCTTTGATACAACAATTTGTATATGTGTACAATATGATTTAGTTTTGTTTTATCGGGTTTTTAGAGAAGCAATAATTCATAGGAGGTAGTCTTTTCCTTAGGGTCAAGAAAACTTGATTTCAAGGCTCCTTCTAAGCACATTTTGACTGTGACTGAGGGCAAGTCACTAAGTTTCTCAGTACCTTATGCAGCTCTCTAAGACTTCACGTTTCTGAGGAGTTACAGATCATATCACTGAAGAGGGTTTCCTCAGCAGGTACTATGAAATCGTAGATGTGAATTAAAAACAATAGAGATTCAGTACACAAATATAAAAAAAGGGGGGCTGTTTATAAACCTTTTCATTGTCATGTTGCATCATAACATGTCGCATTGCTTTTAAATACATTTTCCTACACGCTGTGTTTGGTTTGTTCCTTTTAAGAAAGGAGTCATGTGGAGGATTTCTTACAACATACTGAATTATTGTTTTGCATTGTTGCTCTTTACTGTTTGTATTCTTTCTCTCCAAGCCCCAGTGCATTTATTAAGTAAATTTTACTTAAGGAAATCACACTTCTTATCCCTCAGCAGGTTTAAAGGAATTTTACTTATCGTGCACTAAGAACAACTCCAGCCTTCTTTTAATATTTACAAGTTAGCAGTTCCTCACTGTCACAGATCCAGAGATTGTAGCTCCATATTTCATTGCTGATAACACCATCTTCATTCAGTTTCCTCTGACCTTAAGGTTCTGTATTTTCCAGGAGTGGAAGTTTTCTTTATTGATACGCATGTTTTTCGGTTTCTTTTCCTCACATTCTTCTATTTCTTACTCTGTTTTTCCTCTCTTCCTCCTCTCCATAAAATACCAAATATTACTTCCTTTCCCTGTTTCAGGGAGATCTAAATGGTATAAATATTTATTCATTGAAAGAATAACTTGAGCTTTCCATAATAAATGCCCATCAAAATGATGACTAAGTTCAACAGTGCTTTGTTTTTGAGAACTACATATTTATAGTAAAGATATCAGGTCTGAGTGTGGCAGTTGGGTATTTGAATGAAAGTCCTTCCCTGTTGCTCAATCCACTTTTGAAAAATGAATGAAAGACTCTTGTTTTAACAGTCCTGCATCTTGTTTCCAATAGATTTTAACTTACAAATTTTTGACTTCAAAAGTATCTTCTCTTTTTTTATGTTCAAGTAGTGTAAAAGTCTTAGCCTTTTTGTTTTTGAAGTATCTGATTCTACTATGAAAGTTATATGAATTTTATTATTCTTCATCCATATTAAACATACATTCTAAGGGTAAATGTCATGTCTTTTAAAATATGTAATAATGTAATGTATTTTAATAGGAGCACTTTAAAAAGACATATAGATGTTATGTTATGGTAGGCTATAATAGTTATGTAGTAAATAATTTGTGATATTGATGTGCAGATAACTGCTTGTTTTACAATCCAGTATTTGGTAGTGGAATTCATTCCTAACCAATTTTATTTTCATCAAAATACTTCCTATACTTTATTTCATTATAGTTCATTGTTTTTCATACCTATGTCTTAGATTTTTTTTTCCTTGAATCATTGAGTATAACATTAATGGTGATTTGTTCATGTCATTGCTACAAAATTTATGTAGACTTTTAAATATCTGTCCTACATAATTGGTCTGTTGGTTGCTTTGTCTGGATAGATTTTTCACTTCAGGATGGCAGTTATTAATGTTATAACTACTTGAAATATAGTTTTTATGGCTAAATTCTGTGAACTCAGAAAAATTACAGAGAATAGACAAGGTTAACCTCTGTTTTCCAGGCCAGGCGAAGGCTGGCAGTCAGGACATTTTGAAGGAATATTTCTTCAGTGCAAAGAAAAACCAGTGGTGAGACTCATTTAGTAAATATAATTTTTAAGAATAGCAATTTATCATAAAACTGTATGTATTTGTTCTTCAATGCAACAGGAATAGTTACAGAATTAGAACCCTTATCTCAAAATGATTTTATATATTTGAAATCATCTTGTATTGCTTCAAGCTGCTTAAAGTTTGTCAATATCTTCCTCATTTAACAAATTTGCAATCATTTGCTGAAAATCAAGATGGGTTGCTATCATTAATTAATATGCTATTGATTTCTATCACATAGGCTCTTTGGAATTATTTATTCTCATCATTTCATATGCTTAATCTCATGCTGGATTGTTTCTTACTATCAATTGCAAGTGGAAATTTTATACTAAAATCTTTTCTTTTTAATTCCATTAACTGTGTATTTGCAGAAGATGGTCCAGATTATGGCCATATCAAACAGAGGCATGCAGCTATGCAGACTTAAGCAGAATTTTAAATCTATATGAATTTTTTGCTTATGGCTTTTTATTGCTTTTTGTCTCTCCACCCTCTTTCCTCCTGTACATTACCTCAAGCCTTGGGGAAGAGTGTTGGTCTCTGGGGCAATATGGAGGTGTCTTCCTTTCCTGTACTGACAAGCTGAACAGACGCACCTTGTTGGTTCGACCCGTCTGCAAGCAGGACCCTTTCAGTAATTTCTCTGGCTTCTTTCCTTCTGTAAGAAATCATTTAAAAATTATTCTACAGAACTTCCATTAACAGTGACCCATAAAAGAGATTTAACTATGTAAAATATGGTCATTTCTCAATTTTAATCTGCATTATGTCATCTACTGTTAACTATCTGCAATAAATTTGTGTATTCTGAATTGGCTTCTCTTTACAATCCAGCCTCCTTCTGTTCTGGGTTGTCTCTTCGTAAACTCCATCCTCAAAGAGCACAAAATTCATTTTAACCTGAACCTTAAGAAAAATAATTAGAATGTTAAATATTTTGCGAAAAACATGTGTGGTACATTCCAATTCCAGATATGAATTATAAACTGATAAGTAACAGTTGACTCAAGTAATTTTTGTCATACCATTTGTATACCTGACTCAAAAGCTGGCCATTTCATTCCTTTGTTGTCCTTTTGCCCTTACCACCATTATCCAATAGCACTTTACTCAGTGCTCTCTTCCGTACAGACAAATACACACATATCATTGTTCCTTAATGGAAAGGACTATCCTGGAATAAGGACCAGTAACTTCCAGCGGCTTGTATAAGTTACTTGAGTAGTAGAAACTCAGTAGAGCAATATAGCTAGATAGACCATATTGATTTGAAGTGCAGTTTGTTTAATTAACGTTGTTAAAGATGCAATACACATAAATATTTTGGTGTTGTATACAAGTATTTGTATGGAAATATTTTTTTCTTAAATATTTCTTTTATGGGCTTTGTTCTTTTCTTTGTTCTCCCATGTAATAAAGCATCGAGGGACATCTATGCTAGCTTTTCTGTCAGCAAATGTTGACCAACTTTTTTTCTTATTGTGTTTACCCTAATATTGCAGACACATATGCATATATGCATGATATATTTAAAATATAGAAAATGTGTATCACAGTAATGTAGTAAGTGATATATAATAGTAACATATAATGTATATGTGTGTATATATTTATAGGAATGAGCTTTAAATAATATAGCACAAATTTACTAAAAACAGCCAAGTGTTAAATTTTTGTTAGTCTTGGATTCAGAGGAACAATAATGCATTTGCATAAAAATGCAGTGTTATTTAAACTGTCTAGATGCCTACTTATACAGGGTGCTCTTCTGAGTCAATGGCAAAGAAAAACTAATTTCATGTTTGAGATTTTTCCAGAAAACTGTAAGGTGTGAATATTTTCTTTCTTTAATTCTGAAATAGATTAATTATAAAATGGCTTTCATGTTAGTGGAAGTTCTGTTTACATTTATTTTCTTCCATGTCTGTATCCATATGAAACATTGTTATATTTACTTACATAAAATACATTTACATTTGTAAATCAGTGTGTTTCAGTGCTAGTTTTACTAAATTAAAATATTCATATGTTAAAAGGACAGTTAATTCTATTTAAGTATGCAAAATCTGCCACCAATGAAGCTTCAGTCATTTCTGTAAGGGCGTCTAATTGGTAATGCTAAATTTTGCCAATCAAGTAAGTCCTGATATTCCTTGCAGTAACACTAGACAAGTACAATTTTTTGTTAATGCAAACACAAGGCAGAAAACAATTCAATGTGTGATCCCTAAAATGGTTTTGAAAATTTGAAATTTCCTTTGCCTGAAGCACCATCTTGGCCTTTCTCCTGACCTAGTACCATACAGACATTGTACTGCTAAAAACTGCATAATCAATTCAAGAAGAAGCAATTTTTTAAGATACTCAGACATGGAAAACCTTTCCTGTCTGTCTTCATGCCACATACATATTGACACATGTGGTGTCCCTCCTCCAGCCACTGCTCTTGTCATTTCCTGAAAGGCTCCCACGCTTTTCTCTCAGTGGCTGGGGCCTCTGTCTAATAGACACAAAACAGAAGAAGAAATGAGTGAGGCAAAGCAAGGAGAAAGTAAAAGAGAGGGCCAGCCCAACTCTGAATTAGAGGAGCACTATTCTGAGGAGAGACCAAAGATCACACAATCATTTCTCTACAAAATCTCAAATTGGCCATGGCCATACTTTCTATTAGAAGAAGAAGAAAGTGGAGGCAGAGGAGGAACAGGAGTGGTGATGGCCACAGTGCTAAATGTGCTTCTGTCACTGGGTCACAGGGTGACAGGCAGCAGTCTGAGAAGCAAAAGTGTACTCAGAACAGGATTGCAACTGATGGGTTGACAGTGGTACAGACTCTTTCCTGCTTTGCTGCTTGTCTTGCTTTCTTTCTACATCGTTCCCCTAATCCAACTGACATCATTTTTTTCTGGTAGGAAAAAAATGTTTTCAGTCAAATTGCAACTCTTTATTTTATATTGGAAGTCAGTGGGGGAAAATAAGTTTCATTATGTAGGAATTGGCATACAAGAAATTTTTGGAGCAGCTCTTTTATATATTGAAGCATATTCTAGCTCAGATTTTATCTTGTTTGTAAAATATTTTGCTGTCTTTTATTATATGCATTTTAGAAATAAGTATCTGTATTTTTTATTCCTGAGAAATATTAAAGTAGTTACAAATGCATGCTTTTTTCTTCTTGAACCAAATGTTTTTTGCACATTTGAAGGTAATGATTATTATGCCTGAGGAATTATTATTAAAGATAAGAGATTTTGCAAATGTTATGATCACTATTGAAAATTACTTTTAAAATGCATATTTTTTTTACTATGTCAAGCAGCTATTTTAGTATATCACTGGTAGAAAATATGGCATCATAATATATCAGAGTTGGAAGGGACCTCAGGGGCTTTTCTACTTTAGTTTATATCTGAAAAAGAATTCCCTCTACAATAGAACTTCTTTATTTTGTGTGTGTTTTTTGGATCCCTTTGACAGTCTGATAAAATCTATGGATTTCTTCTCAGAATAATGTGTTTAAACACATAAAATAAAATATGTATGAAAACCACATTTATCACAATATTAGGGGGGAAAGTTCACAGACCCCAAGTTGAAAACCTCTCTGTGCTTTATGTTGTCCCCTATTAGTGGGTAAGAGTTTTTGCTTGAAAACCTGAATTCAGTAAGGGGAAGCATACTACCTACCACAGAAGGCCACTGCATTTTGAATAGCTCTGATTGTTGAAATGGTTTTTTTTTTGTCTGAAATCAAGCCGAAGTTGCTTCTGCAAGTCACATCCATTACTCCTTCCTGGTTCTTCTTTTTGAACCCAAGAACAAGCCAAATCCTCCTTCCCCATGACAACTCTTCAAATACTTGAAAAGGGATATCATAGTTCCCCTAAATTTATCTTATTCTGACGGCTAAATATTCTCATTTCTTCCACCTGATCCTCACATAACATAATCTTAAAACTCTTTGCCATTCTCTTTGGCAAGATTTTCATTCAATGAGATGCCCAAATTAAACAGAGTATTCTAGGTATGGTCTACTCTGACTGGGACGGAGTACAGAGGTGCTCTGGGCTTTTCCTAGGGGAAAATCTTTTTTTTTTTTTGTAACCTCAGCCAGCATTCTTTGTCCAGTCATCCACCTTGTAAATACATGCTTTTGCTCAGAAAGGAAGCAGGCAAGGTAATTGAATATGATTTCATCACCATAGCTGGAAAAAAAGATCACTTCTCCATACCCCACAGATATTATTCATTAGCAAAGTTAATATATATGACAGGTACTAACACAGAGAATAATTGTTAAGGATAAAATTTGAAAATTAAAAATACTTTATTAATTTTGTCACACGGCATCCAAGGAAGATTCGTTATCCAGAATTTAAATGACAGAGGGGAAGATATAAAATTTTCTTGCATGTGGTGGCCAGGAATGTCCCAAGACTCTCTACTCATTACAGAAGATAGGGGAACAGCTCTAGTGTTTTAGAGAACTCACTGTATGTACCATTAATGATACTGCTTTTTACAATACCCAGTCTTCACCATCTAATTCATAGAGTTCTGCCAGTTGTGTGGCCTTCACCAAGTCACTTAAGGTCTCTAGGCCTCACTTTTTCTCATCTGTAAAATGAGGGAGATGGATTAGACAGTCACTAAGGTTCCTTTCAACTCTGAGTCCTATGATAGCACCTTATTCTTTTTTATCCTAACTTGATACTTAAGGAAATAAGATCCTAAAAATCACAGCTCCATTTGCATCTTTGAATGAGATCATACAGATCAATAGTAGGCTATACTGTGTTCAGAAACCCTTCCTAGTGGGATTTAACAAATGATGGGACTCAGTAAAGGATTTTTAAGGTGAATTAGGAATAAAAATGAGAGAGCAGACAGCTAACAGTAATTGTTTTCTATTCGGAAATGTTCAAGATTTTCTTCTAACAGAATTTTCACTGTGATTTCCTTTTTTTTGAGACAGACAACTTCAAAACTTTTAGATGGTTCACATCAACAGCATGGATTTCTCTCTCTTACATATACAAAAGCAGTAACCAAAAACGTCCGGCATAAGTTAACATCAAGAAGTGACCGAAAAAGTTTCCATAAGTTATGTGAAGGCTTGACAGATGGCTCACCTCACTTTCTTCATGAGATTCTCCTTTCTGCGCAAGCATTTGATGTTGTTCTCTGTTTTCCTTTACTTAACGCAATTGCAAGCATTTTTCAAGCAAAACTACCAAGAATTCAACAGGTGAAAAGAAAATCTCCAGGTCAGCCCATGAGGACTCATACTCTGACCTCCCGCAACCTGCCTTTGATCTATATCAACACAAGCATAATCAGAGTTTTTTTCCCCAAAACTGAGGAAATGCAGCCTGCTATTGGAGGTAATGTATACAGAATGTTATGAGTCTGTGTGAATTTTATTTTAACCCTTTCTCTTTCACAGCTACCTTTTATATTGTCTTATCTTTCTGTTAATTTTCTTGCCCATTGTGTCATATGATCTGGGTACACTCAGCATCCCACTTCGGAGATGGTTGAATTCTTTCTTCTTTGCCTTCACATTTTTTAAAAATTTGTAGCAGCTTAATTTTTGTAATTACCTCTAGGCCTGGGGCTCTGGCCCCATATCCTCCTTCAGTTCTTCCCTGTGGCCTGGAACCAAAACCAAGATCCCCAGCCTCCAATAAATGTCCACAGCCTGCTCAGTCCCCACCCCACTGCTTCCGCACTCATTGGGCCTGTGCTGGTTTCTTCTCACCTAGCGCCAAGTCTCTGCAACACAGCTGGGAATGGTGTTCCTTGTCAGCAAAGGTTCCCTCAGTTTCTCTGGCTCAGATGCCCAACTCGCCTCATTGTCCTGGGGGTCAAGAGTTCCTATGGCTGGGGCAAGGCCGACTCCAAACCCAGCTAACTCTAGGGCTTTAGGCTTGTTGTTTAAGGGGACCTAGCCTGGAGGTATTTACTCTTCACTGGGACCAAACTTCGTTTCGGGGTTTTTCTTCACATCTCCTCCTATTGTTCCAGGAGGACCACTGTTCTGACCCTACTCTTGTTTATTTTTACTGGTCTGTTAACCCTGAGACACTGTTTTATCTCATTTTGGGGGTAAATTTGGAGAGCTTGGAATTTTCTGATTTACTCCCCCATCTTCCCAGAATCTTTTCTGTTATCCTTTTTCTTGATTTCTAGAGGTTAGATTTTATACACATACACCCACACCTCACACATGCATGTATGTATTTGAGTTGACCAAAAATGGCCATTCAAAATAGTAGTAGTAAAAATGAGAAAAATAAAAATGTCTTAATTCTTATATGCAAAATTAAGTAATTTGCCATCCATTCCACAAAGCAATGTCTGCTTTGTACAAAACACTGGTCTAGGCATGAGGACATTTCAGTGTTTACAACTTCATCTCACTTTCCCACCGGATTCCTAAAGTATCTGTTATGTTAAATTGATGATTCCCATTATTAGTAATAATAATAGCTAACATTTATATAGCACGCAGCATTTATATAGTAGTCAGGCACTGTGCTTAAGGGCTTTACAATTAATATCTCATTTGATCCTTGTTAACAGCCTTGGGAGTTAGGTTCTATTATTATCCTTATTTTACAGATGAGGAAACTGAGGCAAATAGCGGTTAAGTGACTTGCCCAGGATCCTACAGCTAGTAAGTACTGGAAGCTAAATTTGCACTCAGCCGTTCCTGACTGCAGGACCTGAGTTCTATCCACTGTACCAGCTGGCTGCACCATCTTCTCCAACTGTTCATGTCCAGCTCTCTAGCACATGAGTAGAAGGACCTGAAAGAGCCGAGGTGAAGTCATAGATAGGCAGTATGCTGTAGTGGAGAGAGTGCTGCTGGGAGAGGCTTAGCTGCGAGGCCCAGCCGTGCCATGTTAAACAAGGTGATTTAACAGGATGACCTCCTAGAGCCAATTCAAAAGGAATCCTAGAGGCCTTGTAGTTTAACCCCCTTGTATTTATAGATGAGGAAACCTAAGGTCACACCTCTAGTATTTGTCTGAGGAAGGATTTAAACTCAGAATTTCCTAACTCTAATCCCACTATTTTAGCTGCTATGCCACACTATGAGACTTTGATTCTGTTATTCTCCTGTAATGCACCAACCCAGAGATAGAATGAAGTTGCGAAGTGCTGTCTGAGATAACAAGAAGTGTTTTGGTTTTTTTTTGGGGGGGGGGGGTTTAACAGGTGTGTGTAATTGGAAGGTGAGTTTAAAATGAGCAAAGAGACCTACCATAGGCATTATCTTATAATAAATAAGTGTCGAGGCAGCACTGACACACCCTCCTTTTCCTTGTTCTCAGCGTCTTTCTCTTGCATCATCAGTGAGGTTTATGGTAATGATTTTCAAAATATATATCTCTTTGTTATCTGTAGGAGGATAACTAGTTTCATCATTCCTGAATTATGAAGATTTGAATTGATTGTTGGTCTACATGTTGTACATTAGATTTGGACACTTGCAAATATTTGCAGCATTCGTTTTCAAAAGTAGGGCTCTCCTGTAGATCATGTGTTAAAGTAGATAGGTCACTGTCAGATGAAACTGAGATTGTTCACAGCTTTTGCCCATATGAAGTTGTAGACCTTTATTAAATGATGATGAGTTCATTAGTGAATTGTGAGTGTTGCCTGTACCTTGCGGATGCAGTGACCCTTAGTCTGTGAGTGTTTATTAGTCTCTAGAATGTGCAAATGTAATGAATTGTTGATGTTACATTAATGTACGGTACAGTCACATAGGTAAAGATCTTTATATATGGTAACACACAATGTAGTCCCATAAGGAAACAATTTGAAAATCATAGAAACATTTTCTCATAATCCAAGTGAAGATAGATGCAAAGAGGCAGAGTTCATTCGCTTTACTTTGTAGCCAGTAACTTCTACAATTTTCCAGCTGGGAATAAAGAGAAGACAATAAGAAAACAGAAGTTTGGCTTTTTTGGAAAGGAAGATTTATCTTTCTTTGGGGAAAAGAGTCCGGGGTATCCCATTAAAGCAAGAACTAGCATGATATTTCACTGTTTGTAGCTGTATTTCATTAAAACTAGGGCAGAGAAATTCACTATTTGGATGGAAATTAGAATTAAATAGACCTTGTGTTAGCTACATTATATAGAACTTAGTTAAGATTTTAATGAATCTAGAAGTTAAGATTTTTAATGACTCTAGATGTTATTTCCAGAAAGTTACCTATACTAACCATTCTGAAATCACCCACTTTGTAAATTATAAAACAAAAATTTATACTTGAAAGCAAAAAAGAGAAGTTTCAGATTTTTGTATCTTAAATTGAAACATTCATATTTCTCAGATGTTCTGGCATGTACCCAGGACAACACAATAGATATTTCCCAAATATTGTCCTAGAGAGTAAATTGTCAGAAATGTCTTAGAGGAAATTGCATTGAAATATAGAGAAGAAAATATGAAGAGAAATTGGCTCACTGAAAGCATTTGAATACTGTTGCCTAAGAGATGCTGGGTATTTAGTAAGCACATCTCAAAGTGTGTTATTGCGCATAATTCCAAATAAATGTTTGTTCAGTGAATGAATGCATGCAGAAACGGACCAAAAAGCTACTGATGGACATGCTTTGCAGCATCTAGTAGACAGTAGTAAAATGCTTTCACTGTAATCCAGAAATACCCATAAATTTTCTTAGTCATAAATCAGGTGAGACAATATTTGTAAAAAGTGCTTAGCACATAGTAGGTGCTATGTAAATATTTATTCTCTACCACTATCACCCTGCCCCTGCTTCCTCTTCCTAAATATGAAAAAACTTTTAGTTCAGCATGATGGTAACATTTTCTGGTATATCACTAAGGCAAGATTCATGACCTTGAGGATGAATAAGAAGATGCCTGAATTGTTTGGAATCTTGAAGTATCAGAAATTCTGTAGGTAGAAGGCAGAGGAAGTATAACATTTATTTAGACATGAAAGAATCCAATCCCAGGACCAGTAATTCCAATTCCATATAGTAGCAATAATACTTCAAAGCCAATAAGCGCACCTCAATGTAGCAACAAGGAAATTGTAACACAATAAATAGCAAGGAGCCAAGTCATCCTGTAACCTTCTCTCCTATTAGGGCCTTCCCGTAAACAATCACTCACAAATCCTAGCTCTCTGCTCAGCACTCTCTTCTGCAGCTCTGTAGACTCCAAGTTCCTGCTCCTTCTTGGGCTGAATTCTGATTCCTGTATGTTTCACTGCCTCAATGTCCTCTTGATGTCTGCTTCTGAATACTGACGCTCTCAGTTCCCAGCTTTGCTTTTCTCAGTTCTGGGTTCTCTTTTTATATAGTCCTAGCCGGCATCTGATTGACTAGAACTCAGTGCAAATGCAGTCGGCTCTGGTCTTAGCAACTTCCCTTAGGGCTCTGAGGGCTTCATGCCCACATCACTTAACTGGGGCGTCACACCTAGTTAGTGAAAGGGTGTGAGCCTGACTCTAATCAGGCCTGCCTTTGTTGGGCCCACCTGAGGCCCATTGAATAGGCGGGAAAAATCTTTCACTTACTGATTGGCCCTGCATCTGGTGGAAGCTTAGTCTTAACAGGTGTTGATCACACTTATGTGACAATGCAGGGAATACAGAACTACTTTGCAATAAAATTCACTTTTGTTCTCAGAACAAACAATGGGTGTCTGAAGTTAGGCTGCATCATTCTACATTAGAAGACAAAAATAATCTGCTTATCTTCTTTTTATCCATATTGTCTTTTCATTTCCTGATTTACATTGGCATTTGTATAGGTCTTCTTAACCATAATAATTACAAAAATACTGACTCATCCTCCGCAGTGCAAAATTATTGATATCCCTTTACAGTTTTATTATTATCTACAGTAACAAGGAAAATCTCTCAGCAAAATAAGATTTAATTGCAGAATCAAATCTTGATATTAGTTGTATTATTTTAAGAAGCTATTCTTTCCTTGAGCCGTTTATAATTCACAAATTCAGGTGCCTCAGTGCTTCCTAAGCATTTATTGGAGAGCTTCTGGGACTGCACACTAGGTGCTATTTACATGCGTGAGTACTTAATTTTGGCATTAAGACTTTATTTCACATGTGGATCAGATTTTTCTTGTTGAGTGACTCAGCTGTAGTAAAAATCTGTTGAGACCCACTTTGGCAGGAAATTTGGCTGTCAATGAAGCTCTTAATAGAGATTGATCTGGGGACAAAAGGATGCATATTTTCCCCCTCTGTATATGTGGCTTGTGGGGTTGGTCTCTATTTTATAGTAACCATTTTTAAGTTACCATCAAGTCACCACATTTACCACTAGTGGTTTAAGGTTCTGCTGTGCCTCTGCTTTATTTAAATTATTAACTTGTCCTGAAGAGAAAAGAGTGTTCTCCCAACCTGTTCACCAAAATCTGATCACTTCAGACGGAAGTGAGCAACCAATTTATTGGGGCCTCCTCTGGTACAAAACTTGGCTCTTTGTAAATGTCCAAAGCTTTCTACAGATTGTTTAAAGTTGTAGGTACAAGAAATACTGTTTCTCATTAAGGATTGATGGCCAATTATTGACAGAAAAACACCATTATAGAATGAAAGGAAAGAACTCAAGATGTTTAACCTAGGTGTCTTCAAGCAACGGCTAGATGATAAGAAAGAAGGAAGGAAAGAACGAATGACAGGCAGTACTTTGGAATATCTACTTTGACAAAAATGAGTAAGATATTTTAACCTAAAATATTCATGCTGCTTTGTCTTAAAATACTAATTCCTACTAATATCAGTAAAAGAGGATCCTATGAAGAAAAAAGAAATAAAACATTGACACAATTTCAGAATTATAAGAGATAATCTAGTCCAATCCATACCTGAGCAAGCCCCTGCTCTATAATGTGCCTGACAAAGGGATCATCCAGCCTTTTCGTGAAGACCTCCAGTGAGGAGGACCCATTCCCTCTGGAGACAGCCAACTCCACTCAAATAACTCTGAAGAATTGTTTCCTTATGTAAACTCTTGATTTTTCTTTTTGAAGTTTCCATACAATAAGTCTTACTTCTGCCCTTTTAGACCAAATAGAATAATCATGATCCTCTAAGTGTTTTCTTCTCTAGGGTAAACATCCCCATTTCCTTCATCCAGTCCGCAAAAGGACATTATGTAGACACCATTCACCAGCTTGGATGGCCTTTTCTGGACATTCTCTAGTGTATCAGTATGATATCCAGTCAACAAGTAAAGTCAACAAGTATTTATTAAGTGTCTACAATCCAAAATTGAACACAGCATTCTAGAAATAATCTCAACGGAGTAGAGTACAGAAGAACTAAAACTTCCTCTGCCTTAGGCACTATGGCTCTCATAGTACAATCTGAGATCACATTAGCTTTTGCTACTGTTAGTGTCCTTACTCCCTAATTGCCTTGTATTTAATCACCTTACATTTACATTTATTTTGCCTATACTTATATGTGTACATATTGTTTCTTTCATTAGAACATAAGTTCTTGAGGGCAGGGACTTTTTCATTTTTGTTTGTGTATCCCCAGCTGCTAGCATAGTCCCTTTCATACAGTAAGTGCTTAATAAATGCTTTGCTGTTGATCCACATATGGGACTTTTTCTTCTGTCTTTGATCCCTTTAGGGTATGTACCCAATAACTGACTGAGGGGAAATGTTAATTTTAATGAATTTTATAAAATAACTCAATTTTATTTTATTTTTCAAACAAAAATCAGTCTTTTCTCTTTCCTAGTTCCCTTGCCTTGTCCTCACAAGAAAAAAATAAAACTCCCACTACAAATACATACAGTCAAGCAAAACAAAACTTCTCATTTGCCACATCCAGAAAAATATGTTTCAGTCTACATTCATAGTTCATTACCTCTATCAGGAGACCTAAAACATGTGTTTCCTCATGAGTCTTCAGGAATTAGGATTGTCATTGTGTTGATCAGAGTTCCCAAGTTTTCTTTTGAGTGTATCTGTGTAGAGTGAGTGTGCGTGTGTGTATGAATAATATACATTTTGTTTTAGTCAGCTAAAACATCTTTCTCATCTCTCTCCCTAAATATTCGCTCCACTCCCCCACTCACAAAGAGAATACACACACACACACACACACACACATACACAAACAAATCAATATTCAAATGTGTGGTCAATCAAAACAAATTTCCACATTGTGCAAAATAAATTGTCTCCTTCTACATTTTGAGTCCTTTACCTCTATATCAGGAAGTAAGTAGCAGGTTTCATCATTAATTCTCTGGAATCCTGAATTGTTTGGAATCTCGAAGTATAAGAAATTCTGTAGGTAGAAGGCAGAGGAAGTGTAACATTTATTTAGACATGAGAGAATCCAATCCCAGGACTAGTAATTCCAGTTCCATATAGTAGCAATAAAATTCCACACGATGCTGATGTGGGTTCAGCACAATGGTAGTTTATCACATTTATGTACCATATTTGTTCATCCATTCCCTAGTTTATGGATACCTCTTCAGATTCTCTTTCTTTGCCCTCTAAAAGAGATATAGATATTTTTGTACATTCTTAGAATTTGTTTTACCTAGAACTAATCTCTCTCTTAAGCTACTCTTCTTTGAAATTCTCCCTCCTTCCTTCTCCCCTTTCCCTCCTATTTCCCTGTTGAGTGAAAGTATTTCTGTACCGGGTGGGTAGGGAGGAGGGCTGTAGCCCATGTCAGCCATGGAAAACTGCTGGTTCAGAACAGCAGAGTTGTAGGCTCCTCTAAGATTCTTTCTCTGGTTATTCCTCTTCAGGGTGGATTAGATGTTGAAAATGAGACCCTGCTTTGAGCCTGAGATCTAACTATTCTGAACTTCTTCCTTTCTATGTTGCCAAGAGCCTCTTTTCTTGGGAACACCTCTTCTCTGTTTAAGTCCCGTTCTCAGTCTGCCATCTTCTGTGGCCCAGAACTGCGAAGTGGATAACAAAGCTTATAGCTTGCACCCACCCTTGGCTCAGAATAAAAGGATTTGTTCTGTCAAGTTTGGATTCAGTCAGAAGGCTGCAATTGAGGATCTAGAGGACTACATATGGACTCAAGGCTGCGAGTTCCCCACCCCTGGTCTCTTGGTACCCTGGTTTGGGTTTAGAGCCTACTCTTTCTCCTGGTATAAACATTCCCTAGATACTTCAGTACTCTGCATGCAGCATACTCGTGGCCTAATGTGTCTCTATTGTCCCCAGAACTCCTTGTCTTTCTTCTTACACTAAGCAGGGCTGGAAAAATAAAACTCACTCTGACTTTATTTAAATTTCCCCATCAGGATTCAGTCTGGTGCATTTTCTAGATCTCTTGGGAGAAATTTGTGGAGAAGAGCCTATTGCAGTGTTTCTTATCATTCCTCCATCTTGGCTGTTTCCCACATTATATTCCAGTATGGTTGGGCCAATTTACAGGTCCACCAAGAGTGTATTATTGTGCCTTTTTTCCCATAACCCCTAAAAGTTTGCTATTTTTATATTTTGTCATTTTTAACAATCTGATATGTGCGAGCAAAACCTCAAAATTGTTATAATTTTGCATTTCTCTCATTATTAGTCATTTGAAGTATTCTTTCTTATGACTATTTCTCCCCAATTCTTTTCTGAACCCTTATAAATATGCTTTCCCAAATTCCAGGTAAACTATTAAACTGTTTCCAGCTTTACTCACTTAATGGATTTCTGTGCCCTTTCTTTCCTCTTATACAGCCACCACACTAACTTAGATCATCATTACCTCTTACCTGGACTATTGCAATGACTTATAAATGGACTCCTTCCCTCGAATCTCATATCATTCCTACCTATCCACCTACTAAATTGAGCTTTCTAGAGTGTAGATTTGACCATGTTGACTCCTACTCAATAAACTCCAGTGGCTCCCTTTTACCTCTATGATCAATTATAAATTCTTCTGCCATTTATAGCACTTTGCATTGTGGCCTTTTTCTATCTCTCCTGGCTTTGTACACTTTATTTCATTGCATGCCTTCTATGTTTCAGCTACACTGGCCCACCTTAAACAGGATATTCCATCTCCCATCTCCATCTTTAAGCTGGCTACCCCACGTTCACGAAATGGTCTCTCTTTTCACTTCTGCTTCACCTCTGTTTCCCTGGCTTGCTATAAGACTCAGCTTAAATGCCATCTTCAAGAAGTCTCACCAGTTCCTCTACAGTCAGAGGTGGGAAACTGTCACCTCAGACCACACGTGGCCTTCTAGGTCCTTGGGTGTGGCCTTTTGACTGAGTCCAAGTTTTACAGAACAAATCCTTTTATTGAGGGAATTTGTTCTGTGAAGTTTGGATTCAAGGGACAGCACCTGAGGAATTAGAGGGCCACTTGTGGCCTCCAGGCCCTCAGATTTCCCACCCCTGCCACACCCTACTACACCCTTTCCTCCCCCCTCCCCCACAAGGTGGCATTACTTTCCGTTTTAAGGTTACATCTACTCTGTATGTATCTTGTGCACCTAATCACTTCATGTTGAGCTTCCTGAGGACAGGGACTGTTTTACCATTCTTTTTATTCCTACATAGCACAGAATCTGACACATGTTAAACATTCAATAAATGGCTTTTGATTGAGTGATCTATCCTTTTTTTCTACTTGAAGGAAATTTTCTTAATAACACTTGAGAAATAGGACCCCTAGTTCTGACATTTTATTTCCCCTTCCCTCTCTCTTATCCCTTCCTGACCCAAAAGGATAGTTCCACTTTTTCCTTTCCCTACTCTTTTTCCATCTGCCCTCTTGTCTCTCTTTAGTAATTTTTCTTTCCACCCCCTCAAGTTCCCCCCTCCCCCACCTACTCTAAGTTTCTTCTCTTGATTTATCTAAGCCAAACTAGGCTAACTTGACTTCAATCACAGCTGGAATTAATCAAATGATCACTGCATTCTCTGAGTACCACAGTGGGTAAATACTGGGCATGTGCTTATGGAGGCACACTCCACTTAAGACATCCCTCTCATCTTTTATTGACAGTTCTTTATAGCTCTATTTTTGAAAGATGGATTTCAGATCTTAGAGACAAATTTGACACCATTCATAGATGTTCTGTATAGAATCTTAAAGATTGAGATGTTAACAGTTTTGGTTAAATTAATGTTTTAGCAGCTAGAGTAGGAAAACATGTCTTCTGTTTTTGACATTGGAAACAAACTCAAATTCAACTAAAATTAAAAGACCCACCAAGAAACCCACACACATTCCACAGAGCCTTTAAAAAAAGAAAGACCTTTTGAATTATGCGAGTGAATTAGAGATAATGCTTCAGCCTTCATATGGAAAGTACCAGTGGTTGAATTATCTCTCTTCAGGCCCTAGTAAGGACAGATCACTGGAGCTGGTTGATCTACTTCTTTGTGTTGACTCGTCAGATTATTATCCTACTTTCTTCTCAGATCATTATCCTGCTTTCTGCCTCTATCAGGATCTGGCCTGTTAACCCAGAGTTTACTCATTTTAAAACTCTTTCAATATAAAAGTCATTATTTTTTTTTACAAAAATGTAATTAAAATTTTTCCTAACTCGGTGCCATAAATTATTATTAATTATAACCATAAGTTATAGCAATGTGCAGAAGAAGCATTTTGAAAGCAAAGAAAATAAAGGCAGTATTCTTCTTGTCCTACCACTTACACCGGTGCTTTCTAAACCTCTTTGGAGTTGGAAATAATTTCTAAGTTTACCTCATATGGCATTTCCTTACCCTGTTTGTATAATAGACCCCTTTAATGGTCTGGTGAAACCTATGGACCCCTTCCCTGAATAATAATTTTTCCGATGCAGGGGATTTCAAAAGAAAGGAAACCAAACTAATGTTACCAAGTATCTTACAGAAAGAACTTAAAGAATTCTTTCAAAAATTTCTCTTGCCTGGAAACTTACTGAGCCTTGTATGAGCTGGTCAGAACCCAAGTAACCTGTCTCTTCTTTTGTAAACCCAGAGCACAAAGGCTAAGACTTAACCTTAAGCCCTGGCTATGATAGTGGTGGCCAAGATGTCCATAAAACCACCATGTTGGGCTCCACTGATGTCAGTACTAGTGGTAATGAACAGTGGTAATAAATTATTTTCAAGTTGTTGTAATAAAACACAATGCTTATGAGCAGGAAAAAAAAAATGAACTACACTTACATAGTTTTGGTAAAAAAAAAAATGTTCTAAAATACTAGTCACCACTTTGAAATCGCTAGATATTACAAATCTAGGATTTGTCTAGCACTATAATGAAGTATCCTTTGTTATATTATTTTTTCTCTACTTACTTTGCATTTTTCTTTCAAAGAACAGCCTCCTTTGCATGCCTTGTTGCACAAAAACAACATTATAGGGCTGACTTGACTTGTCTTTTTTTGTTTCAGTTACTGAGGCTGCAAGAGAAGACACCCTGGTTTTGAAGATTGGCTCTGTCGCCATGGCTCCTCAGGCCGACAACCCACTTAGCAGAACCGTCCTTAGGAAAGACATCTACCAGTAAGTGTGTTCTCTTTGTGTCTAGCCTAGCCGAAATTGCGTTTTGTGAGGACAGGCACTGATCTATAAAAGTTCAGCACGATGGGGCCTCTAGAGATACTTTTTGTTTAGGATCTTTTGATATTCAAAACCAGGTTTTTCTGATTTTCTTCAATTGTGGCTTTAAAAATTCATTCAGACAAATCAAGTCTTTCTGTGAAGTGTTGATGAATAACAGAATCTAAGCATCGAGTCACCATGAAACTGAAGGAGTGCAATTGAAAATGTTTTAATGCATCTTCTTAATCTGACGAAATCTCCAGTCACATAAGAATATAAAGAATGTTCTAGGACTACCATTTCCCATTGTAGTCAGATTGTATCTAGGAGTAGGTTTTCATAATGGAAATGTAAGCAATTATTTGAAATGTAGGACTATGGATGTCATGTGGATCAAAGCTGTAAAGAAAAGCATACTTCTGAGGAGAAATTTCACAGTAAACACATTTTCTGTGAAAATGTTGTGCTCTGGAGTTTGTCACTAAGCATGTGTAAACCACAGTAAGCATCTTTGGACAGCAAAACTGGTGAACACATGTAATCAGTATGATAAAAATAATATATGATTCTTACTGAAGTTGGCACTACCCCCAGACATGAAAGTGCAGTTGCAAATAATACCAAGTGAAAAAAGTCACAGAAGTACAGATGAACAAGTGTCTTCTACTTCCTGCTCGTATGTTTCTCAGATGTGGCAGTCTCTCCTTTCTCTCACTCTCTCTCCCCCTCCCTCCCTCTCCCTCTCTCTTTCCCTCCTCCTCTCCTCTTTCCTCCCCTTTCCTTCTGTCTCTCTCTCTCTTTCTGTGACTCCTCTCTCTCTCTCTTTCTCTGTAAAAGAATCTCCTACAGTACTTCAATAGGTGTTACTGCTGAGAAAGGACTGATTATTATGAAGCAGTGACTGTCTGAAAGATGACAGTTATTTTACTCTTTCCAGCCTGGGAATTTTAGGAAGGCAAGCTCTACCTTAAAGATCATCTAAACAATATTTTTTTTCTTTCAGTTGTTCATAAGGTTCTTGATCTGATGTAATATTTGCATTTTTGTTTTGTAGTTTGTCTGATAAATTTAAATACAAAGTACTATTCCTTTAAATGAGTAAAATAGTTTCCCTTATGAATTTTTCATAGGATCATACAAATTTTTAATAGAAAGGGCTGCAGAGATAGTATAGTCTAATTTCTTCATTTTACTGATGAAGAAACTAAGAGCAGATAAGTTTAAGCATGCATCTGACCATGTCGCCCCACCCCTACCCCTATTCAGTAAACTCTTGTGCCTCCTTGTTACCTCCTGAATACAATATAAAATTCTCTATTTGACATCTAGAACCAACTCCTGTTTGCCTTTGCAGTCTTCTTATACCTCACTTCCCCCACATCTCACTGGATGTTCTCCACCCCTGGAATGCTCTCCTTCCTCATCCCTGTCTCCTGATATCCCTGTTTTTTACCTTTCTTTGTATCCCCAGCTCTTAGAATAGTGCCTAGCACATAACAGACACTTAATAAACTGACTGACTAAAATCCCATCTTCTATTACAGGAAGGTTTTCCCAATTCCCCTTGATACTAATGCTTTCCTTCTGTTGATTTCTTCCAATTTAACCTATATATAGCTTGTTTGTACACAGTTCTTTACAAATTGTCTTCACCCCTCTCCTCTCCTCCTAGTGGACTAGAAGCTTCTTGAGAGCGAGGATGTTTTTTGCCTTCTTTATTTTTTTGGTATCCTCAGAACTTAAAACAGTCCCTGGCATATAGTAGGCACTGAATACATGCTTGTTGACTGACTGATGACCATGGTCATAAAACTGACTAATGGTAAAATAAGAAATGGAACATTTGAAAATGGACCTTAAATATCACTTGCTCCACCACTCTTAACAAATGAAAGAAATCCCTTTAAAACATTTCTAACAAATAGTCTTCCATTCTCTTACCTGAATATCTCCAAGGATAGTGAACAATCTCTCAAAAAAAATCCATTGAATTTTTTAATAATATTAGTTGTTAGAAAGTTGTTCTTTGTTTTGAAAAGAAATGTACCTCCCTATCAATTCTGTTTACTATTCCTAATTTGCCCTCTGAAACCACAAAGAATAAGTCTCATCGTATAACAGCTTTCACATATTTTGAAGATGGCTGCTATGTTCACTTCTGTAATCCAGGTCTTTTGGCTCTTTTAGCATGAAGTAAAGATACAGGAAAAATACCTTTAGAGGACAAAGGGAAAAATATGTATCTTAATTTTTTTCTATATTTTGTTTAAATTACCATCTTGAAATTCTTTCTACCATATTTATTTCTTCCCTTTTCCTCTAAGTCTGGGTATTCTTCAGGGAGGGCCCTGTCTGGTCTTTGGTGGAAGAAGACCAATCTCTAACCAAAAAAGGGAAGGCTTTATTCCCACCCATGAACTGGCATACAGACAGCCCCACTCATATGCACGAATGACTCATTAATTCTCATGTGCAGAGCAAAAGAAGTGCTATTTAAGCATTAGTGGGTAAGGAGGGCAAATACAGGAATCCTTCATAGATGACTACCAAATTGAATGTCATCTGAATATCTTAAATTGAATAAACATTTCACACAGGTTGATTAGATATTCATAATATGTATTATCATTATCATGATATTTTTGTACTTTAATAGATTACAGCCTGGTAGCCATCATCCTAACATTTATTAAACAAGCCAGTATATGCCATGCACATACCAGGATACAGCTGTGTAGATAGTGTACATTAGACTCTTAGTTCCTTCTTCCCACTAACTCTTGAGAATTCAGAGCTGTTCTAGATTAAAGCAGGTTCCAGCCACCCACTTCCATTTGGATTTACCTCTGGAAAGTTAGCACAGTTTAGGGCTTGTTATAGTCTTAACAAAAGTAGTTCAGTTTTAGGGTTGTACTCATCATTGTAATCTTCTCAAAGACTGATCTATGGAACCATATCAAAGCCCAAAACCTTTTCATGAAGCAAAACTAATTTCCTGGTGTGCCATGGTACTAAGTTGATTTCTAAAAGCTCCCTCAGAAACTGAGGCCAGCCTAGAATGGGATAAGTATGTAAATCCACTAGTGAGATGGCTGTGGGGCTCCAAAATACAAACATGGGTGTGAAGAATGACTTCCTCATGGCCAGTTGTATTTGAATAGCTTGTTGGAAAGGACCTATGTTGTATGTGACTCTGCTTTGCTGATGCACAGACTGTCCCACACTGTAGGATGTGCTTGATTCTGGGGAAAACACACAATGGCACCTTTTAGAAAGCTTACATTCTAAAGCGATTTCTGGATAATAAATGCAACTACACATGAGGGAATGCCAAAAATGTTTCAAGATCTCACTGAACACTATGTAATGTATCATCAGCATCAAAGGTGCAGAATGGCAGAAGTAGAGATGACATTGGAATGTGGTGATCTGGGTGGGAATGGCCTAGTTTAAGCAAAAATGTACCTACAATAACAAAAGCTTCCCTTTTTCTGATGGTTTTATTAAGTGCATAGTCATGATGAAGGGAGTAATATACATACCTGAGTATTTCGGTCCAGTTCTATATTAAATCAATAGCCTTCTGTATGTTTTTGGAAATTGAGCATATTTTCAATCTCAGCATCTCTCTAGAAGCAAGTCTTTGCTGGGACATTTACAGTGTAAGAATTCTCTCTATGTAGCTGTTTGCGGATGTCAAGAGATTACTTCCTACACCTACTTATTCATTTTTCTCATACAGAATTCCTAGTTCATCATATTTTAAGTTTGTCTTTGGTAGAGTTCGGTAAATTTAATCTACCATATGTGTGTATGTATCCATATCAAGTAAAATGTGGAAATTAACATATGTGTGTATATACACATATATACATTTATATGTGTGTGTATATATATGTTCCTTGTTATTCATTATACGTCTGGACCAAGTAGACATTTAAGGTGCACTTAGATGGAGGCAGATCATGGGATGGAATTTGGAGAAACAGAGAAAGGGAATAGGAAAAGATGATATCAGGGAAGAGTAGGGAAAACATACTGTCCAAGAGAGAAGGTAGTTTAATAGTATTGCTCAGACCACATACAGTGTACTAGAATCCATTTCAGGTGCTGCATTTAAGGAAGGACATAAACAGGCAGGAGTGTACACATATCAGGGAGACCAGGATAGTGACAAGGACTAGAGAACATGTCTTGTCAGTAGCATTTGAAGGAATGAGTGATGTTTAGCCTAGAAATCAGAAGACTCGGGAGACATGATAGCAGTCTTCAAGGGATGTGGAAGAGGAATTGGATTTGTTTTGTTTAGCCCTAGAGGGCAAACCAAGAAGCAAAAAAGAGAAATTGCAAAATGGCTGCTATGGGCCTTCCTGAGGAAAAGCTTCATATCACTTCAGATTTACAAACTTATAATGAGCTGCCCCTGGAAGTGATGGTTTCTCCCTCATTGGAAATCTTCAGGCAGAGGCTTCGGAACCATTGGGATATGTTGTGGAAGTTCAGGATAAACTAGAGAACTTCAGAGTCCCTTGCAACTCGTAGATTGCATGATTCTGATTTGGAAAGTTAATTGGCAACATTGACAGCAGTGTTAAACATTCTTCTACTTGTAATAAGTGTAAAGATGAGAATAGAGGGCTGGACCTTTGATTTCATTGGTGGAATATGCCCAGCACTGACCTGGGGAACTGCCCAGAGTGCTGAGAGGTGAGTTAATGACTTGCTTGGTCTCACAGCCAGTATATGTCAGTCGTGGAGTTTAAATGCCAGTGTTCCTGGCTCCAAGACCAAGCTCTCTATCCATTATACCATGTTGTCTCTCATAATATAGTCAAGATTCTTAAGAGGTTGTGTAGTTTAGAACATAGAGCCCTAGACTTCAAGTCAGAAGAAGTCAGTTCAAATCCCAGCTCTCCTGCAAATTACATCATTTCTGTAGGGCTAAATTTTATGGAGGTCAAGGGGAGAGCCATTCTTACAACATATCCCATTTTGTTGTTGGAAAGAAAGCTTTAATTGGCTAAAAAAAAAGTCCATTCTTGTTTTGATCCCTGTAATTTCAGCAAGGTGGTCTATGGCTTAGGCTTTGGGGCCCATCAGAACAAGTATCTCCAATACGACATATCTTTAAGTACTTGAAAGTGCAGCTCATACCCTCTATAAGTTTTCGTTTCTCTAGGATAAACATCCTCGGTCCTTCAGTCAGTTTCCAAAGCCATACCTGCAGGTGAGATAGGCCAACAGATCAAGCTGCTGAATACCACATGTGGTACCACACAAAGCTATAAAGTAAATAAGTTGCTTTTCTTATGAAGCTCATAAACTGTGAATGCATCTCCAGAAAAGGAGTTCCAGAACCATTTCAAATAATGTCGATGTGGTTGAAGTTAGACGTATATGTAGTCAACCAAGGGGATGATAACTATGAAGGGGCAACCCTCCCCTGGAAAATGACAGTTGACATGTATATAGCACTTTTTGGAAGATTATTTGTTTGTTTTTTAATGGACATTGTCTTATTAAATTCTCCAATTTGGTGAGGTCTAATTAGAGCAGAGTCTTACTGATCTTCTGTAAAATGAAGGAGTTGGACTAGATGGCTGCTACAATCCCAGCTCTGAATCTGTGATTCTTTGTTAAGAAAACCCAGGCCAAGTGGGGTTAATTAAGCTGCATGCCTACTGTCAAACAGGTAGTAAGTAACAGAAAAGAGATTTGAACGTAGGTCTTCTTAATTTATATCTAGTCTTCTTATTTCTGCTCATATAATTGCCTTCCTTTGGGTTAATACACTGTGGTACGATTTTTTTAAAGACTCTTTCCTTATTATCCTACCTTATATGTGGCTGCTGTAGTATTTTAGTACATTCCTCAAAAGTAAAAGCACTTCTAAAGCAATTAGCATTTACAAATTGAAGTTTTATTTCTTCCAGGATACCTTTCAGTGGAGGAAATATTCAAAGAAGAAAGCACAGCTCTCATCTTCCACTTTTCACTGTGCTGTTGTATCTTTTTTCCCCTTGAAATGTGTATATCTTCTTAGAGTGGATTATCTAACCATGGCTTTATTTAATATAAGCAGCTCAGATTTCACCAGAGGGTAACAGCTTTAAGTCACTTTAGTTGTTAGAGAGAAAGGTTTAAACTGACAAAGTATAAGAGCCACATATCTCAATTTCCATTCCTGGCTCCCAGCCACACACTCTATTTCCCCTTGTTTGTTAATGGAAGACAATAAAACAAGCGGGTATCTGAATCCTTTTGTCCCTTGATGGTTTGGAGACTAAGCTATTGCCTTGTTATTTGGGGTGCTTCTTATTCTGGCATTGTTGGCCTTTAACATTTTTCTGATCTTAATAACCACTTGGATGAATAGCACTTCTAATATCTTATTAACAGATCTTTGAGCATATTTTCTCATTACATTGGGGATACTCGATATAGAACGAAAACTCCATTGTTTTTACACTGTGATCATCTGACCACAGTAAACTTCAGTGAGAGAAAGTGTTATTGTTTTTCATCAAAGTAATAAAAAGCAACCCTGTTTCTGAAGGTTTGGTGTAATTAATATTATTCTGCCAAGTAAACACTGCAGGTAAACATTAGCAAGTACGTAATATGTTCAGAAAGTTATCGCAAGTTACATTAAGAGCATAATCTTCTCAAAACCAAACCATTTCCAGTCTGAATGCATGGTCTTTGTTATATTCAGTTTTGAGCAATCAGAGAGGCACTGTGCTGCTGTATAAATAGAGAGCTAGCTGGTCTCAAAGCCAGGAAGGCCTGAGCTCACGTGTGACACATAGTGGCTGTGTGATCCTTTACAAAGTAGTGCTCTTTTCAACTTTCTTAGATGAGAAGTTGTAGAGAAAGGTACTGACTTGCATTGATAGTTTTCTTACCTGGAAATCTCAGTGGAATCACAGATCTAACCCCTATTCCAGTCCCAATCTTTGAATAATTAAAATGAGATAGAATTTGACCAAAAATGATAAAACTACATCTCAACATTTGTTTTATACTGAACTACATTTATCCTAAAGTGCCGAAATTTATACTTCCTAAATCAATCCAATTTATTTCACCAATATTAGAATTTAATTGAATGGATATTCAAGTGTGATGATTTCAAGAAGCAAAATTTTAAAGGATGTTTGTCTTATTAGTATTTTCCATCATAAATGAGAACAAGATCTCTTCTATTGATTCCTTATTTGGTAAGTTCTGTTAACTTAGGACCTTAGGAAAATAGTATCATAATAAACAAGGTTATGTAAATTTTCCTCCCTTAACTCAGATCCTTCAATTCTGGGTGTCAGAAGACCAATAAGCCCTTTCCACTTCAGGATTCACAGATTTACTATTTCAAATGAATTGTATTGCTTATTGGAATGCAAGAAGAAAATTGAGCTCATGTGGTTTTGTAATTAAGAAAAGTGAAGTGCATTACTTTAGACAATATTTTAATTGACATATTGTTTTTCTTTATATCTTCCCATTTCTGCCCCTAAACACTGAATTATAATAGAAACCTCTCTCCTAGTTTGTTTATTCTGAGGAGGTGATTTATTCAAGAATTGAGTCTTGTATTACATTTAGAATATATATTGTCTTAGTTAATGAATAAACGAATGATTTTTGTATTTTGAGGAGGAAAGGTGGAAATCTTATGTGAGATGGCCATTCTTTTTTTTCTATATGCTTTTTTTGATCTTATCACAGAAAGAATTTTGGAAGAAAGAATGCGACCATAAAATCTTGTTGTAAATCCTCTCTGTCTTTCAGATGTCTTTTGGAATATGAAATACGTTTCTAATAATTTTCAAATCCACACTTTATTTGGAATTTACCATTGGGTTTTGACTTGTTCATTTTAGATAATTATGTGGTTGACCCATTTGTTATAGATATATCAGTAAAATATTAATTCTTTTAGAGTTTATAATATATGCACCTTCATATAAATCCTAATAATACTTTATTTTTACTTTTTAAAAAAAAATACAACTTGCCTAGATAGCTAATAACTCCTTTATAATGGTGTGGAAGGCCAGAGATTAACAGTATAAACTAGGTATGTTATGTCAAGCTTTTGCTTTTTTCAGTTGTTCAGTTGTGTAGAGCCTCATGATTGGGTTTGGGGTGTATTCAAATATATGAAATGACACTCCTTTTTATAATGAAGTTCTCCTGTATTGGCAGTAGCCTATGGGATACAGTTCATGTATCCTCTCTTTGTTGTGGTCATATTTTCTATAAAAATTCACAGACCTCATTTTCCATTGAAATTTAATTTTGGGAATGTTTAATGGAAAGCTTCTTGTAGGCAAACAAAGACTTAACTAATCAAGCACTTTAAAGGACTAAAGAAACAAACACTGACACTGCTGGTGAATGGATACAGAAACCTGAACCAGCTAACAAAGGCATAATTGTTTATTCTTATAAGCCTTGACTCAGTGTAAGCACCGTATCCATTTTAAAAGCTATTACAATTATGTAAGGCTTACATTTTTCTCTTTGGCAATTTTACTACTGCAAAATGTATACTTTTGCCATACTTCAACCAAGTCACTCCCTATCTCCATCCCCCATTGCTTGGTATTCCACATATTTTAATGTATTCTGAGTCAATTCACAAACCCTCAAAACTTAACTTAAAAAATAAATCCTAATTAATATATTGTTATTGGCCCACAAGCTTGTCCGTTCTGACCTCCACCAGCAGCATTATATTGTTTCAGCTGCTTTAGGCATGCAAAGGGGAGTGAATAAAAAAGAATTGAAGGCCAGCATAGAACGCAGAAGGACAGAACACAAGCAAGGGAAGGAGCTGCGGGAGGAAAATGGCAGCCATAGAAGTAAGTCACCGGAGGTGAGTGAAAATAAAGGCAAAGAGGAGGTTCAAGGAAGAAGCAAAAGAAAGAAGTGGAGCCTGACAGAAAAGAATGAGAGGGATGCTAGTGGTCTATTCGGACTTCAAGTTAAAAAGAAGTGAAGAATTTTCCTTTATTTCTTTAGGCCAGTTCAGCCGTTACATATTTTTCAGCTTACCACCATTTCTGTACTTGTAAACTTTGCCTAGCTTTCTCTTTAATCTTGTATAAGTTTCATAACTATCATGATTTTGGGTGATATGAATAAGAAGACTTTAATCATGCAAGTATAAAGGAAATGTTCTCTGGAAATGAAGCGTGCTTTCAGTTCTCCACCACCTCAACCACAGGGCAATATTACTTGTTATTGACAATTGTTCAATACCTACACATGTGGATCAAGACAGTGGGTCAACATTTCCCACTCATAGTTTCTGTCAGGTAAGTATACTTGAGTTGTATAGATGAGATTGGTCATTTCAGTGATTCTTTGTATTGTATATCACCATAGAATCAGAGAGTTAGTACAAAGGCTTAGAAGTTGCCTGGTCCAAACCATATCTGAGCAGAAATAGCCCTTTATGAAAATTTCTAACAAGTAATCAATTCATTTTCCACTTGAATACTTCCAGTGAGGAGGAACTCACTACTTCCTAGGGAAGCCCATTCTACTTCTGGACATTTGTACATCTTAAGAAGTTTTTCTTTTTGTTTTCCTTATATTCTGTTTGCCTGAAATCTGGTGTTGAGTGTACAACTGAGATCATAATTAAAGTAAAGAGCTTAGCACAGCGTTTGACACATAGTATGTACTATGTAAGTGTTAGCTTATTATTATTGTAGAATTATTTAATTTTAGATTTGAAAGAGACCTTTAAATGTCTTCTAGTCCACTTCTATCACATGACAAAGGAGAAAACTCAAGCCCCAATAAGTGCGATGTGACTTGCCTGAGAACATAAATCCGGGAGTAGAATATGGGTTTTATTCTCAGGCCAGAGGCATTGTGCCTGCCCCATA
Source organism: Phalanger gymnotis (assembly GCA_028646595.1). Classification (NCBI taxonomy): domain Eukaryota; kingdom Metazoa; phylum Chordata; class Mammalia; order Diprotodontia; family Phalangeridae; genus Phalanger; species Phalanger gymnotis. The sequence goes on along the minus strand of CM053622.1, from coordinate 130,344,380 downwards.
CTTATGTTCCCAATTATTACTTTTCAATCTTGCCTGTGTTCTATTTATGAAGTTCTAATAAATTGTGCATAATCTTAATGCTGAATCAGTCGATCAGAAATATTTATTGAATGTTTACCATGTGCAAGGTGTTGTATTTGATACCAAAGGGAGAACGGAGAAGAAATAAAGTATAGGCCTTGCTCTCCCTTTGCCATTCCAAGCTGATAAGCTTATTACATAGAACAAAATTAGAGCTTTCCAAAATGTCTTAGGCTAGCAGTAGGTTCCCCCTCACTGGATATTGTCAGGAAAAGGCTGAGTAATGGCTCATCACAAATGTTACAGAGAGAATTCCTACTCAGGTAAGGGTGGACTGGAAGACACCTGTAGTCCTTTTTAGCTCTGAGATCTTGTGATTCTGTGAGATAAGTGCCAGCATCAAACCTAAGTGTCAAGTGAATGGTAAGAATAAGTAACTCCTGGAGTTCAGCTAGGAAAGTCAGGGAAGGCTTGGTTGAAGAGTCCTGACTCATTTGAGATGACCTTTGGAAGATGGATAAGATTTAGAGACTTAGAAGAATGGGAAGGACGTTTATAGCTGAAGGAAATGTGGTGAACACAAGAGTGGAAGCAGGAAAGCATAAAGTATGTTGGAGTGACAGTCGGTTGACTGGTCTTAACAAGTAGAATTCTTGAAGGAAATGTGAGGGAAAACTTTTCTGCATCTTTGAATTGTTATTTACATATCCTTTAAAAATCAAAATGTAAAACAAGCAAGTTATTAACATTGAATTCTTTTTTGAGTGTGAATAGACATTGGGTCCTCAATAACCATTTACTAGGAAATTTAGTTTTCCTACCTCCCCATCTTCCTTTCTTTTTGTCCTTTTAGTATTTTTTTTATCCTGTTCCTCATCCTTTTCTTTCTCTGTTCTTTTCTTCTGACTTCTCCACTCTTCCCCTCTTCCTTCTTTTCTTTGCTTCCTTTTCTTTCTGTCCACTTTCATTCCTCCTTCATTTCTTTTCCTCAGTTTCTGCTTCCCTTTCATTTTTAACTTACTCCTTTTTTGTATTCATTTTACTTTATTATTTTCTTTCATTGTTCATTTCCATCATTTTCTTCATCAAGCCCTGTAGGTGAATAGTCTTAATGCTGAAGTTTTTCTTGTTTATAAAATTTTCAGATAATTAAACATATTTTACTATTATGTAGAGAATTTCATGGTTGTAAGAAAATTGTTTTTAAAATAAAGTAAAATAAAAATATTCAAAACATAAGGGAAACAATATCAAATCAAAAAATATTTATTTGGCACTTACCATGGCACAAAAATCTGTTTTGAAAGAATTGGAGAACTTCCTTTCATATGCCTCAGTTCTAAATATAGATGACACAAGTACTATCAGAAGTTCTGAAGTTGAGGAGAAAGGACTCGATCTACATAGCATTAAGAGAAGAATATGTGTCATAGGTCTAGAATCCCATATTTGAAGTTAACAATTTGTGTCTGTGTTCAAGGGAAGATTCTTCAGGGCTTAAATTACCAGTATTTTCCACCAACTCTATCAGCTTTTAAAGAGCTGGGACTACTCTATCATCAAGGACACCATCGGACACAAACGGATAAGCTATAAAAATGGAGCTAAGAAGGGTATGCATTACGTACAGAAAGGCCCATGTGATAGGTATGCAGAATTACTTCCTAAGACTTCTGTAACTTTTAAGATTTCCCCTTACCTTGTTATTATACCTTTGTAGCTCCTAACTCCCTGGACAATATTAATTCTTCCATTTGTCAGGTATATTGTATTGAGGCTTCTTCGCGGCAGTTGATTTGGGCCTAATGGCTGCTGAGGTCTCTTCCCCCTCAAAATTCTGGGATTCTTATTTGGTCTCCCAAAATGTCAGTCTCATGGCTTCAAGCTGTTTGTATCCTTCACCCACCTCTGGCAGTCTTAATGCCCTGGAGGCACTCTCACAGATGAGGAAAGAAACCCAGAAAGATTAAGTGACTCAAGTCAGGCACTGGGCAAATGATAGTGGTGAGACTTGAAATCGGGTCCTCTGATTTCAGAGTCTCTGGTTTTTCTACTCTACAATACTGTCACCATTCTGTTTGTGTATCCAATATATAAAGAGATAAATATGCACAATAATAGGTGGAAGGAGAAGATAGAGAATGCTAACAACTAGGGGAAGTCTTCCATAGAAGATGGTTATCTGGTGGTTAATGGAAACCAGGATTCTTGAATGGCAGAAATGAATAAGGAATGCATTGTAGGCTTGGTGGATAACCCAAAATGATTGTTTCAGGAAAAGTCAGATGAGCTAAATTAACTAAAATGTAGAGCACATGAAAGGGAGTGGTGCAAAATGATTGTGGCAAGATTGAGGGAAGGGAAGAGAATGAACATGTATATAGCACCTGCTGTGTGCCAGGCACTGTGCTGAGCATTTTACAGATTTTATCTCATCTGATCCTCACAACCCTGGGAGGTGGGTGTTGTTATTATCCTCAATTCAGAGTTGAAGAAACTGAGGCAGACTGAAATTAAGTGACTTGCTCAGGGTCACACAGCTGGTAAGTGTCTGAGGCTAGACCTGAGGTCTAGAACTGTCTCCATTTCTGCAGCTGCCTCAAACAGGGTCAGACCAGACTGTTAAGATCTTTAAATGTCTAGCCGAGGGGAGCAGTACTTTGAAAGTTCTCGCGTGGAGGAGTGACAGGGTCAAACTTCTGCTTAAGAAGATGGTGTGGGGAGCTTTGTGGAGCTTTTCTAGACAGAGGCACGTGGGAGAGTCCAGGGTGAAGGGGAAGGCGCTGGCCCTATAATTACAAAGGGGCCGTTGAGCAGTGCCACAGAGGAGTCATTAACCAGACTGGTCGATTGATGGCTTATGAGTGGTAAGAGCAGAGGGAGAGAAGACGCCTGTGAGAGGCCTAGACCTGTGATTCCTTTAGGGAGGAGCTTCCAGTGAGGACCTTTCTCTGCCCGTGCAAATTGGCACCTTCTCTGTGCTGGGGCACTGGTAGGTTGAATGACTTCTCTGCGGCACCTGGCAATTCTGCGTCAGAGGCAAAGACAAGAGAATGTAGAGGAGGCAGCACTGCAGAGGATCTGTGTGCTCAGAACTACCTCTGCACCCGTGTTCTTCCTAATCACTTCCTTCTTTGTTAGCTATCATTTAAGACATGTTTGAGTATCTAACAAGGAAGGAAGTGATTATGAACAATCCAAGTAGCTTTATCAAGGATAGATCATTCCAGATTTTACTTTATTTCTCGTTTTGTCAGGTTTACAAAATTGGTAAATTAGAAGAATTCTTTCATTATTTAGCAAAGAATTTGATAAACTATCGATTTTTATTGTAAAAAAGGCACAAATATGGACTAGATGCATTTGGACCTAGTTGAAAGACCAGACTCAAAGAGTAATTGTTAATAGTTCAATGTCAACTTGACAACTGTACTTGAGTACTCCAGGGATCTGTAATTGGCCCAGTAACTAACATTTTTATCAATGACATTAATAAGGTCAGAGATGGCATGCTTATCAAATTATCCGATGACAGTTACTACTGGTTGTCAAAATCAAGATCTCCAGAGACCTTGATAGGCTTTGAAATGAACCCAATAAGATTAAATTAAATAGTAATAAATATAAAATATCTTGGGGATTCACAAAATCACCTTAATAATCAGGGAGGTATAGTTAGATAGCACTTGGTCTGAAAAAAATTGTCAAGGGGTTTTAGTAAACTGTAAGTATGATGTGATAGCAAAAAAGCTAATATCATTTTAGGCTGAATTAAGAGAGTAATGGAGTCCAGAAATAAGGAGGCGATAGTCCCATGGTACTCTATGCCCTCATCAGAATTCCTCTGGAGTATTGTTCTAAGTTCTTGGCATGACATTTTGAGGACTGGGAGACCAAGGTGATGAAGTGCCTTGAATCCAGATTATATGAGAATTAGTTAAAGGTTGGCTAAGAGGAGAATTAAGATAGATGTGATAAATGTGTTCAGGTATTTGAAGGACTCTTGTAAAAGGATTAGACTCATTCCGTTTGGCCATGGTTTGGCTATAGATTATAGAACCAAAGTAATGGATGGAAGTTGAAAAGAAGACAATTTCAAGTTTATACCGGTTAAAAAAAAAAAAGTTGACAATTAGAGCTGATTCTAAGGGGATGTCCTGTCTTGAAAGGTTATAGATATGTATCATTGAAGGTCTTCAAGCAAAGTCTCCATGACCACATATTGGGATTCCTTTCAGGTGGACTAGAAGGCCACTACTCATTTCCCTTTCAACTCTATAAATCTGTTATTCTCAGATTTTGTTTATTCATACATATATCTACTGAAGAACTACAGATGGCATCAGTTAGAAGGGAATCAGACCAATCTCTCCTTTATATCTCTCCTAATTAACGAGCCATCAAAATGGCTCCAATATAGATACAGAAGTCCTTGTCCTTCAAGAGCCAGTAGAATTCTGGATAGTATTTTAGAGCCAAGATTTGTCCAGTTTACTTCATATTGAAATCTTTAAATGTAAACAATCAAGATGTCCGAAAATTATTCTACCTTTTAAATATACTGAAAAAATTTAAGTATCTTTCTTAATTTATTCTCCTTTAGCAGATGCCTTGAGTAATAAACTCAACACCAATAGGAAATGGAAACTGAACATTGAAAGCAAAAATCACTGAAAATTCAGTATAAGCTTTTGGTTATTTTGGTGTGGACCTGGGATTTCATTGATACAGGGAAATTCTGGGAAAATGCTTCCTGCAGGTGAGCGGGTTTCAACGGCAGAACTCAAACCCCGATCTTTCTCCTGATCACAACACCAGCTTTCTATTCCATATACCAAAGTTGTTCTCAAGCATTTAGTTGTATTAGTCATTCTGGTATGAAGTATCTTGCATAAAGTAGACAACTAATAGTTTATTGAACTGTAATTACTTCTTTGAAACACCACTTTTATGATGCCATTCTCCTGTTCAGAAGTCTTTGATGACTCCTTATGACTGACAGGATAAAGTGCAAACTCCTTAGTCTGTCATTCAGGATGCCTTTCACAGTCTAGTATGAGTCCACTCTCTGCCTGTGTGATCTTAAGAAGTCATTAATTTCTTTGGTTAACCTATCACCTTTCCCACCTGCAAAATGAAAAAATTAAACTAGATAATCTCTAAGGCCCTTTCTAACACTGGACCTGTGATCCTGGGATTCTTTAGCTCTTCTTCCTTTTCTTCATGAACCCTTTGCTTCAGCTCAATATATCCAATAACTGTAACCATTCCCCCATTTGAATTTTCTCTCCCCTAGCTTAGGCACTTAATAAATGCTTGTTGACTTACTGACTGAAATGTTTGCTCATGCTGTTCCTCTTGCCTAGAATAACACACCCCATTGTAGCACTATGCCTGGAACATAGTAAGTGTTTAATAAATGACCATTGATTAATTTCTTGACACCTTCAACTCCATCCTCTCCCCCATTTTGCTAAGCAAAATTCTGCCCATCCTTTTGGACCTAGTTAAAAATCTTACTTCCTGTATGAAACACTCTCATAATATGGTCTTCTTGGAACTCCCATAGCACTTTCTATCAGTATCATCCAAAAGATACTTACCACATACTGTGCAATATCATAGGTATGATCTGTCTTCTGAGCTCCTTCTCAAAGGCTATGTCAATAGAGTAGAAGCTCTGGCAGCTCCTACAAAAGCTTCTAGTACAGGTCTAGTGATGAAACCCTTTCTTGTCATATCTATTGTTAATATTTTCTGTTTCCTCAAAACAATTTGTATTTACTTCTATTTGTAAATTTTGCATCCTCTCCATAACTTCTTACTACTACCACCAACACTGACACCCTACCCCTGACAAAGTAATATGCCAGCTCTGCAAGGGCAAAGACTCTTGTTCCTATAGTTGTATCTTCTGGCAATAGCAGCAGACCTTGCACAGAACATATGCTTAATAAAATGTTAAAACATTTAAAAATAAATAGAAATGAATTGAAAGAATTAGCTCTAAATTTTACTACTCCTAATATAACTTATATTTACCTAGTTATTTTTATGTTTTCTCCCCCATTAATATGTGAACTCCTTGAGAACATGGATCATGTTGTTGCCCTTCTTTGTAGCTTTAGCCCTTAGCACAATGACTGGCACATAGCAGGTGCTTAATAAATGCTTATGGCCTGGCTTGATGGTGTGCATATGTCTTCACGTTCTATTAAAAGGACATGATTTTGCCTTTCTCAATTTTTTTTAATATGTTTAGTTTTCAGCATTGATTTTCACAGGAGTTTGAATTACAGATTTTCTCCCCATTTCCACCCCCCCCCCACTCCAAGATGGCGTACACTCTGGTTGCCCTGTTCCCCAGTCAGCCATCCCTTCTGTCACCCCACTCCCCTCCCATCCCCCTTTCCCTTCCTTTCTTGTAAGGCAAGATAAATCTCTACACCCCATTGCCTATGCAACTTATTTTCTAGTTGCATGAAAAAAAAAAAAACTTTTTTTACTTTTGAACATCTACTTTTTAAAACTTTGAGCTCCAAATTCTCTCCCCTCTTCCCTTCCCATCCACCCTCCCTAAGAAGTCAAGCAATTCAACATGGGCCACATGGGTATCATTATGTATAACCCTTCCACAATACTCATGTTGTGAAAGACTAACTATATTTTGCTTCTTCCTAACCTATCCCCCTTTATTGAATTTTCTCCCTTGACCCTGTCCCTTTTTGAAAGTGTTTGTTTTTGATTACCTTCATCTCCATCTGCCTTCCC
>CM053622.1:130280860-130337088 GCA_028646595.1 Phalanger gymnotis | reverse complement strand
ATTAAAAAACACGTCTAAAGCTGTCATCAGTTTACTTACATGTGATGACATTTTGCATATTGAAATTTGCAGTTATTAAAATCATATAGGAAGGTTCTGACAGTTATGTTAAAGTAGAGAGTGCACATATAGAAGTGATTTACACATGTCTATTTCAAGCTATCTGGGGATTCTGGCATATGGAGCTTGGTGGCTAACAGTGCACATACCATACAGTACTATGGACATAGAACAAAATTTTAAAGGCTTCTATTCCAAGACTGTTGGAATGCCCGGTAGGCTCGGTGCAGGGTGCTATTCAGCTTAGATCAGTTGAGGGATTGGTAGGGGGTTGGTTTTTAAGAAATTTACCAATTTAAGGAGAGTTTAAAAACCTTCAAAAAGGAAATAATTTACTCCTTCCTCACCAGTCTGATCATATTAATGTCTGCTTACAATTGTTAAACTGATACAAATATAGAGAATTAGTACAAAAGATTTATTGAAGGCATTGGAATTTTTGGGTAGTTTGTGCATGGCTTTTCATGATATTCATCATGTGAGATTTTTTTTTTCTTTACTTGGGTAAGAATGTGGAAGTCGATAAGTAAACCTTCCTTTTCTCATTAATTCTGTGCAATTTAGCTCTAATTAAGCTCTATATCTGTAAGTAAAGTTTATATTATTAGATATGTAGAATTAGAATTGCCTGGAGAATGGTTTGAAATTTTGCCACCTGACTTCATTTTTTCTCTAAAAATGTTCTCTAAAAATAATTTGCAAAAGTTACTATTACACAGCTTTACAAACTGAACATTTAATACAAAATGTAATTTACTTCATACTTTCTTTAAATGTTTTAATTATTGAAAAGAATTTTGAAATAATATTCAAGACATCTCTTTTTCTTTTGTAAAATTTTTAATTGCTAAGTCTCTTAACTTGAATATAATGTAAATGTTGTGCATCTGTTACTGGGAGAACTAGAACCTTCTTGTAATGGGACTTTGTGAACTTCTGTATACAGCTTGTGGTTCATTCCATAAATATTTGTGGGTCCTCTGATGTCCCTTCTGGGATTTTATCTGTGACCAATTTATACCACAGCTCTTGAAAGACTTTGTCAATTGTTGAATATTTCAACCATTTCTTTTCTTCAGACATTTTCCAAATCTTTTTTTAGTTCAGTCATACAATTTATTGCAAAATCACAGTGTTTGAAGGGGCCCACCAGCTAATAGCATAAGAAAGAACCTAGTTTTAGGTTGTATTTCTTTTCTTGGGACAAGTGTGTACAATATTATAAAAAAAAAAAACCTCATGATAAAGTTAGTGAACTCTCTTTAAGGCAACCTGAACATATACATTTTGTAGGATACTAATAATAGGTCTTTGGCCCTGATATGACAATTTATTTCCAATTTAAATTTAGGAAGGTAGAAACTAAATCAATTTTTTTCTCCTAGAATAACTGTCAGGATTTTTCTAGGAACATATCTAAAATGTGTTTTCTATCTGTTTTCTTTCCCCTCCCATGTAAAAATTTTCACATGGCTGTTGTTCTCTACCACTGTTTCTTTGTAGTCCTGTTTTCAGTGCATAGCAAAGGTAGCAATAGAAGTGGTTATATATCTTTTGTTGTAGAGTAAGCTGATGAGAAAATCTAATTTACCTCACCAAAATTCATTTTAAAACCAATTCCTCATGAATATTTAATTCCTGAAAATGAGACATATATATGAAAGTCCTTTGAAAACTGTAACTGTACAAATATAAGTTATAGTTATGATATTTCTGTAAGGCCAAGTCCTAATCATGAAACTTTAGCATTTAACATAAAATCTTTTTTTAAATCATCATAAAGATATGAAGTCTGCTATAGTCTTCATTTCATAGTCACTAACCAAATTATTTTTCATTATAATCCATAAAGACGAGTATATTATTGTTGGTTTGGAAAGCAATATTTCAGTATCATGACCAAAGTTCTGACACTAAGTCCATAATTCTAAATAGAATTTTAGGAGAAAACACTTTGGCAGATTTTCTCGCACCACTGAACTACAAGGCAAAGTCATTTTATAAATCACAACCTTAAAAATTTTGAATTCTTCTGAGTTCTAGGTTGACTGCTCATTAACCATTACAGAGACAAAAATGAAATAATTCCAGCCCTCAGAAGCTTACATTCCATTAAGGATCACCATATACACATACACATGTATATATATTTATGTACATATATATATATATGTGCATACATATACCTAGATGTATACACATATACAAATTATATATATATATATGTAAATGATATACAGTCAACACAAAGCATGTACTAGTATCATAAAAATTTTAACCATGCTGTTGATTAACAATGTGGTAGCCTTTTGTAGTATAAATGCTCCCAAACTAGGCAAAATCTGATAAAAAAAATTAAACAAAGCTATTATATTTGTATGAACAATAAAATGTATAGAGGATTCACTTTTATCAAGTTTTTCCTATGAGTGTATGAATGGATCATAGCTTTTTCCTTGTGTATTTAAAACTTCAAGTCTTGTGCTGTCTCCTGAATGCACTTTGTAGTTTTTCCTGTGGCAAAGCATATATATTTTAATGCTAAACCACAGTTAGAGGCAAAGATGGGATGTATATGGTTCCCAAAAGTAGTGTGAAAATTAAATTATCGGACTTCAGCAGAATTGTTTATACTTCTTCCTCCTTCCCCCTCCTTTTATCTTTGATTCCACCCTGAATTTTCCTTTCATATAAAAAAATGGAGAACACTAATATATCTTTAAATAATTGTCATTTTGGTGTTTGGCAGGACCTGTTTAGTGTCTGGGGATATTGTGGTCCTAATCCTGTAATGTGTAGTGTTTGGTTGCAAATAACCTCTTTTTAGCAAGTTGAGAGATATCAGGCCCATTTGTTATTTAGAGTAACTTGCCTAAAAGCTCAATTTGAAAGCACCATTGGCAGAATGAGTCCCTGTCATGTTCTTCAGCTGATCTAGTGTGAAGGCTTTGGGTTTAAATTTGGCACTCACAGAGTTATGGTGTATTCTGTGGCTTCCTGTGGCAGGATGTAGGTTTCTAAGAATATGTTTCTACTTGCTGCCAAAAGCTACCTCAATACCAGTGCTGAAAATGACTCTAAGTCCTACTGGCATGGATTTTGGAATGTTTTATCAACTATATTTAACCCTTTTTAATAATGCTTTTATTTTCCTCTGGAAATTCATAGTACTTTAGAAAAGATTGCAGATGAATAAAGTTTGTCAACATGCCATAATAATATTAATGAATTCTAGAAAAAAAGCATTTTGTACATCTTTAAGATATATTGTGCCACTAAGTGTATTTATTGTGTAGTTGTTATGATAGTTGATATATAGTGAATTACTGTTGTATATAACAGTAAAATGTAATAACATGGAATTTTATTATTGTTATCTTTGTTATTTAATCCCATCATTTCATGAGAAGTCTAACAGAGTGATAAGAAGAGTAAAGTATTATCAAAAGTTCTCTCAGGAACTTGTCTACAGAACTAAGCTTAGAGCCGATGTAGACATCCAAGTTGTGCCAGAAATACCGGACCATTTGTGGCATCAAAATCATAGGGCTTTTTATAGAGAATAGCCTGAGATAGAGGAAAAGGCAGAAGTTTCTGTTGTCATCAGCAACCATGACTCATCAATAAAACTGAACTCACAAAATCACCACTTATATTTAGTTTGAAATAAAAATGTGGTCAAAGAATGTGTTCTCTTTAATAAGACTTTTCCAAAGGAATAATTAATTATTAATTTAAAATTTTGTAATTATATATCTTTGTATCACTTATTAGAAATACCTTGATTAAGTGTTTTAAGTACACTGAATAAAAACATATTCCCACCCACCCCCTTTTTATATGACTTTACAATGTCTATTTGTATATTACAGTGTACAATGAATACAGAGGAAAGTTGTGATATAGAAGGTTTTATTGGACAATGCACATACTGACCGTATCACTCCACATTTTCTCATTAAGAAATGTGAGGTATCTAAAGAATTCCTTCCACATATTCTGAACACCACTTCTCTTTCTAAAAATAACAAAAGAAAAATATTTATAATGTCATTCAATATCTTATGAAGATGTAGAATTAATAAAGTAATCTTTTGATGTAATGGTACAGGTTTAAATCCTGATTCCTCAAGCTCAAATTTGAGAGCAATCTCTTTTTTCTTTGTTGTCTTGAACTCTTTCTGAATTTCACTTCTCCAACTTAAAATAAAGAATATTCTTAAGGTAATTGATGGAGCATCACCTCAGTGACATGATGCCATAAGTGATCTCAAAGATCACACATTTCATCCATTTCTTTTTCCAGATGGAGAAGCTGAGGCTCAGAGGGGTTTAGTGACTTGCTTATGATCATAAAGCTTCCAAGTGCCAGAAGTGTTAATAGAATCCATTTCTTTCTAACTCTAGGTTTAGCACACTAGCTGCTAAGCAATGCTGCCTTAGAAATATATGCCCAATATCTGTAAAAAACACAGCATGTTCACGTAAAACTTCTTCTAGCATTTTAAATTCAAGTTACCCTGTTGACAATATGTGGCAATAAAAAGTAACTCTTAAATATGTGGCTGAACTCTAAAATACTTCTTTTGATGAAACTTCTAGACAAAGGCTACAGGATTTCTAAGTGTCTTTCCTTTCTGTCTTTTTTCTTACCTGTAGAGTTGCTCAATCTGGTGCTTATGCCAAATTTTACAATTTAAGAAGTATATATTTTAAGGTAATATTAAAGCTTTAAAAAAAAACCAGAATTACTTAGACCTTGTGGATGAAGTTTTTTTTAAATGAAAAAACTTCCCGACAGTAAGATCCTTGTTGAGTTATAAATTTCTTAATCACAACTTTATATTAAGTCCAGTAATAAGGTAATGTGGCATTTTCAATGTAAAATTCTAAATGCAATTATTTAGAAAAAATAATCTAAGCTCTCTATAAAAGAAGCTTTGTTTTTATGAGTTTTTAAGATGCTCACTGATAAACAGATCCAGAACGTAATGTGTAACTCCTCACTACATCGTGAGCCCTTGGCTAAGTTTATGCCAGGTTTACTTATCATTTAACAGATACGTGAAGCTGTGTTTTCATGGGTGTCTCGGTGTGACAGTGTGGCTGTAGATGAGATAGATGTGCAGGATAAAGAATGTGTCCACGATAATGCGTGTTCCAGAGAGCCGCTACTCCTTAACTGTATTGACTGGTATCCAGGTATGGGTTTGATAAACTGACACAACAGTGAAGAGAACCCCTGTCCCATGTCAGCTTATCAAACACACTCTGGACAGTTTATCCTTTTCACTGAATCCTTCCCTACTAGTGAAGTCTAAAGTGCTGCTCTGTTGTCTTGAGGCTCCTGAGTTCAGTGAAACGCAACCTCAGCATTTCCAGGTGATTTTAAAGAACACCTGATAAGACTGAGGTATTGTACCACAGAACTGTTTGCATCTTCCAATTACTGGAGAAAAATATAAAAACCCCAAACAATTACAGAGGAAACATTGTTAAGTTTGGTAATTAGATATGAAATATCTTGGAAAGTAAACATTCAATGTTATATCCTAACACTAAATTGACAATTTCGATAATCATGCTACACTGTTTCTACTTTACAACAACAAAAAACTTACAAAAGTACCAGGTATGTTTTTTGATCTTTTCTTCTTAGTTCATTATTTTATCCCACAAAAAAAAATCTCTAACTAGCATTCACTCTGAGCTTGCCCCCAAAAACCAATTCAGTCAACATTTAAATATTTATCAAATAAATTATTCTTGCCAGAAATATCAACCAGCCTTTAATTCATACAGATGTCTTTTGTACATGAATTCTAGCAATTATAATTGCAAAAGTATTTTAAGTAAAATGTTAACTCGATTAGATTTTTTGGGCTCATTAGCCCTAAATATTTTCTTTGTACTTTTTATTCAGTTTTCTTGTATTCATTCATTAATAAATAAATATTTCAATCTACAAAAGCAAGTGAATCAGCTGTATATGCTATCATATACCACTTGACAGTGGATGTTTCCACAGTATCTTCTTTTTCAAACAGTGTCAGCAAAAAATTACATTATGCAGTTACATTACCTTATTACTGGAGAACCATTTCTGTGTTGAAAATAAGGACATAGTATATTAGTGCTGTGTAGAAGTAGTTCAGCTTAATTCGGGGAAATTTCTGTATGCAAGAGCTTTTTGAGCAAGGGACCACTTTTAAATGTGTCTGGTCACCTCACAGGATATGTAGAGCATTTCCTGCCAGTAGGATTAGAGGAAGGAAGCACAAGGCCAAAATGTTTGATGTGTGATGTACTGTAATTCCTTTCATGTGTTCAGTGGCTTTTATATGATGATCAGTACACTGCTACCAATTGTGACCATAGTGTGGTCCAGTTCATTCAAACTGACCTTCCATAATGTTGTGCCATTAACCACACCTAGCAGCAGTAATATAATTAGGGATAACATTCCCTTTGAAATTCCCCCTCTTTCACATTTCTTTTTAGTAATAAAAATAATAAGGTAATAATCTTGATAATATCCCATGGAAGTTATCATCAGATTTGAGAGGCAGCTTGTGTCTGCAGTAATATGAGCAGACGGACTTTTCCCCTCATTTTATGTTGTACACCTCATTTCTGGAAATATTATCTCCTGCCCGCAGGCCCCAGTGGTAATTTAAAGGTCGAGAAGAAAGACTAGCTCTGAAATATAGTTCTTCCTGGATGTGAGAGTTTGGCAGGAAATGTGTTATTGATGAAACAAACCCATGTCAGCAACAGTAGGTAAAAATAATACCTTAACTTTTATAGAACAAAATGTGAGCTTTGGAAAAATGCCTCAGTAATTTTTGTGTTATTGCAGTTTATTAGAAGGTGGGAAATAATAAATTGGCTGGTATTTAGAAGGTTTTTTCTAAGTATAAAACTTCAATTTTAGAAAAATTGTGCTGTTATAATAATCATATCCTTCATGCTTCTGCTACATGACATTTTCCTTTTTTGTTTCCTTTAATCTTCTTATCCTTTGGAGAATTATTTCCTTTAGCTAGATCTAAAATATATATCTTATAAATATTATATATCCTTTATACTTTTGCATCTACCTCACAAGGTTGTTGTGAGGATTAAATGAAATAATTTCTGTAAAAGTGCTTAGCACAATGTCTGGCACATAGTTGGTGCTCTATAAATGTTTCCCTTACCCTTTATACTAATTTTTTTTCTTAGATCTTTAAAAATTTTAGCTTCAAGATGATTTATGTAGACCGGTCAATCTTTTAGAACTTGACAGTGGTAATTCTAGAAGAGAAACTTCTTAAGTAATTGTTGTATATTGGCTGAAGGAAAGAAACACTTTAACTTTTGCTTATTTACATTTTACGAAATACGTCAATTTCCTGAACTACAAGTATACCATATCCATTACTCTATATCTTTTAAAAATGCAATTGTGCAGAATATGCAATGGTATGTGTTGTGTGTATATATGTGTGTGTGTGTGTGTTATCACACACAATATTTTACATATTGATAGGTAAATCTATATATATTTAACACATATATGTGTAGGTTTTGATCTGGTTTTTCATCCCTGTGTGGAGATCCCAATATGTAAATTCCCTTCATTAATACAGATGGCACTCATCTGTAAATTATAGTTTTAGAGAATTGTACAGGGCACTGAGAAATTAAGTATTCTAACCATGAAGGTAATACTTCTAATTCCATGGTCAACCCTCTAAATACTGTGATGTCTTCCTTTATATACATATAGCTATTAAAGCACCTGAGTGGCACAGTGTAGTTAAAAGTATAGAGTGTGGGTCCTGGAATCAGGAAGACTCATCTTCCTGAGTTCAAATCTGACTTCAGACATTTACCAGCTATGTGACCCTGGGTAAGTCACTTAACCCAGTTTGCCTCAGTTTCCTCATCTGTTAAATGAGCTGGAGAAGGCAATGGCAAAACACCTCAGTATCTTTGCCAAGAAAACCCCAGATAGGGTCATGAGGAGTTGTACATAATTGAAACAACTGAACGACAACATACTTATATAGACACATTTGCCATTAGTCATAAGAGCAAATTCTTTGAATTTTACTTGAAATAAGGTTAAACAGCTTATATTTCTTTCTGGCACAGTTTTCATTATCAAAAATGAGTGTAAAATAATGTATTTTTCCATCATTTGTAATTTTTCTTTTTTGTTTTTAAGAAAAAAGGCACTTAAAATTTTTGCTTATAAAGAAAAAACTTTACATCATGGAATATTAAAGAATTATTATTCATTCATATCCTTTGCATTTTCACAATATTTATTACATCTGCTTTGTTTCATCTTATAAGAATGTGTTTCACAGAATATGAAAGTTTGGTTCTCATCACCACAGCCTAACTCACATGGCAAGTCATGACATATGTTATTAATATCGAACATCCGAATAGCCATAATAAGGAATCCATTACTGTATAACTTAATGTATTAACATACTGCTATTTGAAAAGTGAAATTATAGTTTTTAAGTGACATTGCACATCAGGGATTGTTCCTGATGCTCCTACTCAGTGAACTTTTTTTAGAGCTAAATTTACTGTAGCATTTTTGCTTCATTTAGTAATGTTTGTTAGCAAGAAGGTTTTAAAATATATAACTTAATGTAAAAATATAATTTATGTATTTATTCTTCTAATCCTAATTTAATATAAATGTGTTAATAAAACAGGAAAAATATGAATAACAGATATTTTAGATCTATTTGGCTTTTTTCTGTCATGGAAGCAGTGTTAAATGTAGGGTTGGAGGAGAGATTGATAACGCAATTACATCTTTTAAAAGATATAGAGTAATAGATGTAGTGTACTTGTAGTTCAGGAAACTGATGAAAGGAAAAAGACGTAAGAGGAGGTATGATGGTTATCTAATCTTTTTCCCCTCCCCCCACAAAAAAAATAAGGTACCTTTTATCTTTGTTAATTTTTTTATTCTAAAGGAATACCTTCCAGTATTATTGGAAAGAAAAAAATATTAGAATTCCCCAGGAGCTAGAGCAGGAGTAATTTTAGCCATATCCCTTTTAAAAACTATTTGATGTCCTCATTTCTCAACACAAATTTTTATTTGAAATCTGGGGCCCTGTACCATATGCTAAGGTGTAAAGACTCTTCCACCCCACCTTACCACTCCCCTTGCTGCTGGATCCCATGAACCTCTCCTTCTAAATGCTCTTTTATGGGCACGTGAACCAGTAGGATATTTCTTTAAATTATTTCCTCAGACTCCTGCTTTAAAACCAGTCCTAAGATTCTAAAGAATGCCTGCCTATCTTTGGAAATAATTTTCTAAATCATTTGTGCATGTATGCATGCAGGCGTGCGTGCATGCGTGTGTGTGTGTGTGTGTGTGTGTGTGTGTGTGTGTGTGTGTGTGTTCTGAGGCAGCTAGATGTCTTATTTGCTTTTGGATTTGTTTTGTATCCCAAACTCAAAATATTTAAGTGTTCTGAATTTTGTGTGTGGTCTCAAATCCTTAGTTACACTAACTTTAATGTCTTAACTGTTTGCTTTCTTTTTATTGCTTGGGATTTTCTTTTCTATTACAGAGTAATTTGTTTAGAGTATGCAGGGTTATGGCATGGAAGCAAAAGTACTAAAGGTTAAACATTTTCACTATCATTTTGTTTATAAAAATGGCAAAGTGTATGTTGTTAAGTTTATGTGTTGTTTTTAAGTCTCCTTGGTGCTCTTTATAACCTCTGTTGTTTAATTATAGCTTAGGAAATAATCCAGTAGATATTTGTTTATACACTGCATTGTACACTAATAAAATTTTGCCATGGTTATGAAGATCTTCATAATTACTCATTATTTGGCCATTTTTGGAGTTAAGATTACAAATGGCTATTATTTTTATAAAATTGATAGAATTGGTAACCAAAACTGATAAACTTATAAAAGTCTACTAGAAAAATTTCATGCAATATTTTACTCATGTTGTTCCTCCCTCATGAAACCCAACTTAGTTTAGTACCTGTCTATGTAGAAAAACATCTCTTTTGCTTATTTGCTGTACCTCTAAAGCTTCACATGGTATTTACATACTAATAAATATTCTCTATTGTAAGTGTTTTTAGATATTCTAGCAAGTTCTGATATTGTCTGGTCATGAAATTGTTAGATGTTTTTCTAATACTTCCTTTTAAGACCTATTGAAGAGGTTCTGCCAGTGCAATAAACACTTGAAAAATAAAACTTTCATGCCAATTAAATTTATTTTTGAAAATAATATCCTAACTGTATTGGAACCCCCAAATTTTCAATTCCTTAGAAACATAGACTATGTGAATTCTAAATTCTAAGTCATATCTTGACTTATGGATATTTCATAAAAGAAGCAATCTTTCTTTTTATCATCTTAATCCCATTTCAAGTGTACATATATCAATATGAAATCAAAGGACTGTATTCATATGCTAATGTATGAAGAATACCCTTCCCTCCTTCACTGTTGGATACCATGAATTACTTCATAGAGTACTTTATTAGCACCTAAATCATTATGATTTTTTTGGTTGATTTCCTTTCAACCCTCTAACTTTCAACTCAATCCTTTGAATATGAAGAATGTGTGGCATGTGTGCACATACATGTATATATGTGTGTATAATTGTAAATATATATACATAAACACACACATATATTCAGCAGGTTTTGAGCCCCCTCCATGTGTATGTGCTATTAGAGATCCATCAAGGAATAAATTTATCAACCCAATGACAAAGGAAAAGGACATAAGCCTGAAAAAATAGCTCATAATACCAGGCAGTATATGAATACAAAGTTAATGATAAATATAAGTACCATAGATGTTCAGAAGAGCAAGTATAGTAGTTTAGAGTTGATACTGAAAGAAGTCACAGAAGAAATAGGTCTAGAATGAGGCCCTTGAAGGATCATAGACTCATAGAGTCAGGCCTGAGTAAGAATTCCTCTACTGCTTATCTAAAAATATCCTACATGAAGACTCCCCGGTGATAAGAAAATTAACTTTATCCTGAACCTACTCATTCTACATTTGGACATCTCTGATTGTGGGGAGTCTGTCCTTACAGCAAACCTAAATCTGCATCTTGCCAACTTCTACCCAGTGCTCTACGTTCTGTCCTCAGGGGCAAAGCAGAACAAGACTAATTCATCTTCAACAAGATAGTTCTTTAAGTACTTGAAGATAGCTGTATCACATTCCTTTCTGAGTCTTTAGTTCACTAGGTTAAATATCTCTAGCTCCTTCTGTGGCCCTGCCTCAAGTCTGTTTTCTGTATAATTCATCCTCCACACAGTTGCCAAAGTGATATTCTTAAAGCACTGATCTACCAACTATGCCAGCCTAAAAATGTCAGTAAACTCTAGCGCTTTGCTTTTTAATAATAATAGCTAACCTTTATATGGCATTTAAGATTTGCATTCTCATCTTTATGTCCAACTCCTTCAACCTAATGTTGTAGGGTATGATTTTAAGAATTTCACTGTCCCCATCACCTTGCCTTGGATGTACACCATTTTGTCAATGTATTTCTTTAAAGTTGTTAACCATAATGGAACAGTGTAATGCAGGTGTGCAGTAACCAGGGTAGAGAAGAGCAAGTCCATCACTCCTCCAGTTCTGGACACTATGCTTATATTAATGCAGGTGACTATGGAGAAAAGGAAGTTGGAGAAGACTGCTTTATGTCAGACTTTTGATTCTCATTGAACATGTGATCTGCTCATATTTCCTGTTCTTTTTTTTCCACATAAAGTGCTTAGCTAGTGCTCATTCTTTCTGTAACTATGTACTTGATTTTTTGATCCCCAATATAGAATTTTACAATTAAGATAATTATTATTAATTTAACTTAGTACATCCTTCTAACCTGTTGAAATATTTTTTGGTTCTGATACTTGAATATATTAGCTATCCTCTCAACTTTGCGTTTTCTATAAACTTGATGAGGCTATCATCTATGTAAATCATAGCCTTTCTATTATATTTTACAATCCAAGAGGGCTAAGGCTATGTCACTTTTTACCTTTGAATTCTTAGGGCCTAGCACAAGGTCTAACACCTAGAAATAATTTTGTAATGTTTGTTGCATTGAATTAAAGGGCCAAAGACATAATCCTATGAATCCCACTGTCGTTCTCTTCCAAATTTACACTCATCAATCCATCAACAACCCTCTCTGGATCTAGACATTATGCCATCTGTCATTCAGCTAAAATTTCTCCATCTTATTCATGATACTCATCAGAGAAGTTGTCTAATTCCTTGTGAAAATCAAGGTCTACTATATCTATGTAACTCCACTGATCTGCCCACCAGTCTACCACCTCATATCAAAAAATGAAATTAAATAGTCTGGAATGACTTGTTCTTGATGGAATAAATCATATTATCTGTGATCAGCTTTCTCCCTTTCTAAACCTAACCCATGGTGCAGAACCAAAGATCTGAGTTTACATGGACTAGATTTAGTCTTGTAGATATCTACAGGGGCAATTTTGTAGAATTATAAAAGAGTTTATGGATCTTTTTGCAGAGTAAGAAATCATTTGTATACATGTTTCAAATGTATTTTCTAAGACATATGCAGAACAGAACTCAGATATCCCAACTGGCTGTCATAGGTTTTACTGATCGATGTGGAGCAGTTTTATAACTAGTATTCAAGTGAGGAGAATGATAATGATGATAATGGTAATAAAAACTTACATTTATATGTCACTTTAAGCATCACAAAACACCTTCCTTACAACGATCCTGTCAGTTGGGACATAGTATAGACCAATCAAGTCATAGTAAAATTCCTTTAGCTAGACTTATTTATACAAGACATTTGACTTACAAATTTCTGGTGCTTGGGACCTTTTTTTGCAGTTCATGCTATGTACTATAGTCAGATCAATTTTCCTAACAATTTCTGAATGTTCAAATAAATACAACAGAATTTAAACTCCTAACATATGCACAGAACGATGCCAGATAATGAAGGAGGTTAAGACATAGTTGTTGGGCCTAGTTGGATTTACAATCTAGCAGGAAAGATAGGACATAAATATGAATCAAGATAAAAGCATAGCAGATGCAAGAAATTGTTACTTAAAGTAAAAGTAAAGGAGCATAATTTCTGATTTGAAGAGCTCTGGAGAGATTAGGGAGACTTCTTGGAGAAATCATTTGAGCTCTGTTTTGAGGGATGGATAGGATTGCAGTAGATAGAAACAGTGAGGAGGAGGTCAGGGACATTCCAGAGCAAAGGTAAAGAGGCAAAAGAGCATAGGATATATACAAAGATATAGGGACATGTCTAATTCAGCTGGAGAAATGTACAATGTAGTGAAAAGAAGACCGAACTAAGCAACAGGAAGCTCAGATTTGAGTCTCAAATCTGCAACTAAAAGCTATATGACCTTGGACACGGCATTTGACCTATCTACCTCAATATTTACTCTTTAAGATGAAGGGGCTAGACTGCCTTTCCTTAAAATCCAGTTCTAATTCTAATACTCGGTAATTTCACAATTCTAAGATTAAGTTTGCAGTGATTTGAAGGAAGGGTTAGAGAAGGTTGAGACAAAGAAATTTTGATTTTGCTCAAAATCCTTCAGTGGTTCTCCACTGTCTGTTGACTAAAGTGCAAACCTCCTAGACTTCCTTTCAAGTCTTCACAGTTTTCCCTCAAACTGCCCACTTCATATAACTTGGTATCCTATATTACAGAAGATGGTATTCAGGAAACATCTCCTCCATGAAGCTCTGTCTGATCCTCTCAGTTGTTAGTATTCTCACCCTCCTCAAATTACCTTGTATTTATTTATTTGTAAACATTTTGTGCTGCTCCCCCCTCCATAGAACACAAGCTTCTTGAGATCAGATACTGTTTTATTTTTATGTTTCATCAAATTGAGAAGGAAACGATGTGTATTTGTATTAAATTTGTATTTTGTATCAAAGCCCTAATCATTACAAGCTCTTTCACCTGGAACTGTGTTCTTGAGTTAGAGAGTTACTGGTTTACTGAGTTCTAAGTTGTATACAACAAAATTAGATGGAATCTAGCTTTTCAGAGTACCTGAAAAGTCATTCGTTAAGAAGGAAAAGAGACCTGAATAAACAAGGCCAAAATAAAGATCTAAGAAAAGGAAGTTGTAGTTGCAAATTAGATATTAGCAAAAGAACGAGATGGATTAATGGGACCAAAATATAATATAGTCAGAGGCAACTAGAACTGACCTTTTTATGAACAAAAATGCTTATTGATAGTCTCTCGTGGCACCCTCTATGATGTTTGAAGGAATGTATTTCTGGCTGGCCCTTGCTGCCCAATCAAGCCCTGAACCATTGACAAAAGTAGGTTAGAAGGTAGAGCACGTTTAAGGAGGCTTTTGGGAAAGGAGGAAAAGGAAAAATAGGTAACAGTTCAGTATCACATTGGAAAATACCTAATAGGCAATGGGCAATAAAAGCATGACACTCATAGTAAGTAGGTAGCTCTTCATTATATAATAAGAATTAGCACACAAAATAACCGATGTCCAGTCATCTATGCCAGATCTCTTGAAATTTTTCCTTTAAATATCACTTTGTTTTACATCTCATAACTTTATCATGCCCTAATTATGCAAATTAGAGTTTGCTACCTAGGATTTGTTCTGAGAACTAAGCAAATTCAGCTTGCATTTCCATGACTTTGTTATATTAAATATCATATGCTCTTTCAGATGTCATGCTCCCTCCAGGCTTCTCTGTAATTCACTGTCTAAGACTGGATTGTAGAGGAGGTACAATGGACATCTGTTTTATATCCGGTTCTAAACTTGGCACTTGGCTCATGGCCATAGTTCCATGAGGGTTGTGGTTGCACTAGATCCTGCAAACTGCATAGGATTGGCTTAGGTCAGGACATGAATGGAAGGCCCCTAGGGAATAAATTGGTGCCATCTATAGTTGGTATATATGATACGTGAGGAAGGAGAAAGGGCACTAAAGAAAACAAATATGGGAAGAAAAACTAAAACAGACCAAGAATGTGCAGAGAAAGTCCAAAGGGGAACAGTTTTCAGGGTACTGAGGGGTTGACTGCCAAGATATCTGAAAGGAGAAGATTGGGGATGGAAGGAAATTACAATAAAATACAAATAAAAAAAAGGTATTCAAGAGGAAACGAGTAACTACTGAATCATGTGTCTGTTTTCTCATCTCTACAAAATATGACAATCATGTACATATTAATGACATCTCTGATGAAAAAGAAACAAAAGTTAGATAGTCCCTCTCCTCATGAAGCTTGCTAGATCACTTGGAAACTATAGCATTAACCTAGATGAAATGTGACGAGGGTCTTAGTAGGTAGTGATTGTGTGAGAAGAGAGAAAAAATCAAATATAAGAGGTACTGAAGTGGTTGAACTAAAATGACCGAGTGAATATGAGGATGAGTGAGAATGAAGAGTCAAGGTTCACTCCTAGTTTGGGAGCTTTGATGACCAGTCATTTTCTAGAGAGAAATAGAGAAGTAATATTCTAGAGGGAAAATATAACTGATATGTAGACATCTCAGGGAGCCCGATTTCATTTCAGTATAAGGGAGGACATCCCAATCTATTAAAAAAAATATATTGAGCTGTTTGGTAAGGTAATAAAGACTTTTCCATCTCAAATAACCAAGCAGAGATATTGTTAAAGGGGCACTTCTTTATGACCTTTCAGATCCCTTTCAACACTCAGATCCTATTATTCTACTTTATTAATTAGTCATAGTTTAGAGGTGACTTATTAACATTTTGTTGGTTATCTTGAGGGCCTGCCTGCCATTTCTTCAAAGGATAATCTTAGTCTTCTCTCTCCATATATTTGTACCAGCATCCCCAATTCCCACATTCTGTCCCTCCTCACTTGAGCCTCTTAGATGTCCTGGATGATGTCAAGGCTCAGCCTCAGTGCACGGCTTTGGAAAAGGTAATGTTTTCTGTGAGGAGCTCCAAGTACGCCACAGTAGTGAGATCAAGGAGGAAGAGTATGGATGAGCAAAAAGTGTAAACCTGGAAAGTCAGGAAGGGGCCACACTGTAAGTAGCGCCCATTTACATTTGATTCTGGAGGTAACAGGGAACCACTATATACTATTAAGGAGAAGGGTGACATGGTCAGATATAAGCTTTAAGAAAAGCAGTAAGGCCTCTTGTAGCAAGGGGCATAACTATAGAGCCATCAGCCAATTGAATTTAGAAGGACTAAAATAAACAAGCGAGAGAGTTCTCTGGACTACATGTTTCAAAAGAGAAAATCTGAATTAGACCTGTTAGTTAATTGGTTGACTAGTGACCAATAATGTACTATATTTTGTGTTGAATCTGCAGAAGTAATAAAATCAGAGTTGGATTAAAGTGATAAAAGATAATAAATCTGAAAGAGGAAGAATTTCTGCAGAGTTGGATTCAAGTCTATATGATTCATATCTAAAGTTGACTTGCAGCCATAGCACATTTAACAAGAAAATCTCAAAGTAGGAATAATGCCAAGGACCTGTGGAAGAGTCAACATAGACAGTAGAGGTAGGTAGGAGGTCTAACGATCTTTATTAAGGACACATAAATCTAGTCTCATTTTATTTATATGTTTAAAAGACTTTGAAGTATTTTATTCTGATTTAGAGTTAGTCTTCTTTCAAGGTCACCTGTGTGGGAATTCCTATAAATTTCACCACAAAATAAGACCATTCTAAATTCTCTCCTAGTTACGTGAAGCCAACAGTCATGCCAAATTCTTGCATGATCTGTAAATCCTTGTGGATTTTATGGAAACACACCTGTAATACATTATATATCAAACATAATTTCTGAAAATTCTTCTTATCCTACATAGGCAATAAATTATTGAGTATGATTACTTGGCAATTTACAGCAACAACAACAACAAACACACACACATATGTAGTTGTATTGTGTGTATATATATATATGTTAATGTAGTTCAATTTGTTTATCATTAATGTTAAGAAAATAAGAAAAAAATTAAATTATTTCGTTAGAAGAAAGGGAAAGACAATATAACCTTTTATCTATGTCTTAATTACTTTTAAAATTTATATATTTTTAAAATTAAATCATAATCTATTTTTTATCCTTTCTACCTTTCTCATTGAGAAAACAAACAAAAACTTATAAGAAATATGCATAGTTGACTATATGACCTTATAAAATATATATAAAGCAGATGTGGCTATGCAAAGTATCTGATTTTGATAGTATGAGGTGTTTGAGATATGGGAATTCCTTCAACCAGTACAAATCACAATTATTTAAGGTACAGAGAGATATAGTGACTTATGAAGTCTAATGTAGCTGTTACTTGTCAGACAGAAATTTGAATCTAGATCATTCTAACTCCAATTGCAGAACCCTACTCTATGACCTGTTTCTGTATATTCTGTTTGGTTAAATTCAACATCAATTAAGTGACTTCTTTCTGCAAGGCACTGAGCTAAGCAGGCACTGGGGATACAGAGGCAACATAGGCAGTATCTGCATACATGTAATGCCTCAAATTGAATTCTGGCATGGAAGAGCCAATAGGTCAGAGTAAGATATTCTTTTAGCCTAATACAACCTCAGAGGTTGGAAAAAGAGATCCGTGACATGGGGGAGGAGGCTGGCCCAAATCCCACGTAGATGAAATACCAGTCACGAGACTAGGTAGTGGTGACAGAAGCCCAGCAAGCTTAGGTGCTCTCAAGCTAGAAGCAGTAAGAGGACCTGGCAGTTGGTCAGAAAGAGATTACAGAGTACCCATGTGCTAGCATTGTATGTAGGACCAGATGCTGTTGGGCAACTCCATTGCCTATACCTACATAGTTCAAGGGCAGAGAGGAGCATGAAGAGTAAGTGGAATCCTTGAGGCACAGTATCACTTCCAGTCCCAAGGGAGGAAGTGCCCCGAGGAGTAATATCAATTGCAAATATTGGATTACCTGAAAGCCATGATCAAAGATAGAGCCTAGACATCATATTTTAAGAAATTATCAAGGAAAACTGTCCCAATATCCTAGAACCAGAGGAAAAAACAGAAATTGAAAGAATGTATCAATCGCCACCTGAAGGAGATCCCAAAATGAAAACTCCAGGAAGTATCACAGCGAAATTCCAGAGTTTCCTGGTCAAAGATAAAATACTTCAAGCAGCCAGAAGAAAAAAAAACTATTCAAATACCATAGAGCCACTGTCATTATCAGTAAGATTTGGCAGCTACCCCATTAAAGAAGCAGAGGGCTTAGTGTATGATACTCCTTGAGGCAAAAGAACAGCTCATTATCTGTACTGCCTATCCTGTGAATACTTAATGTTGGACAAGCTCTATAGGGTATCAATCCAAATGCATGTTGAAATCTGGATAACAGACATTCTTTATCAACTTGGTCTTTCCTGTGTGGGTGGAGAGGCCAAAGTCTTTTGAATGATTACAACTCTCTTCCAAAGGTTTTGCAGTGTCTTTGTGGCTTAGTACATTCAGCACAGTGTCAATGAGGAGCATGTGGAGGATGGGCCCATCCACAAAGAACCCCTCCTCAACCTAAACCTGGCACCAGATCTCTTCCAATTTTACATATTGCATGATATTTTGCTAGGAGAGCACCCTCAAATAGTTATTTCTGTTACATCTTCCAAAGAATCCTAAATATAATTGATGCATGGATAGGAAACACTTTGCCACAATAGAGCCTATAAGGTTACATTTCATTGTATAGAATCAAGTACTTTTTTGCAGTCAACAGATAATAAGTATAATGGAGTCTTACGGTTTCTACTAGGTCTTTTAGAAAATTTTGGCATAGTTAAGATGTAGTCCACTATTGAATGTTGCTTGCTAAATCCGGCTTATTCCCTATTGTTGCCCTCATTGAGGATGTGTCCAATATAATATACTGTATAGATAACTTTTTATGAAGATTCTGTATACATGATACAGTAGGCATATAGGTGAGTGGTTACTTCTGTTCTCAGTTACTTTTATTGGTATTAATAAGGCTGTAAAATGGAATAGGTTGTCTGCATGAGTTTCCCCTCCTTGGAAGCCTTCAAACAGAGACTGAATGACCTCTTGTTGAGGATGTTAATACGAGAGTTCCTTTGATTTGGAATAAATGGTTGCCAAAGTCTCTTCCGACTCTCAAACAGTTATTCTTTTCCATACTTTTGTTATCTTAATTTCCTTCAGATACCTTGTATATCAGTCCCTTGGTGCCCTCATAATTGTATTCCTTCTCGCACAGAGTTCCTCTTTATAGTCCATTCCATCTGTTTTTCCCACATTGTTCTCTGTGGAACCATTTCTGCTCTTCAGGGACTGATATTACAGTTAAAGTTCCTCTATCCTTGATAGAGAAAATATTTTGTTGAAATGAGTTTTGAAAGTTTCTCATCTTTCTTCTATTTCAAGTCTTTCCATTTTCACCTTTGAGATACTTTGGGATAATTCTGCTTAGTCAAATATCTTCCCATGCTTTCTTTAGACAGGTAATACCTTCTACTGCTTCTCTCTGTTTTCCAAGACTGTGCTGCTTATGCTCACAACCAAGCAACTTACTTCTTTGTAATATTTTTCAGACATGTTCCTATTCTAGCTTGATGTTCCCTTTAAAAGTCATTTCCTTTTGGCAAGTAAGTCAGATGTTTGCCAACCAGAATACTTTCTGGACTTATTTTTCACCTTCTTGAGGAAACTAATTTGCATGTGTCGAACTTCTGAATGTACTTATAGACACTATTGAAGTAATTTTTATTGTTCATTCCTTATTTTTAATTTTTAATAACTTGTTTAAATAGTTCAAGTGAAAGTTTTCTATACAATCTACAAGTCTTTGACCTCGCCATTCTTTTTCCTAAACCATACTTTCTTACATATTTCTCCTCATCTTTACCTTTTCCTACCTTTGCATTGATGTCTCCAAGTATCATAGTATATGTTGATTTCATTTGGAGGGTCTTAGGAATTCTTCATAGACTTTCTCTTCTACTTCATCCTCAAAATCAGATGTAATAAACTGTAATTTTTCATAGTGATCTGTTTGCAAATGCGTATCATTAGTACAGCAATGTATAATGACTAAATGGCCCACAAAATATTATTTCTTATTGTCTCTGAGTGTCAAACTGAAGGCTACTAACATTTTAAAAGCTGTCTGATTATTATACCCTCTGCCCTTTTCCCCTCTACTCTTTCACCATGACTACATTAACTCAAGACTGAAGACTAGTGGGGGTAGGGGGTGTTGTTTTTCACTGATACGTAGCCATGGCAGAAAAGAAAAGAAAGCTTTACAATTGTAACCAGGTTACCATCCTTCTAGTAATGTGCCTCTCTCCTTAATTAGCTAAATTAGTACTAAAATACACTCACTTGATCACCAGGGCCATCCTCAAAGTTATCTCAGTCATTAAATCCAGTTGGTGCTTGTCCTCCTCTTTCATAACCTTCAAGATACCAGAATCCCCTGCATGTTACCATAAGGCATCAGAGTAGGACTTGTGGAGAATACAAGGTATATTGCCCCAAAATGCCGTACAATTTGAAAAGATGCGTACTTTTTTCTCATTAAAAAAAAAATCAGCCATAATCAAAGAAAATATCCTTATTGTACTTTAAAGTGTATTGTTTATCCCAGGCACACCCATAGCTGGGGATAATCCTCATTATGCTAGGTAATGGATATGTAAGGAAAAAAATGAAACAATCCTTTGTCTTCATGGAGCTCACATCGTGCATGACTATATACAGAATACAAGAAATGAAAATATAAAGAAATGGGGTGGGAAGAGGGTGTGCACTGAGGACAGACATCAAGCAGGAAGGCCCAGAAGTGGCATCATAGTCATTAAAAATCTGGGTTATAAAAGTTGGAGATATAAGATCTTATTATGAGGTTATATTTAGAAGGTGGCATTCCAATCAAGGGTTCAATATCAGTAGAACCAAAGTTTTGAGAGGTTCTATATTCTGCAAACAAATCACAGAAATGGCTATATTATTAATTCTCTTCATGCCTGTTTCTGTGAGAGGCTGTGTGAATCTGGCACTGATATCTAGCCTCCCCTAAATTAATTCCATTTAGATTGTTCTCATTGCCACTGTCAGCATTTCCCTCCATGGAGATGGCTATGTGGCCTTTAAGAGATAACACCTTCTAAGTGGCAGCAGACAAGAACAAAAAATTGATCAGAGTATTGAAAACAAACATGTAACCAGTTGTATATCTCTGTGAAAGTTGATGCATAGGGTTGATTAAGCACTGGAGTGATGTGCCAAAAGTCTACAGCTACATATTGTATGGCTATTATATGTCCAGCATTCATGGAGTGTGTTGGTTAAAGGATTTAACCTTTTGGATGAGAATTGGGGACCAGACTAAATGGTTCTCAGTTCCCCATCATCCTACCAGAGCAAATGTGTAGGAGTAATAAGCCCCACAAAAAAAGAAAAAAAAAACCTCCCCACTTCTGACCACATGATTCCCTTTGCAAAGGCACAGTCTAGCATTTCTCCCTGTGAAATTTAAGATTTCCTCAAGATATCCCAAAGTATCAAGTTACTGTGAATATGACACAGCCTCATTGTTAATAGTTATTTTCACCTTTAATGTTTCCCTTATTTGCAGCTACCTCATTGAGGAGTTCCCTACACTGATGAAATTTCAGGTCCAGACCAAGTTTCCCAAGGCGACCTTTCTCATTGACCACATAGTTCATAGGGAGAAGTTCCAACTCTGTAGTAGTGTTGTATCTTTGATTTTTTTCTCTCCTCTACAGCTTCCCTTTTTATCTGACACTACTAGTGTCAGTGTCTCTTGATGGGAAGCATGTGAGGAGCTATTTGTTAATGTTTTATTGTCCTTTACTACTAGAAGAGATGTGAGCCCTGATCATATAGTTTTGAATCTTTTTAAATTCTAAAGCTTCCACCTTACCATAGACTTCTTATATAGCATTAGAACTTCCAATTGGTTATTGCCTTAAGAGTACCACCCTGCTCAGTGACCTAGCTCACCCTCCCCAACTTGTATTCACATTCAGGATTGAGGTACCCTAAAGGTCCTCTACCATGAGTTTTGTGGATCCATATCCTAAAACTTTATTGCACAAGAGTCCCACTGATGAATTTACTTTCCAATGTAATTATCAAGAGCGCTCTCTCTCTCTCCCTCCCTCTCTCCTTCCCTCCCTCTCTCTCCCTCTCCCTCCCTCCCTCCCTCTCCTTTCTCTCTCTCTCTCTTTTTACAAAAGTCAGATGTGTTCCTCTGTATCAACAATGCTACTAGCAGCTGCTGTGGAGGTATAAGACCAACAACACCAGCACACAAGAGGGCTTCTAGCACCGGTTCTTTGATCTGCTTTTCTAAGGAAAGCAACTTTAAAGGGTTTACAATCTCACTTTAATTAAACATACATATATCATTCATTTAGTTCAGGGGAAAAAGTCAGCACCTTGAACTTCAGAGAAAACACAAATTAAAGCAAAAATTATATAAACAGACAAACAACACAAATCTGCAGATAGAGCTTCTGTTTGTCCATAGCAATACATATATAGTTACCAGAGAGAGAAGCATCAACATCTGGGTTTTCAAAGCCAGGGGGCTCCTTAACAGCTACCCAGAGTCTCATCTGGCCAAATCACACAAACACTCTTCCAATGAGTGAGCCCCCCCAAGCAAAATACTAACCTCTGAGTATATATGCACTTCTTCAGGGTCGGAGGGCGTCACAACCATGTGACTCAAACTCATGTGACTTATAGTTTGCTAAAACCCCTAGACAATTTTTTTCAGACCAAGTGCCTTTGATTGCATCTTACCTTTGTTTCAATCAAGGGTCTCTGATTGAATCAAGAGTCTTTGAGGACCTGCTTAAGTCACAGGAAAGCCTAAGTCACATGAGTTTGAGTCACATGGTTGTAACACCCTCTGACCCTGAAGAAGTGCATATATACTCTGAAGTTAGCATTTTGCTTAGGGGGCTCAATCATTGGAAGAGTATTTGTGTGATTTGGCCAGATGAGACTCTGGATAGCCGTTAAGGAGCCCCCTGGCTTTGAAAACCCAGATGTTGATGCTTCTCTCTCTGGTAACTATGTATATATTGCTATGGACAAACAGAAGCTCTATCTGCTGATTTGTGTTATTTGGTCTGTTTATGTAATTTCTGCTTGTAATTTCTGTCTGTGTTTTCTCTGAAGTTCAAGGTGCTGACGTTTTCCCCTGAACTAAGTGAACAATATATGTATGTTTAATTAAAGTGAGATCGTAAACCTGTTAAAGTTGCTTTCCTTAAAAAAGCAGATCAAGGAACCTGTGCTAGCAGCCCTCCTGTGTGCTAATGTTATTGGCCTTACAACCTCCACAGAAGCTGCAAGCAGCATTGTTGTTACACCCTCTTTTTTTGTAGGAGTACTGCTAACTGATATTTTCTATTCCTTCAGAATTCCTGCTCTCTCAGAATTATCTTGAAGGTAGATGCCTGAGTGCTTTGAAAATTGTTATCCCCATTAGTCAAGATCAGTCACTCTTCTCAACCCTAATTTCATCTTTTTAAGTGTCATCATCACTATATCTTATAATAATTAAGCTATTGAGGTAGCACAGTCCTAAGGTGATGATTTTACTGTTATCTCTGGTAAGAAAAGATCATCGTGGACACACGTGTTTCATTTCATCTAATGTCCTGTTTGTTGTCCTGTTTTCATCTCTAAATGCTTTTACATTTTGCATAGCTTGACACTTTCTGCAGGCATCTTCTCAGCAGCTTCCCTTATTTATGACCTAAAACCATTTACATCCTCATCCTCTATAATATTTTATATTTCAGTTCGTGTTACCCTTACTTGCCTGTCTTTTCATTTTGCAAGTGAATTCAGATGTTTTTCAACTGAGGTGGTTTCTGAGTTCTTTTGGCCTCTTTGATGTAAAAACTATTTTACTTCAATTAAACTTCTCTATAAAGATGATTAATTCAATCAATGTCATCATTGTTAGTCATTTCCCAGTTACTATTATGACATCTTTTTAAAACAGGTTCAGTTGGACATTCTCTAATCTCATGCACTGTCTCCTCATCTTCAGCCTTTCTTCAAATTGATGTTTATTTTAATCTTTGCCTAAACCAGTTGACAGTATTGAAAGAACACTGATAGTTATTCTGAAATGACTGTTGTTAGTCATCAGGCATATGACTGTAGTCATTTTCTTTTTAATGTTGCTGTTCAGTGCTCAACACATCTGGCAATTCTGTCTCTCATCTTGAAAAAGAAATATTCATAGTGTTACAGGTTTAAGATTTCTGAGTAGCTACAAGCCTTTTGTCTATTTTATATCTTGTCTATGAACCGTATTCAACTTTTTTTTGATCTCATCTTCCTATTAAAGTAACCAAGTATCAAGGTAAATATTTACTTAAGTTTAGAAATCTCGTCATGTTTTTTGTAAAAATTCTCAACTTCTCCATCTTCAACAACAGATGCTGGCACAGAAACTGCAAATTATCTTCATGGTAGCCTCTTTCCATATATCTATCATAAAGGGCAAGTTGAGACAACCAAATATTCCACAAAATAATGCCGCTTATTGCCTCTGAGCTTTCAGATAAACCAAATGTACTGGTAGAGAACTTGTGAGCTTTCCTTACATTTTAGTTGCAATTTATATTTATATCTTCTGTTTTCACTTATCATGATAATGTCAATATAAATACGATTCAGTTTTTCTAGTAGTAGAACAATTCACCAGTTGTTGAGGTCATTGACATTGAGGTCAACAACTAAATTGTGAGTGGATAATCTAAAAATTGTGTGATTCTTAGAAGCCTGAAACCACTATGATGCCACTGTCACTCCAGAAGCAGTAGGAAGTAAGACAATATTTGGATCTGCTTCTCTGTTTTTATCTGTTTCATGCATGGCTTTGGCCAAACAATAACAACAAAAACAACCACAATAAACAGTAATAATTCTTGAACAGAAGATTCTGTTTCTTGCTGGTCCACACTTGAAACCTTTGACCTGGTTTGTACCTAATGGAAGCACACTCTGCTGGTGCAGGAGTCACCTCCTGCCACAGGGAGGTTTCAGAGGAGGGCTATTGTACAGAAAATATGGTCGGGTTGGGTGACAAAAGTTGAGTAGAGTGGAAACAAAGGTAGCAGTAGAGTACAGAATATCTAGAGTTAGAAGATAGAAAACATGTGGGCACAAAGAAAACATAGTTTTTATCTAGTCACAATTTACAATCTATTCTCAAATATAAAAACCTCAAATTTATATATTCCTCAATTTAAAGGAATACTTTGAATATTCTACAGTTTTACTAAGATATATCAAGGAGAAATTAGTCATACTATTATTTTATGCTTGATTTATGCGAATATAAGATTTAAATGTAATATAGATGTATTTATATTAAGAATTCATAATATAGTTATATTTGGGGGAAATAAATATGTATGCTTTGAATTCTTCATCATAAAATTTTGTTTGGCTTTGATAGCGTGAAACTATTAGCCAGATTTCATATAGATTTCAGATTTTAGAAGGTATGAAATTCCATCCTTGGAAAAGAAATTAATAATTGGACATACTATATTTTGGCCTTTTGATCTTAAAAACACCTGTTTCCTCTGACTCTCTGGGGCAGCAAAGTTTAAAGAAAGTTTTTTACATTAAATTTGTCTTTTACATTAAAAAGCATAGAGAAACCATTTAAAGTATTCTGTTTAAATTTCATAAATTTTTAAAAGATTTTGTTTATTTAAACTTACTTCTCTGCATCATCAATCCTCTTTTGGATTACACGGCACAGTACTAATGAGGCCAAGGTCATAGGTTCAGTACTGAAATGGGTTGGTTAACTTTTCTATCCTCTTTGGCCATTTAGTACACCCTTGACCCCAGACCTGTATCCCAAGCCAGCTGTCTTGCAGATGTCTGACACTGATCACAAAGGGGAATAAGCAAACAAGTATAGGTAAATCTAAGCATATCTGTCAGCACTACTAGAAAATTAATTCAAAGTACATGTCCTATTAATGGCAGGTCAATAATATCATCTTTGTGTACAAAAGACAGCATGTTAACCATAAAATGTAACCACTGACAGTTTTTTAGTTTTGCTTATTTTTATCTTATAAGTCTCTTGTTAGGCTAATGTAGTTAAATTAGAACATCATTCCTACACAGTGAAAAAAAAGAAGAGAATAAAATCATAAACTGTTATCACTGAAAGGAACATTGAGATCTAGTGCACAACACATTTTCTTCACGTCGTAGGTACAAGGTTTTTTGTTTGTTTTTCAATCAAACTAAACTAAAACTAACCTTTCCACTTATACAGGTAGTTTTTCTTTTAGCCACAATAACTTAATGCATTTATACTTAAGTTTTAATAAATTTCATTAATATGCAGTATATTACTATAAACTCTCATCCCTTTCTTAGTATATTTTATTCATTTCTCCAGCTATGCAAAGCATAGCATCTCACTAGCCAATACTTCCATTGGGTCTTCACCTCCTTGTTTCCTTGGTTTTACCGTTACTACCTCTCTTTTACTCTTACTTACCTCTCTCTCTTCTCTTCCTTTTGTCCTATATTTCAGTTCTTCACGACCAAGTTCTCTCTTAATATGTTAATATACAAGTGAGAAAAGGCTATTGCAGCTTTATACCAAATATCATCTGGAACAGCAAAAATATTTAGCATTCTGGTTTATATTAAATAGTATAAATGAAATAATTAAAATTTAGACTACAAATGATAATTAATTACATTTATATGATGTTTTAATGTTTGCAAAAACTTTTCCTCACAACATTCCCGTGAGATAGACAGTACAAGTATTATTGACCCCATTTTATATGTGAAGAAATTGAAGGTCAGAGTTAAAAACTGATGAACTCACTGAAAAATCTCTGGCTTAAGTTTGGAAAAGTAGAAATCATAGACTGAGAGCTAGAAGGTAATTTAGAAGTCATTTAAGTCAACCCCCTTATTTTACTGAGGAAGGAACTGAGATCTAGAAAAGTCAAATGGCTTGGCCAGAGTCATATAAGGAGTGAGTGGCAGAGCCAGAATGGGACCCTGGGGCCACTGATTCTGTCAGCAGTGTTCTTTCAACAACACCATGCACTGCCCACTGCCTCCTGATTTATACATGTGTGTTTGTGTGTGTGTGTGTGTGTGTGTGTGTGTGCGTGTGTGTGTTTATATTTTGTCTATATGTTCTGTTTTGGACCTGTTAATTTTGGAATGTCAGAGCATATACAGAGTGAAAAGGAAAGAGGTGCCAGGACAGAAGCAGATAGATAGTTAGATTCGAGACATAGAGGTGTGTGTGTGTGTGTGTGTGTGTGTGTGTGTGTGTGTGTGTGTGTACACGTATGTGTGTGTATAAATGTTTCACTATGATTACCGGGGATTTCGTCATTGTGGGTATTCTCTCCATTTATGAAGATTACAGCTCAACCATAATGTAATAATTTAATAGAATTTCTTGGAAAGTTGATATAACCAAAAAAGAAATCACCCTCCAGCTAACGTAGTGATTGACCCTTAGTAAAATTAGGCCTTGAGTAACAGACATTTTTTTATTTTGAGGCTCAACTCAAAGCCTTTTTAAAAAGCCAGACCTCCCAGAGCTTGGAATAACTGTCCAGAATCCAGATAACCACTATGATAAGACGTTAGTGTAAGATATTGTATGAATAAATTATTCCTCAATGTTATATTTTGACTATTACCAAAAAAATTCTTCTTCCTTAAAAGTTTGCCACCTTTGGCACTGCCAAGGACCATAGATGTAAAAGCTTCTTGGCCACAGTCAGGTAGCTCCTTAGTGTTAGAACTGAGACCAGAACTTCAGACATCTACTAACAAATTCAGTCTTTTGCTTATCATTCTATACATTATGAACATCCCTCCAAAATGTGGTATAATAAAGTTGGGAAACAAAAACATTTGTTCTAGAACCATGTACTGTTTGCTGTGACCTACAGCAAGAATTCCATCTGGCAGCAGCAACCAGTGTACAAGAAAAACGGAAAATGCATAGCTGTTCTTACTCCATCCTTGTCATCTTAAGAACTATCTCCTCTTTTCCTCAGACTCTATCTACCCTGGGCTTGCTGGTCTTCTCTAACTATCCAGGCAGCCAAATTACAACTGGGTAATATTCTGTAAGAGATTAGTTCACAGAGGCTACCACAGGCAGCACTTCTATATTCATCTATGCTATTCTCTGTCACCTCCCTGGTAGTGAGGTGAAAGGTTGCTGATGTCTGACTTTATGATGTGTTAGACACATTTAATCAATTTCAGTTACTTGGTGAAGCATTAATAAATGCAGTGTTCTCTATGTACCAGGCCTTGTGCTAAGCACTAAGGACACAAAAAAAGCAAAGATAGTCTCTGCTGTCAAGAAGCTCACATTTTAATGAGATTGACAACACGTAAATAACTGCATATTCAAGATAGATGCAGAGTAGACAAAGGTATAACTAGAAAGGGCTTCCTACAGGAAGAGGGACTTGAAATCAGTCTTGAAGAAAGGCAGGGGTCAGAGCATTCTAGAAACCAGGGACACCCTGTACAGAGGAGTAGAGTGTTAAGTTCCAGCATCTCCAAGTAGCCCCCATAGCAGGACCATAGAGTATGTGGAGGAGAGAAAGGTGTAAGAAGTCCAGACAGATAGGAAAATACCCATTTATTACAAGTTTTAAAGAGCGCTTTATACTTGACCCTGGAAATAATTAAATGTCATTAAAGATGTTTGAGTAGAGTGGCAACATGGTCATGTCTTCACTTTAGGAATTATCTTAGTGACTGAATGGCAGATGTATTGAGAAGGGGAAAGACTTGAGGCAGAGAGACCAAATAAGAAGCTATTACAGTAGACCAGGTGAGAGGTGATTAAGGTCTGAATTAAATTTCTTGCTGTATGAATAGAGAGAAAGAGATACAAGATATATTGACAAAGTTTAAACAACAAGACTTGGGCAAAAGATTGGACATGTGGAATGAGTGAGAATGAGGAGTTAAAAATAGCATTGAGTTTATGAAAAGCCTGGCTACTGAAAGAATATTTCAGAGGGGGAGGAGTTCAGGAAGAAAGAGAATGAGTTCTGTTTTCAGCATTTAGAGATTTGAGATGCCCATGGTGTTGAGTGAAAGGAAAATGGGATAAGGACCAAACCTCGGGAACATCCACAGTTAGAAGGCATAACATTGATGAAGACCAGCAAAGTAACCTGTGGAGTGGTTGGGAATCAGATAGTAGAAGTATTATGAAAACTTAGAAAGAAGAGTGTATTCTGAAGGAAAAATGATCAACATTGTCAAATGTTGTAGAAAAGCTAAGGAGCATCAGGATTGAGAAAAGGCCATTCAACTTAACAAGAGATCATTGGTAACTTTGGAGAAGAAATATTCTGTTAAATGATGAGGTCAAAACCTGAATTATTGAAGGTTTAAAAGAAAGTAAAAGGAGAAGTTGAGATAACAGTTGTAGACTATTTTATCAAGGGATTTAGCTGAAAGGAGAGAAAAAAAGATATGGGGTGATAGCCGGAAAAGATGGTTGTATGAAGTTAGGAGGTTTTTTTTGGTTTGTTTTGGTTTGTTTGTTTGTTTTTTTTTAAGGATAGAGGAGGCAAACATTCCCTGTTTGAAGGAAACAGGGAAGGAAACAATAGTTACAAAGAGATTAAAGATGAGAGAGTGGGATTAATAGACATTGATAGCTGTTATTTTTTTTTAAGTCTTGTTTTCTGGCTTGTTTAACATTTTGTAGATCTCAATTGAGCTACATAAATGAATTGATTTTACTTCTTTATAGTGAGTTCCTAAGTTATGCCTATTCAGCAATGAGTAGTAAATGGTTCAACATGAACTGTTTCTTATATAAACACACAAACGGTCTGACACAGACTAAATCAATTTAAAAAGAAAAACATTAAAGCTATGTTTCCTGTTACATATTTAAAGTCTCCTTTGGTTGCTTATATCATATTATTGACCAACTCTTGTAGACTTGAGTTGATCCTCCTACACCACCTGCTGAACAGTTCAAATGATTTGGGAGAGAAGTTTTCGGAAGGGCAAAGCAATTACAATTATAACTCCTACATTTCAACAAGTAAAGCAGTTTTTTGTGCTCGGGGTAAGGAAGTCATGGTCTTCTTGGCTTACCTCCTTCCTGATTTGAATTGTTAGAAGGTTTCAAAGGCCACAATACGGAGGAGGGAGCAAAGTTCATAAAGCCTGGAATCGTGATTTTGAAGCAAGAAAATTTGAGTCTTATTTCAAGTTTAAAAATGCTTCCAGGATGAGGATTTATAATTATTGTGAATAATAATATATAAAGATTCATTCATGTAAGAGGTTAGCACTGTATTTTCTTTGAAGTACACATTTCTTATGTTAGATATTCCAGTCTTTGGTATGAACTGATACATTAGGTTTCTTCCCTAAAGACTAATTCCAAGTAAAATGTTCCATTAAAAGCCATTCTTCAATGATTTTGCTTTTTTGCAATCATACCTTAGAGCATTATGCTATAGAAACTTCGTGAATGAAATGAAAACACTTTTATCTTAAATAAAATGTTCTTGTACATCAATATTTTTAGTTATAGTCTACCACTCTTAGCCTACTTTTAAACTATAACATTTTTTGCCTATAGGAAGTAACATTCAAAAAGTTGTGAAATGGTTCCCTAACTTTAGTAACATCAGAGACAATGCTTTGAATTTTATAATGGCCTTTTCTGAAAAGTATGTATGTCATGCCTAAAAAAAATTGAAAATTAGTAACTCAGAAAGGAGAGATTTTATTATCTAAGTATTAAGAATAACAACAATAATAACAATAACTTTTACATAGTATTTAAAAGATTGCAAAGTGCTCTACATATATTATGTTATTTGACCATCAAACAAAGCCTTTGAGGTAGGTCCTATGTACTTATTATCCCCATTTTGCAGATGAAGAATTTGAAAGACAAAAAGATTAAGTGATTAAAATCCTTCATGATCTCTTCACCCTATCTTTCCAGTTTGATTGCACATTACTCCCCATCATGCATTCTGCTATTTATTTGACAGTGCTTGTTTCTCATGCATGACATCTCATAATCTTGCCTCCATGCTTTTGCAAAAGCTGTCCCCCATTCCTGGAATGCTCTCCCTTCGCACCACTGACTCTCTTTAAGACTCAGTCCTAAGTGTCATCTCCTTCAGTGGACCTTTCCTGATTCCCTCCAGTTGTTATCTTCTCCCTCCCCTCTCCCCAAAAAGCTTTATTTTTATTTTGTATAGAGCTTGTGTATTAGATTCCTGAATGATAGACATACAAGATCCGTGCTAACATGGAAGAAGCTATATCCTGCTCATCTCAAGTCTCAGCAGAAGATAAGCTTTTTGAAGGCTGGGACTAGACCACATTGGTACTTCAAAATACCTGGCACATAGTTGGTGCTAAATAACTTATTGATTCTCAGGGTTATTTGCTTGCCACAATAATGACGATAAATGCTGATCTTGGTTGGATGGACAAAGGGCTCAGGAAGGATTGTTTTCGATACTTTTAAAGTTCAGTTAGAGACATGCTGAAATTCCTTTCTGCAATGACTAAATATTAATGAGATTAATTTTAATAGGATGTGTTCACAATGGCAAAGGAAAAGAAAATGAGTATATACAAACTAAGAAATAATAGCGTAAGATAATTAGAGAGGATTGGAACCTGGCCTCAAGGACAGGAAGATCTAGGTTTGTACCTCACCTCTAACACACACTGGCTGCGTAACCACTGGACCAATCACTTAACTTCTCAGTGGCCCCAGACAACTCTCTAGAATTGCAGAGAAGTTGCAGATCTACATTAGTAGAGAGAATTTCTTCTACAAGAGTTCCCAATATCACTATATTTGCAAGCATGGACTGAAAAGAAACAAAAAAAACTACACAATCCCAGCCTTGGAGGTACTTAAACTTTGTATTCTAATGTTTGTACAAAGTTCCCTGGTGCCAGTTTAATCTCTTGATTTTATTTTTTAAGCCTTGGAGCATCATTCTGCAACATACAGTTTCCTTGTGTCATGAAAGATCATTCAAAACTGGATTTTTTCTACATGACTACCTTGGATCTTTATCATACTGCTTGTCTAAAAACCTCCTCTTACTCTTAGACAATTAGCCACACAAGACAGCTTTTTAAATATATATTCTACCTATATTCCTATGTAATCACCTAGCTAACCAGAGGTCCCTATATTTCACATAAAAGGGTAAAGGAATAAAAATAAATAAAAATACATCACATATAATTATAATGTATCCATATCCTAAAAGCAGAATAATTTTAGTCAGTATTTAGTTTACAACATATTTCACAGAAGATAATCCCTTTCCTTACATAGTTCTTTCTGTCCTGGAAGGCTTACATATAATTCGGACTAGTAGTTTAGTAATGAAGATATTTGAGAGCTTTTGTACCAGAGTGATTAGATAAGACTCACAGTCTAAATTCTGTAAAATTACTTATTGAAAATATAATAATATCTATATGAGACATTTAGTTTGAATATTCTTTCTCATTTATTCCACCAATATTCATGAAATACACTATGAATAGCAGTTGTCAAAACTGAGACGCAGAAGTATTTAGAAAATCAAGATGATTACTTCAAGCCAAATTTAGAAAGACAAGTCATGTCAGATTTACTTCATTTCCATTTTTGGTAACAGCAGCTAGGTGGCTCAGTGGATAGGGTGCTGAGCCTAGAGTCAGAAAGACTTGGGTTCAAATTTGACTTCAGATACTCACTAGCTGTGTGACCCTAGGAAAGCCATTTATCTCTGTTTGCCTCAGTTTCTTCATCTATAAAATGATCTGGAGAAGAAAATGGCAAACCACTCCAGTATCTTTGCCAAGAAAACCCCATAAGGGATCACAAGAGAATTGAATACAGCTAAACAACTGAACAACAATAAGAAACTAAAAGATCAGAGAAAAGTCTATAGATCTGTTGTGCTTAAATCTTAGGAAGGCTTTTAACAGTATTTTTCTTGATACTTTTTGTGGACTTAGATGATAGTATCGTTGAGTTGGTTCAGATTAGGCTGACTGACTAAATACAGCACATGTTGATTGATTAATAGATGCGTGTCACCCTGGAATGAATTATTTAGTAAAATATCATAGTTTCCCATTATTATTTGGCTCGTATTTGAAATTGTATAGCATAGCTGGCATGATTTGAGGCTGAGAGAATGCCAATACATTTGATGATAAAATTGGAATCTCCCCAAAAAATACCTGTGAGCTGATACTAATAACATTAAATTTCATAATCCCTGTTTTTGGGGGTAAAAAAAATCAAATGCACAAATATAGGCTAGGAAGGGAGGAAACATGTCTAGAAAGCAGTTCATTTGAACATGAACTAGAGGCTCTTAATAAACTAGTAATTCAGTGTGTCAGCCAAAATGGATAATTTGGAGGGACAAGATCTGTGATATCATTGGTATAAATAATTCCTAATGAATAAACTCTTTTTACGAATACCAATTAGTACATACTTTAGAATTTATAGGCTTAAAGAAATGCCTAAAGTGCTGAGAGACTGAGTGAATTACCCAGGAAAACATAGCCAGTATGGGTCAGAGACCCAGGACTAACTCAGCTCTTCCTGACTCCATGGCTAGGTCTCCAAATGCTGTGCTATACTACATCTTAATATGATCTTAAGCTATGATGAATAGTTTCCAGAAAGGAGAAGCCACTATTCCTTGTCTGCTCTGCCCTCATGTGAATCATTGTATCTAATTTTAGGAGCTACACTGTAAAAGCATCTGTCGTAGTTGTCATCATTGTTGTTGCCATCAATAATAATAGCAGCAACAATAGCCAACATTTATGTAACACTTTAAGGTGCCAGTAAACTTCACCTATGTTTATCTTGTGATTTCCTTGAACCCAGAAGGCACTGCTGAACGCCAACTGACAGATTTGAGCATAAATATTAAGTGCCTAGTATATGCCTGTCAAAATGGTAAGTTCTAGGGATAGAAAGAAAAAAATAATAATGGTCTAAAATTAAAATAGGCAAGGAGGGCAAAGCCAAGGTGGCAGAGAGAAGCTAGAAAGATGCCTGAGTTCTCCCCAGTTTCTCTCAGAAACAACATTAATCAAACCTCTCTAAGAATTCTGAAGCCACAGAATCTACAAAAAGATGGAGTGAAATAGTTTTCTAACCCAAGATAACTTAGAAGGACTTCAGGATAAAAGGAGAGTACAGCTCAGTACAGATGGAGTCCAAGCCCGCAGGAGGTTCTTAGCCACATCAGCCACATCACAGATCAGCAACCAAGGCCCTTTAGTCCTGGTACCACAAGCTAGCTGTGAGACTGCCAGCTCCAGTACAGCAGGCACACTGCCAGCACTGGAACCCAGGGTACAAGGATGACTAGACCATGCTACCCTAGCCCAGCAGACAAGCCACCAGCCCCAGAGGCCCTGGGGCAGATAGCCAGTGACCAGGCCCCTGGAGCTCAGTGCAAGAAACTTGGGACAGTATTCCCTGTTCCACAGGAGCAGAGTTCAACTTTTAAAAATAAGCAAAATAACAAAAAGGATCCTGACCATAGAAAGCTACTATGGCAACAGGGAAGATCAAAACACAAACTCAGAAGAATACAACACTGTCAAAATGCTTATATGCAGAACATCTCAAGCCCAAGAAGTACTCTTAGAAGAGCACAAAAAGAATTTTAAAAATAAAGTAAAAGAAGTGGAAGAAAAATTGGGAAAAGAAATGAAAGTTATGTAAGAGAATTATGAAAAAAAAAGAATCAACAGCTTGGAAGAGGAAGCACAAAAACTGGCTGACGAAAACAACTCCTTAAAAAATAGTATTAGTCAGGTTGCAGGGGGTGGGGCATGGAGTTGATCCACTGAAGAAAACAACTCCTTTAAAAGTAGAATTAGCAAATGGAAAAGGAGGTACAAAAGTTAACTGAAGAAAATAATTCCTTAAAAATTAAAATTGGGCAAGTGGAAGCTATTGACTCTTATTAGACATCAAGAATCAGTCAAACAAAATCACAATGTAAAATACCTCATTGGAAAAATAGCTGACCTATGAAATAGATCCAGGACAGATAATTTAAGAATCATTGAATTACCTGAAAGCCATGATCAAAAAAAGAGCCTGGACAGCATCTTTCAAGAAATTACCAAGAAAATTGCCCTGAGATCCTAGAACCAGAGGATAAAATAGTCATCGAAAGAATCCACTGATCACCCCCTGAAAGAGATCTCAAAATGAAAACTCCAAAGAATATTACAGCCAAATCCTAGAACTGTCAGGTCAAGGAGAAAGTACTGCAAGCAGCGAAAAAGAAACAATTAAAATATCGAGGAGCCAAAGTCAGGATTACACAAGACTTAGCAGCTTCTATATTCAAGGATCAGCAGGCTTGGAATATGATATTCTGGAAGGCAAAAGAGCTTAGATTATAACCAAGAATCAACTACCTAGCAAAATTGAACATAATCTTTCAGGGGAAGAGATGGGTATTCAACAAAATAGGGGACTTTGAAACTTTCT
This sequence comes from Phalanger gymnotis, assembly GCA_028646595.1. Classification (NCBI taxonomy): domain Eukaryota; kingdom Metazoa; phylum Chordata; class Mammalia; order Diprotodontia; family Phalangeridae; genus Phalanger; species Phalanger gymnotis. The sequence continues at coordinate 130,301,352 of CM053622.1, read as the reverse complement.
TGATGAAAAGACCAGAGATGAACAGAAAATTTGATCTTTAAATACAAGACTCAAGAGAAGCATAAAAAGGCAAATAGGAAAGAAAACCATGTTATTCAATAAGGTTAAACTGTTTACATCCCTACATGGGGAGATGATATTTGTAACTCTTAAGAACTGTGTCACTGTTAGGGCATTTAGAAGGTATGTGCCTAGACAAAGGGAGTGGGTATAATTTGACTTTTATGTGATGATAAAAAAAATTAACAACCAGAGAAAAAAAGATTATACTGGGACAAGTGGAAAGAGGGAAGCAGAATGAGGTAAATTATATAACATGAAGAGGCATGAAATAACTGTTACAGTAGATGGAAAGAAGGGAGGGGATGAGTATTCTTTGAACATTACTCTCATTGGATTTGGCTCAAAGAAGGAATAACACATATACTCAGTCAGGTAGAGAAATCTGTCCTATCCTATAGGGAACTAGGAGGGGAAAGGGGAAAGAAAATGAAGGGAAGGGCTAATCAAAGGTTGGGCAGTAGTAGAAGGAGAAAGGGGAAAAAAAAAGGAAGGGGGGCTGATTGAAGGGAGGGCACATTGGGGGAGGTGGTCAGAAGCAACACACTGGTGAGGAGAGGGACAAGGTGAAAGGAGAGAGAAAAGTATAAAAAAGCAGGGGGAATAGGACGGTTAGTAATTACGACCGTTCATGTGAATGGGATGAACTCTCCCATAAAATGAAAATGAATAGCAGAGGGGAATAAAAACCATAATCCTACAATATGTTGTTTACAAGAAACACTTTTGAAACAGAGAGATACACACACAAAGTAAAGGTAAAAGACTGGAGCAGAATATATTATGCTTCAGCTGAAATTTTTTTAAAAAGCAGAGGTAGAAATCCTGATCTCAGACAAAGCAAAAATATAAATCTAATTAAAAGAGACAAGGAAGAGGAAACTACATATTGCTAAAAGATAGCATAGAATATGAAGTAATATCAATAATAACATAAATGCACCAAGTGGTATAAGATCCAGATTCTTAGAGGAGAAGTTAAGTGAGTTACAGAAAGAAATAGACAGCAATACTACACTAGTGGGGGACCTCAACCTCCCCCTCTCAGAACTAGAAAAATATAACGGCAGAATAAATAAGAAAGAAGCTAAAGAGGTGACTAGAATTTTAGAAAAGTGATATATTTTAGATCTCTGGAGAAAAATGAATGGGGATAGAAGGATATACCCCTTTTTCTCAGCAGTACATGGCACCTAGGCAAAAAATGACCATGTGTTTGGCCATTAAAAACTTCACAATAAAATGCAGAAAGGCAGAAATATTAAATACATCCTTTTCAGATTATGATGCAATAAAAATCAAATGTAACAAACGGCCTTGGAAAGATAGATTAAAAATTAATTGAAAAGTAAATAATCTAATCCTAAAGAATGAGTGGGTCAAACAACAAATCGTAGAAACAATCAATAACTTCATCCAGGAGAATGACAATAATGAGACAACATACCAAAACTTATAGGATGCAGCAAAAACGGTTCTTAGGAGAAATTTTGTATCTTTGAATGCCTACTTAAAAAAATAAAGAGCAGATCAATGAATTTGGCATGCAACTTTTGCTAGAAAAAGAACAGATTAATAATCTTCAATTAAATACCAAATTAGAAATTCTTAAAATCAAAGGAGAGATTAATAAAATTGAAAGGAAGAAAATTATTGAACTAATAAATGAAACAAGAGCTGATTTTAAAAAACAATAAAACAGATAAACCTTTGGTTAATTTGACATAAAAAAAAGAAAGAATAAAACCAAATTATCAGTATAAAAAATGAAAAGGGTGAATTCACCAATGAAGAGGAAATTAAACCAATAATTAGGACCTGTTTTGCCCAACCATATGCCACTAAATCTGACAATCTAAATGAAGTAGATGAATATATATAAAAATATAAATTGTCCAGATTAACAGAAGAAATAAAATATTTAAATAACCCCATTTTAGAAAAAGAAATTGAACAAGTCATCAGTGAACTCCCTGGGAAAAAAATCTCCTGGTCCACATGGATTCCAAGTGAATTCTACCAAACATTTAAAGAACAACTAATTTTAATACTATGTAAAGCATTTGGAAAAATAGGCAAAGAAGGCATTCTACCAAATTCCTTTTATGACACAGATATGTTGCTAATACCTAAACCAGGATGAGTCAAAGCAGAAAAAGAAAATTATAGACCAATTTCCCTAATGAATATTGATGCAGAAATTTTAAATAAAACATTAGCAAAGCGATTACAGCTATTTATCACAAGGATAATATACTATGACTAGGTGGGATTTATACCAGAAATGCAGAGCTGGTTCAATATTAGGAAAACTATCAGCATAATTGACCATATCAATAACAAAACTAGCAGAAATCTTATGATTATCTAAATAGATTCACCCTTTCCTAATAAAAACACTAGAGAGTATAGGAGTAAATGGAGCTTTCCTTAAAATGACAAGTAATATCTATCTAAAACTATCAGCAAGCATTATCTGTAATAGGGATAAGCCAGAAGCATTCCCAATAAGATCGGAGGTGAAGCAAGGATATCCATTATCAGTGCTATTCTTCAATATTAATTACGTGAAATGTTAGCTGTAACAATAAGAGAAGAAAAAGAAATTGAAGGAATTAGACTAGGCAGTGAGGAAACAAAACTATCATTCTTTGCAAATGATATGAGAACCCTAGAGAATCATCTAAAATACTACCAGAAATAATTGACAACTCTAGCAAAGTTGCAGGATATAAGATAAACCCACATAAATCATTAGCATTTCTATATGTTAGCAACAAAATCCAACAAGAGATAGAAAGAAAAATTCCATTTAAAATGATTGTAGACATAAAATATTTGGGAGTCTATTTGCCAAGACAAACCCAGGAACTATATGAACACAATTACAAAATACTTTACAATCAAATAAAATCAGATCTAAATAACTGGAAAAATGTCAGTTGCTCTTGGTTAGGCTGAGCTAATATAATAAAAATGACAATTCTGCCTAAATTAATTTACCTATTCAATGCCATACCAATCAGACTACCAAAAAAATTATTTTATAGAGCTAGAAAAAATAATAAAATTCCTCTGGAAGAACAAAAGGTCAAAGAATGTCAGCATTAATTTTAAAAATTCAAAAGAAAGTAGCCTAGCTGTACCAGATCTAAAACTGTATTATAGTTTTAGAGCAGCAATCATCAAAATTATTTGGTACAGGCCAAGAAATAGAGTAGTGGATCGGTGAAATAGATTAAGTACACAAGACACTGTAGTAAATGATTATAGTAATCTGTTGTTCAGTAAACCCAAAGACTCCAAAATCTACTTGACAAAACCTACTGGAAAATACTATGGCAGAAACAAGGCATAGATTAACACCTCATGCCATAAACCAATATAAGGTCAAAATGGGTACATGATTTAGACAAAAAGGGTAATACCATAAGCAAATTAGGAGAGCAAGGGATAGTTTACCTGTCAGGTCTATGAAGAAAGGAAGAATTTATGACCAAACAAGAGATAGAGAACATTGTGAAATGCAAAATGGATAATTTTGATTACATTAAATTTAAAAGGTTTTGCACAAACAAAACCAATGCCACCAAGATTGGAAGGAAAGCAGAAAGATGGGAAATTATCTTTATAGCAAATGTCTCTGATAAAGGCCTCATTTTTCAAATATAGTGAGAACTGAGTCAGATTTACAAGAATACAAGTTGTTCTTCCATTGATAATGGTCAGGGGATAAGAACAGGCATTTTGCAGATGAAGAAATTAAAGCTATCTATAGTCATATGAAAAAATGCTCTAGATCACTATTGATTAGAGAAATACAAATTAAAACAACTCTGAGGTACTCTCATACCGATCAAATTGCTTAACATGACCAATAAGGAAAATGATAAGTGTTGGAAAGGATGTAGGAAAATTGGGACACTAATGCACTGTTGGTGGAGCTGTGAACTGATCCAACCATTCTGGAGAACAATTTGGAACTATGCCCAAAAGGCAACCAAACTGTGCATACCCTTAGATCTTGCAATACCATGACTAGGTCTGTATCCCAAAGAGATCATCGTAAAAGGGAAAAGGACCTACGTGTACAAAAATATTTATAGCAGCTCTTTTTGTGGTGGCAAAGAATTGGAAATTGAGAGAATGGCTGAACAATTTGTGGTATATGAATGTAATGGAATACTATTGTTCTATATGAAATGATGAGCAGGTAGATTTCAGAAATACTTGAGAAGACTTATATGAAGTGATGCTAGGTAAAGTGAGCAGAACCAGGAAAAGATTGTACACAGTAACAGCATCATTGTGTGATGATTAGCTATGATTGGCTTAGCTCTTCTTAGCAATGCAATGATCTAAGACAATTCCTCAAAAGACTCATGATGGGAAATGCTGTTCACATCCAGAGAAAAAACTATGGGGTCTGAATGCAGATCAGAGCATAATATTTTCGCTTTTTGTTGTTCGTGTGGCTTTTCCATTTTGTTCTTTTTCTTTTTTCACAACATGACTAAGGTGGAAATATATTTACATGACTGCACATGTATGATGTATATCTGATTACTATCTTGGAGAAGAGGGGTGAGAGCGAGGGAGGGAGAAAAAATTTGAAACTCAAAATCTTGTAAAAAATGAATGTTGAAACTATCTTTACATTAAATGTAATTGGAAAAAATACTATTTTTAAAAAATCAGAATTAAATAAAAAACAAAATTAAGATAGGCTGCCCAGAAAGATAACGAGTTCCTTATTGCTTAGAGGGGTTCCATATGACCTAGTTAACCATGTCTCAGGATATTATACTAGGGTCTTGTGTTTTTCAGTGAAGTTTGCCTTATTATGGTCTCTGTGGCCTCCCTCTTTCAGGTCTTTGAATGTCCGATTTCTCCAGCTTTATCCTGTCAATGGGAATGGTAGTGCCTAAAGTTTATATCTATCCTGTATACTGCCTTATTTTCTGCTAATAGATTTAAAATGTTTGCATGAATTATTTTTAAATAAACATGCACATCACATCTGTTACATACGTTTTAAAAGTTAAGTTAAGAATGAAATGTATTGGCACCAAACATGATTTCATTTTATAGGGAAATCTTGAATAAGTAAGATCCTTCTACCAATGCAGGCAGGTTCCTTCTCTGCAACTTACATTCTTAAAGTATCAGCTAGATCACTGACTTGCTGAAGGTTAAACAGCCAATATATATCAAAGGTTTCCTCTGGCTTCAAGGATAGCTTTCTATCCCCTCTACTGGACTGCTATTCATGTAATGCATCATTTAATTTAAAAAGCCAATACATTAGAAAAGTAAATGCCAAACTCAGCCCTCAGAAAGTTTGAAATTTGGAAATTAGTATGTTAAGTGTATATGACCACTGCTCAAAATGTAGACCTCTTTTGGATAGGAAGAGAGGAATCTGTGGGAAATCATGTTTTCCACACTTGAATGATGCAAAGAATATAGCCCAATTTTAAGCCGAGACAAAACATGGGAAATTTCAAGCCCAAATGAAAAACTCTGAGGAAATTCAGTGCTTTTGTGGTTGTAATTTTGTGATTATGCAGCCTCTTTATATGCCAAGGGAAATATAAAGTCTGATGTTAATGCTGGGCTAGGTTGGTTTGTTTGTCTTTTAATATGACTTGAATTCTGTTTCCAAACATAACTGTTTCCTCTTTCAGATGGATTTCCTAAATGTTTCAGTTCACCTTACAAATATATAGATATAAATATATTTATAGATTCTACTTAAAATGGAGAGAGTATTAGTTTAAAATAAATAAATGTGACTTTTATAGGGTGACCAATGCCCTGAGGGAATAAGATAGGTTGTCATGTGCCAGAATTTTGGCTGATTGTCAACATTTATGTAAACACACAAAGGCAAAAGCTTTCTGATATATAAAAGATTCTTGAGCCTCATGGTCTAATGATAAAGAGATCTTTATTTGTCAAGTGTTTCTAGATTTACATAGAACAGTACATGTAGTTACCTTTAGGGAAATAAATGGATTCTGTGCTGACTAATATAGTTAGTTTCTATATTAAAGTAAATCTGTTTCTTTATTAGTAAATATTCAGAAAGATATATTTTATTTGAAAATCTGTCATGGAGAAGAGCCTGCATTTCATATTGGCTAATAGGGAGCACTCACTCATATCCAAACGTCCTTTTGATGAAAAGCGGCCCTAATTATTTTGAGATAATTGCCCCAGGCCTGCTGGCTTATAGGCCATGATTCCCCAAAACTGTGAGTGAGTTATAAATCCAACAATAGCTGATTTTGAAAGAACTGAATAGATCTATGTCACTTAAAGCTTTCTGGGTCTAAGTTTCCACTCTGTAAAATCAGGAGATTGGACTAGATTAGATTGATCTCCTAGGAGCCTTGTAGTTCTCATGTTCTTTGATGCTAAGACCTCAAAATTTCCTTCCAATTCTTAACATTCTGTGTTTCTAAATTTTGAATTAACTTTTCAAGCAATAGAAATTCATTCTTTCATGCTGTTGTGTTTGCGAATCCAGATCTACAATTGTATTTCTCATTCTGATCTTAAAATAGAAAAAGATTGTCCCCCATCCTCACATGTCATTTTAAAGTATTATTTCCTTTTTTTCTTTTCTACTAAGCCAAAAAATTGTTGATCCTTAACTAGTTGTATAAAATTCTCCACAAACAACTTATGTGAGATTGCGGATATTTCAGGTTAGAAAGTACAACTGTTCAACATAGGAGGAAAAATGTACCAACTCTTAAAATATTTTTGTTAATGAGCTGATTTGTTTTAAAACTAATATGCCTATGGTTTTTTTTTAGTTCAAAATTTACTACACTTTATAAAGTCTAGAAACTTTTGAGTATTTATAGTTACCATGGATCATTTTGAAAGATAATGACAGACATCTTTTTTCAGGTCTTTATGTATAGATTTATATTTGTGTCATTGATAGTGGAATCAGATTTGCTTAGAATGTCTATTAGATGCCACTTAGTTTCTATTTGAGACTATACATCTATGAGATCTCTTCTAGCACTAAAATTTTATGATATATTTACCTGAAACCATTTCATAGTACACTCTTACTATGGAATAGAGATGTGCAATTTTAGCTTTACTAAGTCATCAGTGTAGTCCCTTATAGAAAACACCAATAAATTAACAAACTATAAATTGTATTAAAAAAAAAGGATAAACTTGAACTGGAACAAGATTTTTAGTTTCTTTTTTGGCAAGGCAATCAGGGTTAATAAGTGCCTTGCCCAGAGTCACACAGAGTTACTTAAGTGTCAGGTGTCTGCAGCCGTATTTGAACTCAGGTCCTCCTGACTCCAGGACTGATACACTATCCACCACACCACCTAGCTGCCCCACTGGGCACTTTGAAATTTGCAGAGTATTTTAACTGCCTTATCAAAGCTGAATCTATTTCTTCAAAGATGTGGATGGATCTGCAAAAAACCCTCTCTAACATACTGGTAAAACATCCAAGGTGCTAAGGACAGTAGAACAGTATTAGGCTTATGTGTGAAAGGAATTATTTATTCATGTTAAGTTAAACAAAAGTTTCAGGCACACTAAGATGCCCACTTAGGTCATAATGTTTCTCCATTTCCTTTGATAGTAATGTCATAAAAGTGATCCATTCAACTTGAGCACCAATAAACAAAGAAAGCAATGTTGTAGCAATGGTATTATACAAAAACACACATGGAACAGTGGCATGTTTTATTTTAATTCATATGTGTTTTTCATTTGCTTTACAGGAGAGCATTAAATTTAGGAATTCTTCGAGACCCTGGATCAGAAGTCGAAGACAGACAATACCAAATAGACTTACAGTCAATCAATATTGGTACTGCTCAGTGGGATCAGCTAAAACCAGAGAAGGAAAGTAGCAAAGGAGGTGTCCTGACAGAGAATGAAAGAAATTCTCAAAATCCAGCACTTGAATGGAATATGGCTAGCAGGTAGGAAATGATTGAGAAATTTTCTACATGCTCTAGTATTTCATATTCCACTTCTCTGACTTTCCCCCACCCCCCACTAACCTGCAAGCAGTAAGAAATACAATCATTAACGTTTCCAACTCAAGTGTTCTCATATTGCTTCTACATTCTGGTATAAACACGAAATCAAATTTTGTAACTGAAGCCCGTGTTTTTGCTTAGAGACCTGCTATTCATAATCACTGTTAGACTGTGTTTATCATAAATTTGAAGTTTGTCAGCATTTCCTTAATAACTTCCTTTTGATCAGCATACTATTTTCTGAAAGGTGTCCACTGCAGACTGAAAATAAGAATTCACATTTTCAGTTGAACACATAGAATTCAGCCATAGGATGTCTTTTGTTTTGTTGTGTTAAATTTTAATCTCTCACCTCTGCCTATAATAGGAAAAAAAAACAGTAGCAAGTTTTATGTAAGTTATGCTTGAACTAAAAGAGGGGGGAAATAATGATTTCTGGCCCTGGGCACTGTTTTGCCCTATCCCTAAATGAAAGCAGCTACACTCTCAGAGGTTATTTTTAATTGAATAGGCTTAAATGTGTACCATATGATGTGCAGAAAGCAACATACACTCAAGATGTAACATTTAATAGAAAGAGAAAAATAATATACATTAAGAGACTTTTGTACAATGACACTGATAACCAATGTGACATTACATAGACGTGTGATTAGTAGTATATAGAACCCCCCTACCATTGCGGCCTTCAGGGATCTTTATTTATGGTTTAGTATCCCCCATGGCTACTTGAGTTTGTCAGAACTGCTCTAGGCAACTCTCTTAAGACTATTAGCCTTAGAGAAGGTACAGACCTACATTGGTAGTGGGAGTTTCCTCAGCTAGCTGTTCCATATACTATTTAAATCACAAGTCTAGTTTCTCTCCTATCATGTCTTATGTAAGGTCACATTGATTGTCAGTGTTAGTGTACAAAAGTCTCTTAATGTATATTATTTTTCTCTTGATGCATATAAGAGTGATCATAGGATTTCACTGTCTCTACATCTCATGTATATATCTTCATCAAGTTGTCTCTACCATTGGCATTTTGCAGTAATGTCACTAATTGATAATAGCCATACCCTACTGTACTATCATGAAGTACTGGTGTAACATTCCGAAGCTAATCACCTAAGACTCTGGAACCTCTGAAACTAGATTCCCTTTGCCTGGGTCATGTTCTGACAGCACCACTGGGATGTGGGTGCTTGTAAAATGTTTTGAAGAAAGTGGTCTGACTACAAAGATTGTACCTTGTCACCTAGCCTTATCCTTCAAATTTTATGTTTGTGGTTTTGAAAAATTTTTTTAATTTTGGACAAATACTAAAAATTGAATAACAACAAAGGAAAAAGAAACAAATTATAAACTTAAATATTGAATTTTAAAATAGGAAAAGAAGGGCTGCAAAGCAGGGACTTGCCTAGGGCTCTCCCCGAGGACCCTCCAAACACCCATAAAAAAATGGCTCTGAACAAATTCTGGAACGGCAGAACCCACAGAATAGCAGAGGGAAGCAGGGCTCCAGCCCAGGACAGTCTGGATGGTCTCTGGGTAAGGTCTGTCGCATGGAGCTGGGAGCAGAGTGGAGCAGAGCCCAGCGTGGGCTGCACTCAGACCAACCAGACCAGGAGCTGGGTGGAACAGGCCCTAGCACCATGAATCAGTGAGCTGTGGCAGTTACCAGACTTCTCAACCCACAAACATCAAAGACAACAGAGAAGGTTAATGGGAAAAACTGCAGGGGACAGGGTGAAAGGAGTTCAGGTTTGGCCATCCCCCACCCCCAGGGGCAGCAGAGGAGGTGCAGCTACAGAACTACAGCTGCAGTTGTTTCTGGCCCCAGGCCCACCTGATGGGAGGAATTAAGTGGTGGATCAGAGCAGGAGTACAGAGCCTGCTTAGAACTGAGTCCAGTCAGGCTGGCAGTTCTTGGGGGAGGAGAAGTACTGGTATGGCAGACCCTGCCGTGTAGAAATAGCTCTGAAAACAACAGCAGTGCCCCTCAAGCTTGGGACAAAGTACTCTACACTCTACAAGCAGTCTTACACCGCTGAAAAACTTAAGGGTCAAGTAGTTGGCTGGGAACATGACCAGGCAGTGAAAACGGACCCAGATTCTGACTCAGACTTTGGAATCTTTCTTTGGTGACAAAAAAGACCAAAACATACAGCCAGAAGAAGTCAACAAAGTCAAAGACCCCACATCAAAAGTCTCCAAGAAAAACATGAACTGGTCTCAGGCCATGGAAGAGCTCAAAAAGGATTTAGAAAAGCAAGTTAGAGAAGTAGAGGAAAAACTGAAAAGAGAAATGAGAGGGATACAAAAAAAACCATGAAAAACAAGTCAATGACTTGCTAAAGAAGACCCAAAAAAATACTGAAGAAAATAACACCTTAAAAAATAGACTAACTCAAATGGCAAAAGAGCTCCAAAAAGCCAATGAGGACAAGAATGCCTTGAAAGGCAGAATTACCCAAATGGAAAAGGAGGTCCAAAAGACCACTGAAGAAAATACTAACTTAAAAATTAGATTGGAGCAAGTAGACGCTAGTGACTTTTTGAGAAATCAAAATATTATAAAAACAGAACCAAAGGAATGAAAAAGTGGAAGACAATGTGAATTATCTCATTGGAAAAACCACTGACCTGGAAAATAGATCCAAGAGGGGTCATTTAAAAATTATTGGACTACCTGAAAGCCATGATCAAAAAAAGAGCCTAGATATCATCTTTCAAGAAATTATCAAAGATAACTGCCCTGAGATTCTAGAGCCACAGAGCAAAATAGAAATTGAAAGAATCCACAGATCACCTCCTCAGATAGATCCCAAAAGGAAATCTAGGAATATTGTTGCCAAATTCCAGAGCTCCTAGGTCAAGGAGAAAATACTGCAAGCAGCCAGAAAGAAACAATTTGAGTATTGTGGAAACACAATCAGGATAACACAAGATCTAGCAGCTTCTACATTAAGGGATCAAAGGGCTTGGAATATGATATTCTGAAGGTCAATGGAGCTAGGATTACAACCAAGAATCGCCTACCCAGCAAAACTGAGTATCATGCTCCAAGGCAAAATATGGATTTTCAATAAAATAGAGGACTTTCAAGCTTTCTCAGTGAAAAAACCAGAGCTGAATAGAAAATTTGACTTTCAAACACAAGAATCAAGAGAAGCATGAAGAGGTAAACAAGAAAGAGAAATCATAAGGGACTTACTAAAGTTGAACTGTTTTGTTTACATTCCTACATGGAAAGATGATGTGTATAATTCATGAGACTTCAGTATTAGGGTAGCTGAAGGGAATACACACACACACACACACACACACACACACACATATATATGAATATATATAGAGAGAGGGCACAGGGTGAGTTGAATATGAAGGGATGATACCTAAAAAATAAAATTAAGGGATGAGAGAAGAATATATTGAGAGAGGGAGAAAGGGAAAGATAGAATGGGGTAAATTGTCTCACATAAAAGTGGCAAGAAAAAGCAGTTCTATAGGAAGGGAAGAGGAGACAGGTGAGAGGGAATGAATGAATCTTGGTCTCATGCGATTTGACCTGAGGAGGGAATGACATACACACTCAATTTTGTATCTTACCCCGCAGGAAAGAAGGAGGAAGGAGAAAAAAAGGGGGGATGATAGAAGGGAGGGCAAATAGGGGGAGGAGGTAATCAAAAGCAAACACTTTCAAAAAGGGACAGGGTCAAGTAAGAAAACTGAATAAAGGGGGATAGGATAGGAAGGAGCAAAATATAGTTAGTCTTTCACAACATGAATATTGTAGAAGGGTTTTGCATAATGATACACATAAGGCCTATGTTGAATTGCTTGCCTTCTTAGGGAGCGTGGGTAGGGAGAGAAGAGGGGAGACAATTTGGAACTCAAAGTTTTTAAAGCAGATATTCAAAAAAAAAGTTTTTGCATGCAACTGGGAAATAAGATATACAGGTAATGGGGCATAGAAATCTATCTTGCCCTACAAGAAAGTAAGGGAAAAGGGGATGGGGATGAGTGGGTTGACAGAAGAGAGGGCTGACCGGAGAATGGGGCAATAAGAATATATGCCATCTTGGAGGGGGGTGGTAGAAATGTAATTCAAACTCTTGTGAAAATCAATGCCAAAAACTAAAAATATTAAATAAATTAAAAATATATATAAAAAAACAAAATGGCATAAAAACAAAAAACACAAACATAGAGGGGATTCTGGGAAGATGGTGGTAACAGGTAAGAAAATTTCAAGCTTTCAAAAGATTTTCCAAAAGAGATCAAATAGTGCCTGCAGGTGAACAGAAGTGAAAATAAATTTAAAAAAAAATAAGTAAAAGTAGGGGCAGAAGAGGGGTTTTTCTGGCATAATCCTAGAAGATCTGAAGAAAAATCCCATGAGGAAGTTATCTCCCCCATGAGTAGTAAACACCTCCAGGCTAAGGACCACTTAAATAACAAGCAGCAAGCCTTGGGGTTAGCTGGGTTGGGAGGCCATCTCTGCCCCAGCCACAGGAACTTTTACTTCTGGGACAGTGAGGGGAGTCTGGCATCTGAACTGGGGAACATCTAGGAATCCTTTGCTGACATGGCATGCCAGACCCAGGTATGCTGCAGAGACACGGCTGGGAGCAAGAAGGAACCAGCACAAACTTGGAGAGTGCAGAAACAGTGGAGTGGGATGTAGCTAGCTGTGAGCACTTAAGGAGACTGTAGGTCTTGGTTTGAGTTCAAGGTCAGGGGGGAGGACTAGAAGTGATTATAAAAACTAAACTACTACAAAAAAAAATTGCACAGGCAAAGGAGAAAGAATCTGACCATGGAGAGCTATTATGAGAATAGAGAAGACGGGTGTTCCTCCTCAAAGGAGGATACTGAAGCAAAGAAGCTGTCTTCTACCCCAAACAGTAATGTGAAATCGTCATCTACCCAAAAAGAATTTATTGAAGAACTTAAAAAAGAGTTTAAGAATCAAATGAGAGATATTGAGGAAAAATTTAAAAGAAAAATAAGAATATTTCAAGAAAAACAAGATTATCGAAAAGGAGATCTAAAATCTTAAGGAAGAAAATGACTCCTTGAAAACAGCCAGCAAAGTTATGAGATCAAGAACCAAAAAAACCAAAATATAAAGAATGAAAAAATAGAAAAGAATGTGAAACATCTCATAAGAAAAACAAGTGATCTGGAGAATAGATCAAGAAGAAGAAAACATAAGAATAATCAGACTATCTGAAAGCTATGATCAAAAAAAGAATCTTGATATAATAATACAAGAAAAATTAAATAAAATTGTCCTGAAGCATTAGAATAAGAAGAGAAAGTAGAAATACAAAAACATCTACAAAATCACCACCTGAGAGAGATCCTATGAGACTTCAATTCAAATCCTGTCTCTTCTGTTTTCTGTCCATGTGCCTTTGGGCAGGTCACTTCACTTCCCAGGAACCTGATTTCCTCGTCTGTAAAATGAGGGCATCAGATGAGATGACTTGCGTGAGATCCATTGTGTGGATTAAAACTATTGTGTGACTCTTGAGCAGGTTGAGGCCCTTGATGCTAAAATGTGAGCTTCGTGGACTGCCTGATACCTCAGATATAGAAATGGGGAAATGAAGTCTCAACAAATAGATAAAGATTTGAAAAGAACTATAAGGAAAACCCTGTTTAATGACTGTGACTTATTCTGCTTTTCTCTTGACATTATATATTTTACTATGCAGTATGACCTGTATAATTATATGTGTATCTGTATGTATGAAAATGAAATTGGGTTTTGTCCATTTGTAGATTAAGTTATAAGAAGCTGCCTGAGGCTCACAATGGTGGTGACTTGCCAAGTGTCACACTGCTAGTTATTATCAGAGTCAGGAATTCCTGACTCCAAGACTAATAGTACTCTAGCCTCTAAACCAGGAGCATAAGATCAATGATAGCCAAATACTGACTTAGAAACATTATGTATTTTGTGTTGTATTTTTATTTCTTTATAAAAATTTCCCAATTATATCTTGATCTGTTTTGAGGAATTTGACAAGTCTACTCTAGGCCACCATGACTCATTCATATATGCATACCTTTATATAGAAAAGGAATAATAGAATTTTAGAATTAAAAGGGTTCTCAAGTCAAGTCAATAAGCATTTAGTAAATACTTGTTATGTACCAGGCATTGTGCTAAGTGCTGGTGATACAAAAAAAAAAAAACACAATCTCTACTCTCTTATGAGAGAGACTACATGGAAGCAACCATGTACAAAAGAAGAAATAAACAAAGTAAATTAAAGATAATCTCAGAGGGAAGACATTAAAATAAAGGAAGACTGAGAAAGGCTTCTTATAGAATATGAAACATCCATTGAGATTTGAAGGAAATTGAAGAAACCAGTAGGTAGAAATAAGGAAGGAGAGAATTCTTCCTTGGCAGGCAGAGACAGCCAGTAAAAATGACCAGATTTGATAGATGGAGTGCAATGCATAAGGAAAAGAAAGCAGTCAAGCCAGTGTCAATGGACTGCAGAGAACATGTTGGAGAATAGGTTTGAGATGACTGGATAGGTAGGCAGGAAGAGACCAACTTATGCAGGGCTTTCAAAACCAAACAGAGAGTTTTATGTTTACTCCTTGAGGTGATAGAGAGCCACTGTAGTTTATCAAATTGGGGGTTTGGTTGACAAGATCAAACAAATAGTATAATGCCAAGCAGAGTGGGACTTTTTGCCTTTGTTTTTTCTTTAGGAGTGCTTCTCAGCACTAAGGCAGTCAAGTACCTTTAATGAATCTTGCCTTTCAAATGTAGTGGCAAACAAAGTGGACCTTTTGTTGTCTTTTGTTTTGGAGTTCTTCTCAGCACTAAGGCAATTGAGTGCCTTTAATGAGTCTTGCCTTTGTTTGAATCAAGAGTCATTGATTGGAAACAATGTATATGATGTGGTTGCTAGTGATTAAAGATCCTTTCCACGCCCCTTTTGCTAAGGAGGTGCTGAGCCCTCAGGGCCCTGAACAGGGTATATGAGCTCTGAAGTTTGCTTTTAGGGGGTACACTCATTGGAAGGGTGTTGGTGATTTGGCCAGATGAGACTCTGGGTAGCCATAGGAGCCCCCCTGGCTTTGAAAACCCAGATGTTGGTGCCTCTCTCTCTGGTAACTATGTAGGTACTGTCCTGATCAGACAGCTAGAGGCCTGTCTGTTGATTTCTATGTGTTATGTGCTCTGTTTTATAATTTCTGCTTGTAAATTCTGTTTGTGTTTTCCCTGAAGTTCAGGCTGCTGACTTTTTCCCCTGAACTAAGTGAATGATATATGTATATTTAACTAAAGTGAAATTGCTAACCCCTTAAAGTTCCTTTCCTTAGAAAAGCAAATCAAAGAATATGTGCTAGCAGCCCTCCTCTGTGCTCTTATTGTTGTTTTTGTTGTTAGTCTTTCACCTCCACAACAGCTGCTTAGCAACATCATTGTTACAAAATAGAAAACTCCCTCCCCTTCTTATAAGATGGGTAAAGGCAAAGAGAGTGGGGCAACTGAGTGATATGAGATGAGGAGGAGGGAAGAAGAGGGAGTTCTCTGAGAATGATCATCTAGACTAACCTAGAAAAGTTAAATGAGATCTAGGAAGGCTAAGTAATTCGCTTTTCCCCGACACTATTTTGCCTCTGCCTTCTCCCTCTGTCTCTTGTACAAGCTCTCTCTCTCTCTCCTGTATATATAGATATAGCTATCTCTATATATATACATATGTATATATACACAGATACATTTTAAATATATATACATGTATGTATAATATATAATATATAATATAATAAATAATATTATATATATGTATATATATAATGCTACTGTTCATTTTTTGGCCATTTGCATTTTTTCCTCTTTCACTTAGCAACCATTTTTGCTGCATCTGAGTTTATTTTTATGACTTGTGAAAATGACATGCTAGGAACTGGGAGAACCTATACTGATAACTGCCATGTGTAGATTGCTAGTATTTTATATGCATCATTGGTCACTGTTGGTGTTTTACATGGTACTTAGAGTGTCTTGGGGAATTTTTTCTTGTGATTCCCTTAGTGTAGCTAAGACTTTGTTCTTTGATTTAGCATTAATACTGTTTTCTTGTTTTTAAGCTGCACACATATAAGTTGAATGGTTTTGCCACAGTGTGTTTTTTAGCTCAGTGTTCTTTCATATGTTTCTATGTCCCATTTTCTTAGGTTTTTTTTTTCAGAACTTTCTGTTTTGTTTATAGTAGATACTTAATAAATGCATGTTGAATAGTCAATTCAACAAGCATTTATTAAGTTTCTCTTGTGTGTGAAACTCTATGATAAGAAATGGGAATATAGGGAAAACAAACCCAAAATCTAGTTTGGGGAACAGAATTTTTAATTGATACTTAAAACATACCATCAGAAATGCAGCTCTAAGCACTCCCTCATTTGAATTTTTGAAAGTATAACTATCTAGTGGTAACCAGACAGTAAGCTGAAGAAGAAAGCATGCTGGATCTTGGCTCACAGGTTCTGGGTTCAATTTGGCAATTCAGGTGGAATATATGTTTATCAAGTGCCTACTGTGTGAAAACCCTTGAGGAGATAGAGACAAAAGTGAAACAGTCTTTGCCCTCAGAATATTTACGTGAGAGGAAATAGATTGTTGGTTTCTCTACTGACTACCTGTGTGACCTTTAGTAAGTCATCTGACTTCTCTAGGCCTCCATCTTCTCATCTTTATTGTGAAGAAGCTACGACCTCTAAGGTTCTGTCTAGCTCTAAATCTATAGTTCTGTGTTTTAAAGCAACTTAAATAAGTAACAGTCATCATTTTGAGAAATTAATTACTCTTGTCTGTATCTAAGTTTTTTCATCATAAAATGTCATACCACATTCAAACCTTCTATAATGTTAGCTTTATTTGTTTACAGTCGGGAACAGAAGGAAACTTCCAAGCTTATTCTTCTCATTTCTGAAGAAACTAGCTAATGTGTACTAAAAAGGATTACCCTAGGGAACTGACTAATTGCCAAAGGTGACATCAACCCATGTTTTCATAATCCTTTTTTTAAAAATTCTCCTAAAGGTTTTCACGGGGGTGGGAGAATAGGATTTTTCCTTCCTTGGTCCAGTTTCCTACAAAGCTGCACAGGGTTTATTGTTGTACCCTCCTGTGCTCCTACTGAGAAGTTAGACACTGAAGGCCTAGGAGCTCTACCTCTGAGTGTGTGTCACTCTAGTTTTGTGAGGTACAATGGAAAAAGTAGCTGACTTGGAATAAAAGGACCTTGGTTCAAATCCCAGGTCACTTAACTACTTGTGACCTTGGACAAGTCTTTTAACACCTTTCCTACTCCACCCCACCTTAGAGTTCAGTTTCTTCATTTGTAAAATGAGAAGCTGGGATTAGATGACAAGGCCCTTTTTGCCTCTAAATCTATGATCTCATGATCCTGTGCCAGGGATTTCTTTGTGAGGGTAGAGGGAAAACTTCATTAAACATTTTAAGGGTATCACCAATCTCCTAGCATTTGGACGTCAGTAATCCTGGATAGTTATCATTAATGTCTGCATTACTGGTCCTTCAGCACTGCAGGATTCTGAATAGTTAAGTAAATACCTAACATATTGTATTTACTAAGGCAGGAGAGTATCTTTGCCTGTTTTAGCAACAACTTTAAGCACAAGGATTGAATAATGTAGTGGAAAGAGATAAATGATAAAATTTAAAAGCCTAACTGGGTCTGCAAATACATGACTTACTTGCCAAGTGAAAAGAGATGGCAGCCAAAGGAAACACTGGTTTAGGATATAAAGTCATTTGAAATATTGAAAAGAATGATAGGAGATTATTAACAGTCATCACCTCATAAAGAAACAGAGAAAAACTATAAAAATTTTGGGGGAATCATTGGGTTTGTGAAGACACAAATTTGTTTCCATTTGTTAGCTGAGTGGCCAGGGGCAAGATACTTAACCTTACAAGTATTAATGTCCTTATCTGTAACGCTGGGATTAATGACCATTTTAACTTACTCACATACTTGCTGTGAAGTTCAAATGAAATCATGTATATAAAGACCTAGGCAAATCTTAATCTTGTTCTTAGCTATCAAATAAAAGTAGTTAAAGACTACCCCATTTTTCAAACATTCTAGTAATTTGAAGTTTTCTATGTGTTTGGGTTGGTTTTTTTTTTTTATCAGTTTCGCTGAGGTTGAAAGTAAGTGTGATTGCGTATTGTAATATATTGCCTTATGGCTTTTTTTCCTCATTGAGCAGTTCAGTTCAGTTCAATAAACATTTTTTTAAGCACCTACTATGTGCCAGGCACTGTACTAAGTCTTGGGAATACAGATAAGAAAAAGTCTCTTGCCTCGAGATGTTTGCAATCTAATTGGGGAAGACTACACACTAGAAGAAGCAGGAAAGGAGTCAGGGATGGGGAGGAACCAGGATATAACTGGTACAGTAGGAAGGATGCATCTTGTTCCATGAAGTTCAAACCAGGCAGAGCGATAGATGCAAAATGGAAGGACTGAAAGTCCAGTTCTGTCTTCTATAGAGGAAGGCTTTGAGAGGAGTTTGGTACTCGGCTCTCCAGCCCTCATCAGAGGGAAGAGGAAGTTGAAAGAGGATGGTGTCCATTGAGGCTTGAGTTAGCAGCATGGTGGTGAGATTAGTAGTGATGAGCATATCGTTGATGGAGCATCTTATTTTGTGCAGTTGAAACCAGACAAAATAGCATTTATCTGAATGTGCCCATCAGTGATGCAGATCACAGTCCAATCTATGACCATCTGTCCTATGTGACCTTGGTCATTGTCATCCCATAAGTTAATCAAAGGGGGTCCACCTAACTGCTGGAAACTTTCACTGACTTCTAGCATCTGCTAGATACCTATAGAGTCTGTCTACCTATTACTCCTTATCTTCACCAAATAACCAGTCCACCTGTTTTTTTTTCTTTAAATCGTACATGTCCCTGATGATGTTCTTAACTAATGTTTCCTCAGTGGCTGATTTGTTATGTGTCCTCATCCTTCTGACCTGTCTGCTGTATTTGGGACTGGTGACCACCCTCTCTTTCTGTATAATATATTCTATCTGGACTTTGGTGATCTACTCTCTCCTGGTTCTCTTTCTACCAGTTTGACAGCTGCTACATCTCTAGCTATGCTAGTGCATCATCCATATTATGCCTCATAACTGTTGGTGTTCCCCAAGGCTCCATACTAGGCTCTCTTTTCTTTTCCGTTTACACTCTATCAATAACCTTATCTAATTCCACTGGTTAGCTATCTTTTCTGTGCAGATGATTCCCACATCAATCTTTCTAGTTCTTATCTCTCCCCAAGTTTCATGTCTTCATCACCACTATTGAACATTTCAAACTGGATGTTCTAGTGACATCTTAAATTCAATGTGTATGTGTGTGTGTGTGAGAGAGACAGAGAGAGAGAGAGAAAGAGAGAGAGAAAGAGAGAGAGAGAGAGAGAGAGAGAGAGAGAGAGAGAATGAATAAGAATACAGGCTGATGGTGGTGGTCGTGGATATTCTTTTATCAAACTTTTGGGGGAGTCATAGGTTGAAATGTTTTGGTGCCTTTAGCATCTTCCCCTCCTTCAGGTTCCTTCTAAATCAGTCAGTCAAAGCCCTCTCAATTATGTCAGCTCCAGAATGGATGTCTGTATAAACTTGATCTAATTTATCTGCTTTTTCCATCTTTGTATTTTTTAATATCATTTCTCCTTCTTCTATATGTATATCCAAAACTATGATATTAGCATCCAACTGTAATAGCTACATTGTTTTTGACTGTGAAGTTTTTTTTTTATAAAAATCTTTGCAAATATTTTCAGTTCTCTTCTGTGTTTCTTCCTTTTGTCCTTCTCTTTCATCCTCAGGATGACTTTACTTACTTGGGTCTCTCATCAAGCTTTCTTAAAAACGGTTTTTATCATTCTCTGTTTCTGTCTGCTTATGAGGTGATGACAGTTAGTAATCTCCCATCATCTTTCTTTTCAAGATTTGCAAATGACTTTGTATCCTTGTGTTGTTAAGCAAAATGGTCTCCTTAGCACTTAGTTCAACAAGTGCCCTTGAAGAGTATGTCTTTTGTTTGCTTTGACTAATTCAGCTATTTCATTGAATCTTGCTAAGTGCTAAGCCCCAGGCCCAAACCCCTATGAGGTGTAACATTAACATTATTATGTAATAGTAATTAAGGTGGGACATTTTGCTTTTCTTCTCTTAAGTGCCTTTAATGATTCTGGGGCAGATAAAGTGGGATCTTTTTGTCTTGGAGTATTTCTCAGCACTGAGATAAGTAGGAGTCATTGATTTGTATATGATGTGATCCTGGGGATGGAGAACTTTCCCAGACTCAGCCTGGGTGAGGTCAGAGCCTTC
>CM053622.1:130246401-130280360 GCA_028646595.1 Phalanger gymnotis | reverse complement strand
TTGCCAACCCCTTAACCTTGCTCTCCTTATTAAGGCAGATTAAAAGAACCTGGGCTTTCTGGCCATCCGGCAGCTTTCTGGGTGCTGGCTGTGGGTGGATCTGGACCCCCCACAGAAGCTGCTAGCTGGATTGTGGAAACAATCCTAAACGAGTATTTCCTTTGGCTGCCATCTCTTTTCACTTGGCAAGTAAGTCAAGTGTTTGCCAACCCAGTTGAGTTTTAAAATCCTGTCATTTAAATTCCTGTCATTTTCATGGTATTTTGCTAAATAAAACTGGCTTGTCCACAAGTAATGAAGAAATGAAAACTACATGGGGATATTATTTTCTTAATCTATGGTGAATCTCAGGGAATTGAGAGTTACTTTTCCCTAACTTCACTCCATTCCTCTCCAAATGTCTTTAAAATAGAAAGATTTATAGATATGATCACTTAAAAATAGGTTCTATGATGTATTACTTTGTAGAACTTAAAATAATAAAATTCATTTTGAACAAGAAAAGTTCTAATATTTCAAGGCAAATCATAAGGTAAAATATGAAGGAAGAGGACATAGCATTAACAGAAGTCAAAACTATGTTTACAAAGCAGTAATCACAAAAAAAATTTGATTCTATTTTAAAAATAGAAATCTAAATTAGTAAAACAAATATGCAAGTAGGAAACAGAGGTAATCAAGAACTATACTATAGTGTTTGATAATACTCAGGAACATAAATTACTGGAGAAAAAAAATCCTTTTTTTTTTTAATAAGAAGTGATAGAAAAACTAGAAAGTCATATAGCAAAATTAGATTTACCAACAGCTTACACTACATCACAGAGTAACTACATAATAGATATACATATTGAATGTAAAAAAGTAGAATATAACAAGATTAAATTTATTTCATAGTAGATATAGAGGTAGTTCCTAATTAAGCAAGTTATATAGGGAATAATAAACTGAATAGTCTTTCCTACACATTAAGATTTTTATACTAATAAAATCAATGAAAACTATTAGAAAAACAGAAAAGGAATACTATTTGCATAAATTATTGCCATTAAAATTCTCATCTTCAGAATATATAAGGAATTAGCATACCTCTTTAGCACTAAAAAGCCATTCTCCAGTGAGTAAGTGATCAAAAGGTTTGACCGGTTTTCGAACCAGTGCTTACAAATGACTAGCACCTTAAAATATGCTTCAAATATTTAGTTAAGAAATACAGATTTTTAAAAAAAGCTATGAGGTTTTATCTTATTCCATGTAGATTGATGACAAAAGTTGACAAAAAATTGGAAAAGACAGTGTTGGAAAGGTTATGGGCAGACAGATACACTGATGTGCTTGATGGAGCTATAAAGGAGTCTAACTATTCTGGGTATCAATTCAGAATTAAGCTGGAAAAAAACAGTGAACTATCCCTACCCTTTTACCTAGAAATCCCACCATTGGACATATACTCAAGAGAAGTTGAAGGAAGAAATAAAGTTTCAGTAAACCAAAATCTTTACCATATTTCCCTGTGAGGGAAGAAAAAGCTGGAAACAAGTGGTATCCCTTGATGGGAGGATGGCTGCACAAGCTATTACATCTGAATGTAATGAAATATTATTGTATAGTAAGAAATTTAAAATATGGATAATTCAGAGATACATGGGAAAATATATGTGAATTGTTAAAAGTGAAGTAAGTTGAACTAAAGGGCAACATACACAATGACTACAATGATGTGAATGAAAAGAAGTAATGAGTAACTAAAAAAAAATCTTTGAAATTCCTAGAGAACAGATAATGAAGCATATACCCTGTCTCAAGGCAGAGAGTTGAGAGACTGACTATTAGTATAGAATAATGTGAGATGTAGTCATGGTATTAAACAAATTTTTGGTTAATTGTTATCCAGTCAAAGATGTTAAAAGTGACTAAATAGGTAGACTGGGTAAGGACTGAACTCTGCTAGTACAGAAAACTCCTAAGTGAGGAAACTCTTATCTCTCAGTGCAAGTTGGCATCTTTTCTGAAACACAACTTGGGAGAGCTTGTCTAGAGCAGTGAGAGGTTAAGTGACTTGGCCTAAGTCAGGTAGCCATTATGTATCAGAGCTGGGACTTGAGTCTAGATCCTTCTAGCTCTGAGGCTGGCTTTCTATATACTATGCTGCCTCTTATGGACCCATTCAGTCAGTTATATCCTTTTATTGGATATCTATTATAATTATTGTTTTCTATAACTAGTGGAAGCTACAATATTTATTGTTGTTCTTTATTGTACTATTCAGAAAATGAAGCTGTGAAAGAAAACTGTGGGATCATATGTTTAGAGCTGGAAGTGACCAGAGAGATCATCTAATCCAACCTCCTTACATTGAAAATGAGAAAATTGAGGGCCAGAAATGTTAAGTTAGTTGCCTGAAGCCACAGAAGTAGCAAATCCAGTGATTTCAAATCTAGTGCTCTTTTTAGTATACTGCAATGCAGATCCTATAAAGAAAAAAATAATTTTATTTCTCTCTATCTGTGAAAGCACAACATCCATGTAAAACCTTCTGCATCTATTTGTTAGTTTTAATGATTTTTGATGTATATTTCTCTGGGTGTCCTCCAGCAATTTGCTTCTTATAACACTAATCACAGTCCGATTTTGCAACATCAGGCCTACATGACAAATACCAGATGTTATATTTTTTTAAAGATACTTTAACATTCATTTTTTAAAATTTTGAGTTCCAAATTCTCTCTCTTCCTGCAACCCTTCTTCCATCCATTGAGAAAGCAAGCAATGTGATATCAGTTATATATTTGAAGTCATATAAGACACTGTCACATTAGCCATGTTGTTTAAAGAAAGAAAAGAAAAATAAAGTGAAAAAAATGTGTGATATTTATTTCTTAAAGGAAACAAATTTTTAGGATCATAGATTTAGGCCTAGAAGGGACCTCAGTGGCCATTGAATCTAGCCCTCTCGTTTTACAGAGGAAGAAAACAAGCCCTAAAGAGGTTAAGTGACTCGCCAAGGGTCAGACAGCTGTTAGATACCTGAGGTGTATTTTGAACTGCAGTCCACCTGAATCCAAGTCTAGTTCCTATGCACTCACCCTTCTTTTTGTTTTGCAAATTTCAGTGCACCCCTCAGAGGCATGATTATGTTTGGACTGTGCAGGGCTAAAGAATCATCTTTTTCATATTAACATTACATTTTAAAAAATAATTCAAAACAAGTTAAACTTCTTTAAGTTTTTGTTTGTTTTCAGTAGTGTGTAATTCTTCCTCTCCTGCTAGGGTGTTCAAAAGGTCATATCTTTTTTTTTTAATTCCTCAGAGTACCTCATACTTCACACATATTTTTATGAAACCTCTCCATGAATAAGCATACATACATGTGTGCACGCATGTGTGTGTGTGTGAGTGTGTGTGTGACAGAGAGAAAAAGAGAGAATTTGGAAAGACAAATGCAGAAATAATTGATAGTTAGAATAATCTTATTCTAATCTGAATTGACAACCACTGCTCTTAAACAGGGGAATTAAATGTCAAATTTTGTAATGTAGTGATTGGTTCCTTTTAAATAATTAAACTTTGACTACATATTTGTTACAGGGTGTTTCTTTTTCTTTTAATTTCTCCATGAGGACAAGGAGAGAGAAAAACATATGCTTAATTAGGAATAAATAAATCAGCTATAAGGTTAGCTTTTCATGAGAGTCCTGTTGTAGATATGGTGAGCCCTGCCTGAGCTGTGCCACTGGTTATGGAGGAACGTCTCTCTAGAATAAGTCAGAGGTGGGGATCCTTCTAAAATGGATGGACTATTAATCAAAGGACCTTGAAAGGGCTTGAAAATGGAATTTAAAATGTAAGAATACTTCTAACTTTGGGAGGCTTTTTTATGGAACATAGAAAATATCTGGTTTTATAGTAAGTACTATATTCCTTAAAATCTCCTCTGGTGATTTAAGTTTAAATGCAGCAGATAACCCCAAGTTTTTTAATAAGTATTGCAAGTAGGCAGTAACAAACTAAAGCTCTTTAAGATTATATTAAGCTAAGCTTTTCCTGTTGTATGAGGTCATTTAGAGAGAGGGCTTTGTAAATTTTTCTTTTAGAAATGGGGTTCAAGTTCAAGTCAATGCAGGAGTTCCATATATGTTTAACATTAAAATGTATCAGTTATAATAGTACCTGGACTGTACACAAACTCTGAGTCATGATCCCATTGGGCCTCACAAGTTCAGCAAAACTGGGTTAGATCACTATTTGAATGTAGGTATGCCAATAAGCATGCCTTTTGGATGCTGTAAAAAGTGTTGCTACTGATTTAGTAGGCTCTGCTTTCCTTTGCAAGAATATTAGCCAACAATTCTCTCATTTATTTTTTTTCTAAAGAGTGCGAGTATTCAATTATATGGTGTTTTCATTCTGCCTACCTAGATTTATGCCGAAATGTTAGTTGGCTGCACTATATAGAGAAGTATACATTTTAAATTGTTGCTCATGCTGTATCATTTATTTGGTTATTCTGTAATTCAAAGGATAGTATAGATGTGTTTATAAATTCTGTGTTCAAGGTCAATTCTTTGCGAGATCACATATGAAAGGAAAATTCTATTTTCCCTACGTACATTGCAGACTCTTAACTCTTACCCTGTTTACTAAGAATTAATATAGTTTTGGCTTGCTTTGGTTATTTCTCTGACCACCTATTATATCCTGTATTCACTTTGTTTTTTTCCTTTTATCTTTATTTTCTCCCTTTCTCTGGCTATTTTAATTTGTGTTTTCTTTGGGAATATCATTTATTAAAAGTAGTTATCTAGGTTTAAGCCTCAAAGACATAACTTGATTTTTATAGAATTTTTATGTCTTAAAAAAGAACAATGTCAGAATTTAAAAGTGTTTCATAGGATTATAGATTTGAGGCCAGAAGATACAGTAAAGTTCATCTAATCTAGCCACCTAGTGGCTTGGACTGAAAACAAGTCCTCTGACTAAAGATCCAGTATTCATTTCCCCTTCCCAATGTTACCCCAATTATTCTTTGCTTATCTAACTGTACTATCTTATTATAATGTAACAAGATTATACATTATATAAGATTATACATTATAATGTAACAAGATATAATGTAACAAGTATTTGACAGGTCTACAAATCACTATTTGGAATAAATGTGTTTATGAGTAGTAATTTATTCATCTCTAATACCAAAACAAATTTCTGGTTCTTTCTTTTTGGTGGCCATGCATCATGCGCTGTTACTTTTATTTTTACTACTGGCCTTTCTTAACATATGGTTTCTTAAAATGTAGTTCTTTAACTATTTTAATGTCTCCAAAAGAGTTGTACCTAAGTATATAACAGATGGCCAGATGAACCTTAGAGTGGATGTACTATGGATACAGAAAGATGATCACACCCCTCGCAGTTATGCATTTTCATTAGCTCATGTGGTGTACACCTGTACTATTGTACTTAGTAGCAAGAAGAGAGATATAGTAATATAAAAGTGAACATGTTCTTTTTTTCCTGTTTGCGATCAGCTCCACCCATGGCTTAGAAGAATAGCTTCTGTTAGCATGCATAATTATTTCGTTATTATTTGAGACAAATGTTAAGTACCTCTCAGTCTTTCATCATCACCAAAAAACATTTATTGAACACTTCTTTGCACCTGGGCCAGCCCTAGGTGTTATACAAAAAGAATTGCATAGTTTCCGTGACAGGCTGTTGTCAACTTTAGAGCATAATAGACACTCATTAATTTCAACTGTATTCAGGAATTTTCTTACACTACTTTTGTCTCTATTATACGGTTTTTATAATAACTTACCTTATATGTATGTATGTATACCTATATATCTATGTATGTATGTGTACATAAATATCTATCTATCTATCTACATATATATGTATATATATGTGTGTGTGTGTGTGTATGTTTGTATATTCTAATTTAGTTGCTCCTAATCTAGGGACTGAAAATCCTGGGAGGCTTGGGAGTGGGAGGTGGGGGGAGATATTTCTCAAAGAATTCATTTAATGAAATTGCTCAGTATAATAATAAAGTAACTACACCTTCTTTTGGTTGGAATACATTATTTATCCGACCTATAGAAGGTGTAGTTACTTTATTATTATACTGAGCCATTTCAATAAGTGAATGTACCAGTAATTTTCAAAATATTTTATTATTCAGATTATTCAGATTCATATTTTAAAGTCTCATTTATGAAGTTTTACTTAATCTTTTTTGATTATTCAGCCTATCACTCATATTTTAAAAATAATTTTCCAAAGTATCTTTAGTTGTTTGCCAACCATCTTGCTATATTTACTGTCGATAGTTATCTGAACCTAAAAAACTATTCTTTTAAAAGTGCTCTAAAAGTCAAAAACTGTATCCAACCCAACTATTCCTTACCATTGCCAAAAAGAAAAGAAAAGAAAAATATAGTAAATAAGCAATATAAAAATTGCAAATAAAAAAAGCAATATAAAAAATGGTCTAAAAGAGGAACAAACACTCCATAATGTAATTGCTGGTTCCCCACTACATTCTCCATTTTGTTTTTGGTGTCCTTCTTTCCAATATGGACCCTGGGCTCCAGGTTCCACATAATATTGGCTATGATCATAGAAACAGAGGGTCTAAGAGTATTAACAAGGCTGGCAGTGCTCAGTAAAGGACTTTCACTGGCTACTTCAGTGTCTTTTGCTGGACCTGAGAGTTTTCCCATGACCAGTGATTCCACTACACTCCTGTATCCCATGGCAAGCAAAAGTTCAAAACTTTACCAAGCCCAGGGACGTAATTGAGATAAAGTAGCCTATCTTGGAGGAGGAGAGAGGCTCAGCATTGAGACCTGCTTCACTGCTCTCAGGAAGAGAAAGGAACAGACTTTGTGGATGAACCCTAAATGGGAAATTGTGTAAAAACTCAGCACTTAAAAACAACCAAAAAAAAAGAAAAGAATTTCCCAGTTAGGTCCCAGATTTGGGGGAAAGAGAAAGGAAGAGTAGTGAGGCCAAGGAATGAATAAATTTTAAAAAAAAATCAAAATGCAATGGAAAAAAATACTATGGGGGTAAGAGTATCCTAGGATAAAACTGTATAATAAGATACGTCATCAATAATTATAACTAGAATCCCATAAAAGAGAATGGATTGACCAGAAAGCCCAGAAGGCTTTAAGTACAAGGGGAAGAGAAAGCATTCATTTTAAGCTCCTAATAAAAACATTGACAGCCATAAAACCTTCATAAAGCAGTGAAGAGGAATGAAAGAAAAAGAATGGAGGAACTAGAACTCAAAAATTCAGTGATTCAACAGGAATCATTTAAACAAAGACCAAAGATTGCAAAACTGGAAGTACTAGTGAAATATCTCTGATCAAAAATATTTCATCTGGAAAACAGAGCCCAGTTGTTAATTTGAAAATCATCAGCTTCCCAGAAAAAAAAAAAGTATGTAAACCTGAATACCATATGTCATAAAAAGACATAAAGCAAAATTGCCTGGTCATAGACATAGAGGAAGACTATGTATAAGTCATTAAGAAATGTGATTGTCAAAATCTACCCTTTTCAGAACAAAGAGGAAATACTGCAAGCATCTAGAAAAATTTCACATAGCAAGGAACCCCAGTCAGAACTGCAAGGACTACACATCAGCAATGAGAAAGTAAGGAAAAGATAGGAGTATGATTTGCCTAAAAAACAAGGAAAATTATTTGCACCCAAGATTAACATCTTATAAAGCTCCACTTAAATCTACACAGAGGTATATTGCACATTTAGCAAAATTGAGGATTTTTAAGCATTCTTTTTGAGAAAACTAGACTAGGAGGGTCTTCCTGGCTCCAAGTCCAAAACTTTATGCATTATATCTAATTAATAATAAATACATTACTGACAAAATATAGGAGAAAAAGAAATTCCTTTAAAAATTACAAAATATTCTAAATATCCAAAAATTAAACCATTGAGACACATTTTAGACTTACATAAGTAAAAGAGGATCTAAACAATTGGAGATATGATAGTCAGTTTATCACTAGGCAGAACCAATGTAATAAAATGATGATACTATCTACATTTAGTGCTTGCTATTCCAAACAAATTTTGGAAGGAATACCTTATAGTATTAGGCATTAACAAAATTCATTTAAAGGAATAAGAGATCATGCATATCAAAGGTTGTAACAGAAAAATTAAAAAGATAGAGGATCACAACTGTCATGTACTTAGTGAAAACCACAAAACTAAATGAGTATAATTAAACATGATGAATATGATCTAGACACAAATAAGTCTAGCATTTGATTGATGAACTACTGGGGAAATGAGAAAGTAGGCTGACAAAAAAATAGGTTTTGGTTTTTATTCTACATTTCAACAATAAATTCCAAATAGTTAAATGATCTGAATATTAAAAAATCATATAAAAATTAGAGGAGAATTGAAGGCTGTATATTTCACAGCTAATGATGGGGAATTTTATAATTGATCAGGTGACAGAAAAGATCATAAAAGACAAAATAGAGAATCTTGATCATACAAAATTTTGGAAGTTTTTTGATAACTAATATCCATGGAGCTAGATTCAGAAGGAGGACTATTCATTGTGAGGGGGGAAAAAAAGAAAATCTTTGCCTTAATTATCTCCATACAAGTCTGCCATTTAATATCTAAAGGGAATTGACACAAATTTATATAATTAAAAGCCATTCTCCTATAGACAAGTCATCAGAGAATATGAGCTAATTGTTTACAAAAGAAAATACATAAACTAATCAGGTATCATGTTCATTTCTAGGAGCTATGGTTTAAAAAGGCGTTTAATAAAGTGTCCAGAGGTGTAAAATTAGGATGATAAAGAGCCTTGAAACCATATGTTGTGAGGATCCATTGAGGAAACTAGGCATGTTTGGCTTGGAGAAGAGAGAAGACTAGAAAAACATAATAGCTATCTTTAAGTATTTAAAGGAGTCCCTGGAGCAGAATTTAGACTTGGTCTGTTTGTCCCAGAGGGTACAATAGTTGGAAATTGAAAAGAGGCAAATTTAGGCTTAATGTTAGGGGGAAAAAACTTATTAATTAGTAGAGCTATGTAAAAGTAGTATAGGTGATGGGTTCTCCCTTCTTGGAAGTCTTCAAGACTGGATGACTATGTGTCCTGTGACAATCACAGGAGGGTTCCTCTGTTAGTCATTGCCATCAAGATTCTTGCCAGAGGCCTCCTTAATAGGTTGATCCTTCCCATGGAAGATGGTCATCTACCTGAGAGCCAGTGTGGCTTCAGAAAGGGCTGAGGAACAGTCAATATGGTGTTTGCTGCCTGACAACTCTAGGAGAAATGCCAGGAGCAGAACAAAGGTATGTATACAATGTTTGTAGATCTGACCAAGGCCTTTGATACAGTCTGTCGTGAGGGCTTATGGAAAATGATGTCAAAAGTTGGCTGCCTGGAGAAGTTCATCAGTATCGTAAGTCAATTTCATGACCGCATGCTTGCCCAGCTTCTAGGTAATGGACAATGCTCTTATGCCTTCCTGGTCACCAGTGGAGTGAAACAAAGCTGTGTGCTTGCTCCCATGCTTTTTAGTCTGATGTTTTCAGCCATGCTGTCAAATGCTTTCAATGAGGATGAACGCGGCATCAAGGTCAGCTACTGCACTGATGGTAAAGTCTTCTACTTGAAAAGGCTACAAACCAAGACCAAAGTAGAGATTGTCTGTTTGCAGATGATTGCGCACTCAGCGCAGCCTCTGAAGCTGAGATGCAACAAATATGAATCAAATCTCTGCTGCTTGTGCGAATTTTGACCTAACAACACCAAGAAAACCAGGTGCTCCATCAGCCACCACCACACCATCCATATATGAAACCATCAGTTACAGCAAATGGAGAAGTTTTAAATGCTGTGGATAAGTTCACTTACCTTGGTAGTGTACTTTCCAAGGATGTACACATTGATAATGAGGTTGATGCACACATTGCCAGAGCCAGCTCAGTGTTTGAGGGGCTCCAAAGGAAAGTATGGGAGAGAAGAGGTATTAGACCAGTTACCAAACTGAAGGTCTACAGAACCATGGTGCTGATCTCATTATATGCCTGTGAGACCTGGACAGTCTACCAGCGCCATGCCAGGAAACTGAATTGCTTCCATTTGAATTGTCTTAGGAAGATTCTGAAGATCACCAGGCAGGATAAGGTACCAGACACTGAGGTCCTTACTCTAAACTGCCAAGTATTCAAACTCTGCTTCAGAGAGCACAACTTTGATGGGCTGGCCATTTTGTTCAAATGCAAAATGTACGCTTGCTAAAAAGACTATTTTATGGAGAACTCACACAAGGCAAGCATTCACATCATGGTCAGAAGAAGCCATACAAGGATACTCTCAACATCTCTTTCAGGGACTTAGGAATTGATTGTGTGACACGGGAGACATTGGCACAGGACCTGTCAGCATGGCATTTCCACATCTGAGAAGGTGCTGTGCTCTATGAGCAAAGCAGAGTTGAAATAGCTTAAAGGAAGTGTAGGATGTGCAAGTTAGGAGTATCCACCCCAAATGTTCACATGACCTATTTGTATCCGACCTGTGGTAGAGCATCCCAAGCTCATATTGGCCTGATCAGCCACAGTCAGACACAATG
Source organism: Phalanger gymnotis (assembly GCA_028646595.1). Lineage (NCBI taxonomy): Eukaryota > Metazoa > Chordata > Mammalia > Diprotodontia > Phalangeridae > Phalanger > Phalanger gymnotis. Next base: position 130,269,711 of record CM053622.1, on the reverse strand, counting down.
AATCTTAACTCAAGCATAATGATGTCATTTTGGTCCTCTTCAAGAATGAAGGACAGACAGCAACCAACTAACCAAAAAATTATGTTAAGAATCATTGAGAAGAAGGGAAAGGGTGATGGGAGGGGAGCGGGGTGACAGATGGGAGGGCTGACTGGGGAACGGGGCAACCAGAATATATGCCATCTTGGAGTCGGCGGAGGGTAGAAATGGGGAGAAAATTTGTAATTCAAACTCTTGTGAAAATCAATGCTGAAAACTAAATATATTAAATAAATTAAATATAAAGAAAAAAAAAGAATCATTGAGAGGGAATATGTGTAGCAGCCTTGGAATCATATAAATATATAACCTTTCTTCCTGAAAAAACACATCTCTCTCATCCATCATATTGTCAAGAGCTCAGTTTTTCATTGGTATAATATCAGCATTCCCATGTATAAACTTTTAGTTATCTCTGGAAAATTAATCTTTTCCTTTAAAGAGACAATTTCAGTATAAGGACTAATTTGTTAGGACATTTCAGTTTCATTTTCCATTTTTTAAATTGTGCCATTTATGGATATGGCATCATTAATACAAAATATTTTATTAATTTTAACATATATGGTAGTGATGCTATTTGGGGTTGCTGGGAGCCCCGAAATGTCAGGGTATAGGGTGGCTTCCACCTGGAATGAATTCAGGCACTCAGACCATCTTCTAATCAAGTGGTAAGGTTTATTGTAACACCAATAGTAGCAAGTGAGGTTCCTAGTGAACCTGCAACTTCATGGGGATGAGACTGATGCTTATATACAAAAGAGACAGGGAAAGGATCTGAGTGGGATTAAGGAGTTGTCAGTAGTCTGGGGTGGGCCAGGTGAAACAGTGAAAGGACTTTTAGGTGATTGGGATGGGATTAAGGAGTGGTCAGTATATGCAGGTAGTCTGGGATAGGCTAAGAGCACAGTGAATGGATGTTAAGTAAGCTAATTAGGTGATATAGGTGAGCTGGGTTGGGCCAGTTGCCTTGGATGGAGGCACCAGTGATCTGGGCTGCTGAAATCTATGTGAAAATCTAGGCACTGGGTTGCTTTCAAAGATGTTGTCTTTTACTTTTAGGTGTACAATTCCCATCACCCCATCATTAACAAGTGGATAATGAAACAGGATCCTCATGATCCTATAGAGAATATCTGTATCATAGAATTTGGCAGTACTTTTAACATCAATCAATAATTAATAAATGTTCATTAAATGCCTGTTGTGTTCCAGACATTATGTTTTTGTCTGGGGATACAAAGATAAAAATGAAACTGCCTGCCCTCTGCAAGCTTACATTTTATGTCTCTTTAGTTTTAATTCTGTTATCCGTCTTTTGTTTGCTGTCTCATTATTTCTGTATAATCTTTCATGTCTTAGAGATACATGGTCCTATAATGTTCCTTACTAAAAATTTTACATGTGAACCCTTCTTCACTGCCTTCAGTCTCTACTCTCCCTGATCCTTTTTCCATACGACTACCATATTATCATAGTACTTAAAAATCTTAAGTGGTTTCCAGATACATGTAGGATAAAAAATAAAATACTAAGCCTGGCCTTTGAAGACAGGCTCACATTCTTGTTTCATATTACTCCTCTTCTTATGTTCTCTTCCAGTCAAACTGGCCATATACAGCATACATGGCATCCTGTCTCTCTTGGCTCTTGCATTAAAGATTCCCCGCCTATCTGGAAGGCACAAATCCCAAGCTTCTGTCAAAGCAAAGACCAAGTACCATCTCCCACATGAGATCTTTCCAAATTCTTCTGGTCTCCAAACACCAGTTCTTAATACATGCCCTCTCTTGAAATTACTTTGTATTGATTTGTTTTTACTTATTTGTGTATATATAATAGGTGCCCAGTTACATATAAAGCCGTAAAGTGCAAGGACTGTTTTGTCTTTGTATTCTCAGCCCCAAGGCACAGTGCTTCACCAGACTTAGGGAGCTTCACTTCAGCAGTTTGGTGGCAGCACAATGATTGCAGTGCTTCACTTAGTCAGGAAGATGCACATTCAGATACTGACTCAGCTACTTACAAACTATGTGACCCTGGGCACATCCCTTAATTTCTTAGAGGCTCCATTTTCTCATCTGTAAAATAATGATGATAATAGATCTTGCTTCACAGGGTGTTTGTGAGGATCAAATGAGATAATATATGCAAAGTGCTTTGCAAGCTACAAAACACTTTATAAATATTAACTATTGAACCAAAATAACACATTTATTTTGTAAAAATTTAGATATAATTCATGTATTTTTACTACCCTAGTTAAAAAAAGTAACTTTAAAAAGTGAATATTTAAAAGCACACGTAGGAAAAATGATTTATTATGTTGTTCAGAAAAATTATTCTACTGTTTAAATTCAGCCTTATGTGATTAAAAATTGTCCACACCTAGAATGTCCCTGGCCTCTTCTGAAATACTGGAGAAGGCTACAAGGTATTTTGGGTTCCACCAGGTCCTGGATCCACCTGAAGCATTCTTGTTTCGGATCCCCACACCCAGGTCTTCTTTTGGGTCCACTCAAGACTGTATTTTTATTCCTTTGTGTTTTGGCTTCACCCAGATTTTATGGAATATTTAGTTATTCATCTCAATCAACCTTGCTTTCAAGTTGCCCTTTTTACAAAATTGCTTAACTTTATGTGTGTGGTAAGTGTGAGGCCACTCTTGTCTAAATCCTGTATAACGTAACCCTTCTAGAGCCTGGACAAGAGGGAGCCTCACCTCTTTTCCTGCTTCCTCTCTTACTAAACAACCTAATAAATTTCTAAAACTATGATAGATTTTAGGTTTGTTCTCGCCAACAACACATGCAATTCTCATTCATTTCCTTTGAATATTCTTGAGCCTAAGATCCGTATATCTCCACATCAAACAGTTACTTAAAGGAGCCAGAAATTCATTGGTATGGACATGCCTGCCACAAATTGAGATTGCAAACTCCCTCTGTGTTTTACTAAATAGTGTTCACAAACTGTTCTGGTTAAAAAATCATTGAATTATTTCCAAATCATTCATAGTGAGGTTCTCATGGAGAGACTAGTTATTTAATAATATCTATTAAGCTGCCTCAGACACTAGTTTTGTGAACCTGGGCAAGTCAGTTACCATTTCTCAGCTTCTGTTTCCTCATCCATAAAATAGGGGTAATAATAAGACCCACTTCATAAGGTTGTTGTGACAATCAAATGAAACATTAGATAAATGATAGTTATTTTTATTTATAAATTCATCTTTGTTAATTTGCACGCAGATCAAATGTAATTTCTGCCCAGAATGTGGAATAATTGTGCTGGCCTAATAGCTATGTGATTTTTATTTATTTTACTAGCAAGTAGACTATTATAATTTTAATACTTATTTGCAAACATATACAACCCCCGAAAATATAGGCGAGCAAAGGCAAGACCACAGAATGTATAGTAATTTAGAGAATCAAATATATTGTTCTAAAATACATAAAATATATTTTTAATTTTCTGAATTACAAAACATCAAAATTCTGGATTTGGAAGAGTGATATACAAACTACAAAGAATTTATATGTATGTGAAATGTGAAAGATGCTTTTGATCACACATTATTCTTTTTAGACAGACATTTAAAAATATTAATTACTTCAGTACTTGATCTTGGGACACAAAAGTACAGTTAATAAAAATACACAATCTGTCTTTTTTTGACTGCCACAGACTTTTTGGCTCCTGGTTCTATCATTCAGTATACTAACTGTCCCTTTTAGCTGTATGTCATCCACAGAGTTGATAATCTTGCCATCCTAGCCAGGTTCAACATGCAGAGCAAAACATCACCCTGTGGCACTCCATTTGAGACACTCCTCTAGAATCTTATAAGTTTTACAATTTGAGTCCAGTTATTCAGCCAATTTGAATCACACCGAACAGCATGGTCATTTAGTCAACATCTGTCTTTTCATTGGAATATCAGAAGAGATTTTTGTCAAATGCCCTGCTGCTATTTCAGTACAATATGTCCATGGCACATCTCTACCAGTCGGAACTTCAGTTGCCATGCAGTAATGATATATGAGAAAATCATAATCATCACAAGTAAGAGTGAAAGTCCCCTATAAATATAGGACCTATTTACACAGTAAGTCAGTCAACAAATGTTTTATGAATTTCTTATCATGTGACAGATACTGTGCTAAGCACTGGAGTTACAGGAAAAAGGTGAAAACAGCCCCTGCCAGCTAGGAGCTTTCTTTCTAATAAGGGAGATAATATTTTAAATAGACATATACTAAACATATACAGTGGAGGTGGAAGATAATCTTAGAAGAGGAGACTCTAGGAGCTGAGGGGACCAAAAAAGGCATTCTATGGAAGGTTGTATTTAAGTTGAATCTTGAAGAAAGACAGGGATGTTAAAAGTTGGGGGCAGGGAGGGAGAGGACATCTAAGCATGAGGACAGCCAGTGTAAAGGCACAAGAAGGAAGATGAAGTGTCATCCACAAGGAACATCAAGTAGGCAAGTGTAGCTATATCATAGACTATATAGAGGGGAGAAAAGTCACAGAAGACTGGAAAGTAGGAAGGCACCAGATTATGAAGAACTTCAAATACCAACTGGAAGACTTCATATTTGTCAGTAATAGAGAGCCAGTGGAGTATATTGAATTGAAGGGTGACATGGTCAGACCTATGCTTAGGAAAATCAGGTTTTTATATAAGTAAAGGCTGAATTGAAGAGATTTAAGGCAGGGACACCAATTAGAAAGCTATTGCAATAAAAATGTGTGTGTGTGTGTGTGTGTGTGTGTGTGTGTGTGTGTGTGTGTGTGTGTGTATGAGAGATGTGAAGGTAGAAATGATGACTGGATATATGGGTTGACCAAGGAAACAAGGATGATACTGTAGTTGAGAGTCATGGATGACTAGAAGAATGGTGATCCACTCAGCAGAAAAAAGGAAGTATGGAAGAAGGGAGAGTTTGGAAGGAAAAATAATGAGGTCTGTTTTGAGCCTGGTGTTAGATGTTTTGCCTACAGAACATCAAAGCCCTCCAGTCCTTTAATGTAGAAACTGCTAAATCTTGTGTTATCCTGACTGTGGTTCCATGATATTTCAGTTATTTCTTTCTGGCTGCTTGTGATATTTTTCTTCTTGAGAAGAGAGCTCTGTAATTTGGCAATAATATTCCTACGAGTTTTCATTTTGGGATCTCTTTTAGGGTATGATCAGTGGATTCCTTCAATTTCTATTTTACCCTCTGATTCTAGGAGATTAGGACAGTGTTTCTTGATAATTTCTTGAAATATAATGTCAAAGCTCTTTTATTGACCATGACTTCCAGGCAGTGCAATAATTCTTAAATTGTCTCTTCTGGATCTATTCTCCAGGTCAGTTTTTTTTTAATGGAATATTTCACATTTTCTTCTATTTTTTTCATTCTTTTGATTTTATTTTATTATTTCATGATGTTTCATGGAATCATTAGCTTGCACTTGCCCAATTCCAATTTTTAAGGAATCATTTCAGTGAGCCTTTGTACCTCTTTTTCCATTTGGCCAATTCTGCATTGTAAGGAGTTCTCTTCAGTGGATTTTTCTGCCTCTTTTACCATTTGGCCAATTTGATTTTTAAGGCGTTATTTTCTTCAGTACTTTTATACCTCCTTTACCAAGCTGTTGACTCTCTTTTCATAATTTTCTTGTATCATTCTAATTTCTTTTACAAATTTTTCCTCTACCTCTCTTATTTGATTTTTAAAATCCTTTTTGAGCTCTTCCAGGAATTTTTTTTTTTTGCTTGTAACCAATTCACATTTTTCTTTGAGGCTTTGCATGTAGCTGTTTGACTTCATGATCTTCTTCAGAGTGTCTTGATCTTCTCTATCACCATTGTAACTTTCTTGTTGTTTGCTTATTTTCCTAGATTATTTCTTGACTTTTAACTTTATGATAAAGTTGGGCTGTCTTTCTGGAGTGGAGGGGGCACTGTCCCAAGCTTCTGATCTTGCTTGCTGCTGTTTTCAGAGATAGTTCTGTAGCTCTGTAGGTTCAATGTTTCCAAGTCGATATGATCTAAGGAGAGGTGTCGCCACTGTTTTCCTGGCCTGTGCCGTGGTCTTTACCCAAGAAGCAACCATGTTCTTCTTTAGCCACCAGTGCTAGCACTCCCTCTGGCTCTGTCACTATGACCAGGTCCTCTGTTCTCTGGCAGCCACAATTGCCAGTGCTCCCCTCTGTCTTGGAATTGAGATCAGGCTCCCTAGTTCCACCTGAGTGACTTCAAGCACTGCTATTCAACCGGGAATCACAACCAGGATCCCTGCTTCCCTGCAGCTGCAAGTGCTATCATTCCTTTTGGCCCTGGGTCTGTGACCTAGAGTTGTGTATCAGCAATGCAGTAGTGTCCTGAACCCAGACCTAACAAAGGCCAGTTATCTGATTCCTCACTGTCCATGGTCTGAAAGCTCCCAAACTGCTGCTGCCAGTGTAGCTGTCTCCAAGGCTCATGCCTGGGCCCGCAGTGTAGTCTATGCCTGCATGGTCTGCATTGTGCTCCAGGCTTGACCACTCCTGGCTGATACAGACCATTCCTGCCAACTTCCTAAGTTGGCTTGGGCTAGAGAATTGTTTCAGCCAACCTCTTGTTGGTTTTGCCACTCCGGAATTAGATTTGAGGCATTATTTTAGAGTTGTTTGGAGGGGAATTTAGGATAGCTCAGCTTAGCTCCACCATCTTAACTCCACTCCTTCCTCCTTACTATGTTTTAATTTTAAACTTTATGTCTCTTGTACTGCCTAACATATTTTATGTGACTGTTTGTATCAGTAAGGCAAGATTCATGACCTCAAGGATGACCGTGAACATGCCTATATGGTTCGGAATTGCAAAATATGAAAAACTCTCTAGGTAGAAGGCAGAGGAAGTATAACATGTATTTAGACACCAGGGGATCAAATCCCAAGACAATGACTCCAATTCAGTATAGTAGTAATTATATTCCACAACCAGTAAGCCCACCTCAATGTAGCAACAAGGAAATTAGAGCACGGTATCATAGCAAGGAAACAAGTCTTCCTGTAATCTTTCCCGCTACTAGGGCCTTGCCGTAAACAATCATTCACGAATCCTAACTGTCTGCTTGCCTGAGTCCTCTCCCGAAGTTTTGAAAACCCTTGCAGTTCTCAGAGTCCTTGTGGTCTTCTGGACTCTCTGGATTCTCAGTTCTCCAATCTCTCTATACTGTAGATTCTTAGCTCTTTGATCTCTTCATCTCTCTTGTCTGCACTCTCCACTCTGCAGTCTCTCTCAACTGGCCCTCTCAACGCCCTCTTGGTGTCTGCTTCTCAGTTCTGCTTCTTTCACTCTCTGGACTCTCTTTATATACAGTCCTAGCTGGCATCTGATTGGCTGAACTCAGTGCACATGCAGTTGGCTCTGGTCTTAGCACCTTTCCTTAGGGCCCTGAGGGTTTCACACCTCTCATAACCTAACTAGCAAAAGTGTGTGAGCTTGGGGCCTAGCACCTAGTAAGTAAAGGCCCTATTGAATGAGTGGAGAAGATCTTTAATCACATTAACACTACAGTGTCTTGTTTTGTTTTTTTAAATAAAGGGTATGTTGAAATCAGTATATTTAACTGGATTATCCTATGGGCAGTATGATAGAGATGAAGGAGCCTTGGAGAAACACTTCAGAAAACCCAAGTTCAAATTCTGGTTCCTACACTTACCAGCTGTGTGACTCAGCCAGTCATTCTATGAACCTTAATTTCTCTATCTGAAAAACGGAAGCATAGTATCTGTACCACTGCAGAAATGAAGGATCGATTTTACAACAGTGCCTATATATGTATATAGATATATGTAGACATATAAATATGTACTCAATTTGTGTAGCTTTAATGAAAATTAGCTGTGGAAAAATAATATGGGCATTAATTATTTTTGCTTTTGTTTCAGTATACAACGACATCAGGAAAGGAGAGCAATTTTAACTCCAATTTTGACTGATTTTACTGTCCGAATAACTGGAGCACCTGCAATCATTTTCACCAAAATCAATTCACCAGAAAACTTGCATACAGAGGTTAGTATACAATTTAAAATTAAATGATATTGGGTCAATGAGCATAGACAGCCAGGTGGCACAGTGGACAGATTGCTGGGTCTGGGGTTAGAAAGACTCGTCTTTATGATTTTACATCTGGCCACAGATACTTACTAGCTATGTGACCCTGGGCAAGTCAATTACATCTGTTTTCCTTAGTTTCCTCATCTGTAAAATGACCTGGAAATGGAGATGGCAAACCACTCTAGTATTTTCTCCAAGAAAACTGCAAAAGAAAAAAAAAAGGGGGAGGGGGTCATGAAGAATCAGACATGACTGAAGAACAACTAAATAACAACATGCCAAAAATTACAATTTGCATGAAAATTGTGGGGTTTTTGGTACATATTTGTTTATTAGTGTACACGTTGTTTCCCCCACAGTAGAGTACAAACTTCTTGTGAGTAGGGACTTTTTGGATTTATGTCTTAGCTATCTCTAGTGTCTGTTAAATGACAGACTAGTAGACATTTAGTAAATGTGTGTTGCATTTAATCAGACTGAAATGTTTGATTGTATGACAGATTGATCATTCATAGAATAAGTAAAATTTGTTATAGAAATTTTATAGAAAAATATTAATAAAACATTTTTACACAAGCATTGAAAATTGCTAACTCTGTGTTTTCTTCAAAGAATTTTCAGATACATAATCTCATTTTGTCCTTCTACATACTTCTGTTAGGAATAGTAGATTTTTATAGATAAGGCAACTGAGGCACAGGAAGGATCAATTACATGACTTAGCTATTTATTCACCACAGTAGGATTGAAGTTCACATCTGACAACTTCTTGTGCAGTATATTATTGTATTGCAATAATTCCGTGGCATAGGTCTGAGTCTTTTAAAAAGTTACTATAGTATGTCATTTAAGTTTCTTATGTCGTGTTTATAATATGTTGAAACTGTTGGTATGAGTTTCCTTTATATCTGATTCCACAAATTCAATTCAGTAATCATTTATTAAAGGATTACTATGCAAAAGACACTTAACTGATTGATGAAGATAAAAGGACAAAAATTAAATTGTCTTTATCTGAAATTTAAATTCTGTTGGAAAATTATGATGTACAAAAATAGTACAAGATAGAAATCAAAGAGAGTACAGAGAGAAATCAAACTAGCTCTAGGAATACTGGAGAAGTGAAAGAGCACTAAAAACTTGGGGAGTAGAATCAGGAAGGCCTTGACAAAAGCAATTATAATTGCATGGATTCCATTGCACTGAAATTTTTATGCTCTCATAACCCTCTTGTAACTTAAGTATTTATGCATTAAGGGATTTCTATGTGCAAGAAGTTGTGTGAGGTGCTGAGGGCTTAAAGATCAAAGATCATGCAGTTCCTAAAAGAGCTTACAGTCTCATAAGAAGTTATGACATGTATATAAGTAAATATGAAACAAGATAGAGTATGATCAGAGCAAAGGAAAGATCAAAGTAAAGCGCTCTCAGAAAATCTTAGGGAGTACAAGGGTGGGGAACCCATGGCCTTGAGGCCACATGTGGCCCTCTAGATCCTTAAGTACTGCCTTTTGACTCAATCCAAATTTTACAGAACAAATCCTTTTAATAAAAGGTTCTCCACCCCTGGGTAAACATCATCTTTGCCTGAGGAGTGAAAGGAAAGATCTTACTAAAAGGGAAAACTTTGGGTAGTTCTTGAATCAATGTAAAAGAGTTACTAGGAGGAGGTAGAAGCAAAAATCTAATCATGTCACTCATGTACTTCTTTAGGATTGTAACAAAACAGACTGCTCTGAATTTTCTAATTTGTGCTTTGGCCCATCATTATATCCTTGACTTCAACCCCTTGGAAGACACTTATGAAAAAGATCTGCTGTGTACTTGCAGGCAACTGAATATTATCCACTTACAGTTCATGACAAGAAGCACTGCTTGGGCTTATTAAGGGGGAGCTGCTGAACCGTTCTTCATCTCTGTTTTCCATCTCAGCATTGTTTTCCAACAGTGAATGGTCAAAAGCTCAGTTATGTTGTGTCGCACCAATTAAGTAGTAGACCACCTAGCATTGCCCAAGGTCTTAGCAGTTTAAAGGAGAAAAGAGATTAATTAGCCTAGCTATCTTTGGCTTCAACACAGCATTTCATTATAAATCATATGGAGTATTTCCTTTGAAGGACAGTTTGCTACAGAATCCCATTCTGTTTCCTGAGCAGTAAGGTGAAAAATCCAGTAATAGTAGTTTTAAATATGAAAAAGCAGAGGGGGTTTTGCATATGAAAGTCATTTCTTATTAGCTGAATATACATTATCTACATTTTAGCCAGTATTCTGGAATTTCTCCCTTCTCCCTTCCAGCACATGTAAATGTAGATGACTCTCATCTTCTCCACTTAATAAATTGTAGTCTTCGTTGACTTTTCAGCCAGCTAATAAGTGACAGATAAGAAGTAATGATAATCTTGTTATCTTGCAATGTAAGTTATCTGCGATATCTGGTATTTGACTTCTTCTCCCATAGGAGATTTTAGTGTGTGGCCATTCCTTGGAAGTGAACATAACCACAAGTCTGGATTTCTTCCTAAGCGTGGCTCAAGTTCAACTCCTCCATCAGTTAATAGTAGTAAATATGGTTGGACTGGAACCTTCAAACAAGACCACAGAGGTAACCATTATTACCTGATTTGTATTGCGCTATCATCATTTGTGCCAGACATTTGGGAAGCTATAATTAAAATAGGTGCTATATGGTTATTCTGCATTTAGCTTCTTTTGAAATGTGCTCATAAATCATTCTGGGATTGAGGTTTTTATTTGTGAAAATTGTTAGGCCTGTTGTTCTATTGCTTAAAATTCACCTTTGGAAAATTGCTGTGGCCTAGCCTTAAAAAAAAAAAAAGCCTGTTTAAAAAAATATGATTTTGTTACATTACTAAAACTTCTAAGATGTAATGCAAGAAACATGGTACAGCTTTCACTTACTCAGATAGTTTATAAGGACAAGGCCTCTTTTGGAAATGAACTCAGAAGAGTATTATGGGAACATCTTCAATAAATAACTTGCAAGCACTCATTTCCCATGCTCAGCAAGAATGGACATAATCATGAAAGCTGAATGCCTGCCCAGAATTTTAATTTTGAGCCAGTGTTGTGTGGAAGTCTTAGATTGTAACTGCGGAGCATGTTCACATACAGAAAAGAAAGCTGCTTATTAGATACTTTTTTTTCAGGCGAAGACTTCTTTACTACTTGTCTGTCTTCCTCCATTAATCATACAGAAAGTCTCCCATAAAATACATTTGAAGAAAACTATCTCTTTTAAGATGTTGCTTTTTGCTTCTATCATAAATTCCATTACTGTCCCTGGATTCTGTACATTAAATAGTGTGTGTTAGCTATTTCATTGTTCATTTAAGCAATTTTTTTTCTTTTGTCTTTTTTGGTTTGTTTGAACATAATGAAGCCAATTTAAAAGTTTGTGCTGAATATAGGTTCTGTAACTATCATCTTTGTTACCCTATGGTTTCATTTTGAATGGTATTCTTTTAAAAATACATAAGGAAACAATAGAACCGTGTGTGCTTCAAAATACTTTTGACTTTTTTAGTATACGTTAGGCATTTGAGAAGAATGGCAATTATCTGACATTAAAAATAAGTGGGGTTAAATATCTTCCCCATTATATTTTCAGTAGACTCTACTTAGCATATTGTATTCTAAGGAAAGTAGTATTTTAGCTACCCTATTTTCTTTTTACCACTTGTTTTTATGTGTGTGTAAAAGGAAATTTCACTCATAGTTTCCTAGTGTTTTTAGGGAAGCTGTAAAATTTTCAAGTTGTTTAATTAATTATTCTCTGACCCACTTCAGCTGCCTGAAAATGAGATTTGAGTAAGTGGACTGGGTTGTAGAGGTCATTTGTAACTCTGTCAATTATCTCTGCAGTTCAGGAAATTGAAGCTATTACTTTATCCCAACACACCCATCCTGTTTGAAGTCCTTTGTCCTCTTCTTAGACACTACGCATTCTTTCAAAAAGCAATTACTAAGTGTTGATTATGTGCTAGGAAGTGGTGATATGAAGTTATAAATAAAGCCATTTCTGCCCTCCAGGAGTTTATATTCTATTGTGAAAAACAGCTTGTAGGTAGAAAATTAGATTCAAAATATATACATAATAATTTCCAAGAGAGAGGCACAAACAGCCTTGGGGGAAAGGATAAAATTCCCATAGGAGATATAACATTTTTTTAAAGTATAGAATATCCAGTTTTTAAAAATTATGAGGAAGATCAACACATTCCTGAATTGTCCCCAACCCTATCAAAATTGTTGCAAACCACTTCCTGGAATTAGAATCTAGCTAACTTTCCTATGAGGAATGGGCAGTGGAGAGTCTGACTAAGTCCATAGGAAAACCAAAGTAATTTTTACAGTCTGTCAACTTGAGAATTGACCAGTTCAAGTCCTTGGAGACTTTAGTTTACTTTCCTATGTTCCTCAGTTTCCTTTTTCTATCTAAAAAAATGAACATTTAAACTAGTTTAGAAGGTTTAATTCAGTAATTTCTAATATGTAGTCAGCTGACTTGGTCTTAAATTTTTTCTGACAGTGTTTAGAAATTATACAGCTGTACTATTTTCAGCCTAAAGTTCAGATTTATATTATTGTTTTGCTTTTAAATAACTGCTGGAGCCCTTTGCAGACTAAAAGGTGAATTACAGTAGTTCTAGCTGAGCTAATAGGGAGTGCCATTTCTCTGACCCTAGAGAGCAGCTCACACTGTCCCTTTGGTGCACGACTTAGTCTCATCCCTGTTGTGAGAACTGTCTTTTAATAGGTGTAGGTGGTATCATCTTCTGCTCAGGAAGTTGCCTTTAAAGAAGAATTACCACTGCCATTTGGAATAGTCAGGTAATGGGATGAAAAAAAAAATACATCGTATAGCATGAGAATACAGAAGAGAAATATGTTTGGGGCTTTGTTATTTGAGTTCATGCTGCCTGCCAGGAGTAAACACTTTTCTTTTCATACTTGCGACTTCTGGGTATTTTATTGCGTGTTTAAATATAATGTAATTATTTCGGGTTTCTTTCTCCTGCACCTGTATGAGGGTAGATAAGGGAAACTTTGACATAAGAATTGTTTTTCTGAAATTATGAAAAAATAGGCTTTTATTCTTAAAAGGCTGAAAAATCAGAAGCTCCGGTTAATGAGCTATTTGGCTTTGCCTTCAGGAGATACTGTGTTGGGTTCAGCTATGTCACAATTTCATTTTCATTAAGTTCTCTGGCCCCTCTGTTATTCCTCTGACTCCATTATTTGACTTGTTAAATCGTTATCCAAATTCAAAATATTACGCAAGATGGTCTCTAAATACAGGCCAGTAATACTAAAACTATGGGAGAAATCCTAAATAAGAGAGATCATAAATAACTTTAAAAAGGACAAATAAAATTAAATTCTAGAATAGCACAAAGGATACAAATGGAAGTTGTTAAAATATTGCCACCTTTTTATATTGACTAATACTAGACACCAAACTATAGACACCAAACTAAGAGTGTTGAGTCAGATGCTTAGGAGGCCACTTTTCAACATTTCTTTCCTCTCCACCTCACCTCCATGTATCACACACTGCACAGCATAACCCAAGTTCATTTTTATTCACCTACACTTTAGAAGAACAAAAAATCATTTTTAGACCTGATATGGATGATTGTGCCTAGCAATAAATACTTTGTCACAAGAACAAAACTCATTACAAACTTGTATAGTTAATCAAAACAAATTTCCACATTGGCTGTGTCCTAAAAAAAAAGTATGTCTGCATTCTGAGTCCTCTGTTTTTCTACCAGGAGTTTTTCTATCTGTATCTAGCAGGTTTTGTCATTAGTCATCTGGAATCCTGGTTGGTCATTATACTGCTACTCTGTATTCCTATCCTCATTACTTGTGCCCTCTGATTATGTGAGAGAATTTTCCCTAACTTGACTTTTCTTTCTTCCAATCTCTATTCCTCTTCCCTTCTTGTTCCATTATTTTCTTAAGATCATCAAGACATAACAGAACCACTCTCAGGCCTTGTCTAATTGGATACCCTAATGATGACAGGGTTCAAAGAGACATATGCGTGTATGTCATCTCCCCATATTTGAATGTAACCAGTCCTGTCATCGTTCACGTTATCAGACTCACTGTGACTGAATTTCTCCATCAGGATTTGGTCTAGTTCATTTTCTCATTCTGTTTGGAAAAGTTTGTGGAATACTGCTCACTGCACTGCATCTTAGCACTTTCGACATCTTGGTTCACCACCCTCCAGAATATATTTTGAAAAGGCTTTTTTACTCAAATATTTTAAAACTTGGAAAATACTATGCTAAATAATAACTTGATAATAAAAAAATTTTAAAAGCTCACCAAAAAGGAAATTTTAATGTGAGTTATTAGAGGGAAAAAAAAAGTATTTGAATCTATTTCAGTTTTCATGGGACAGTAAACCAGTTCAAACCGTGGTCCATACATACAAACTCATACCTATTGTCCCAGTGGATTAGGGGAGCATAGCATAGTAGAAAGAGCACAGGCATCACAGTCTGAGGGCTTCCCATACCCTTTCAGTGGATGGTAGGGAGGTCTTGCAGGAGATGAATGGAGTACTGTGGACAGATGATGTGGAAAGAGCCCTGGCTCTCCAATCAGAGAACCGCAATTCAAATCCCACTTCTAATGTGTCACTCCACTTCCCAAGGCCTCAAGGTTCTCATCCATAAAATGAGGGGTTGGGCTAGATGGCCCCTGAGTTCCCTTCCAGCTCCACGTCTATGTTCCTATGAACTTCACTGAAGAGAACACCCTCTCCTTTCCTATTTTCTTCTCTACTGCATGGAGTATTTTCAGTAAAGTTGGAATTGGTGTGTAATATCAATTAAGTTGGGACTTTTTAACTATTTTAGAATAATAAATTAATTGTCTTTGATTGAGCCTTACTAGGTGCAAAGCCCCAGGCCCAAACCCCTATCTACTAGGTGCTAAGCCTGTGTGGGCATGAAGCCCCCAGGGTTCTAAGGGAAGTTGGTAAAGCCAAAGCCAATAATAGGAGCCTAAGTTCTGGTCACTCAGGTGATGTTTGATGATGTCCAAAGACTATATAAAAAGAGAGAACAGAGCTATTTGCTGAGGCTCTCACTGCTGGAGGTGCGGGACTATGGGCAGCTGCTCTAAGAGCCTCCCGGCTCACCCAGATGTTGATGGTTTCTTGGTAACTATGAATTGTATTTGGTCTGTTTATAATGTATGTTTGTAATTTGTTTGTATTTGCTCTGAATTCAGCGTGCTGGCTTTTTCCCCTGAATTAAGCGAATGATATTTGTATGTTGGATTGAAATAAGATTGTTAATCCCCTAAGGTTGCTTTCCTTAGTAAAAGAGATCAAAAGAACCTGTTCTGGCAGCATCCTTGTTGTTGGGCTTGTGTTGGTCTTTCACCCCCACAGCAGCTGCTAGCCAAATTGTTGCAACATGGTGATAGGGTTAAGAGTGAAGTAGAGTTGTGATTGACACAGACTCAAAGGAAACCAATGAAATTGAGAAGATACCTAAATTATTTCATTTAGTTATTGAGCCCTCCTTACACACAAGGTGCTGTACCAGGTACTGCAGGGTATACAAAAGTGAATTAGGATAGCAGCCACTGTTGTCTTTGAGTTTGTAGTCTCATAGGCAATATAGACAAGTACTTAAGTAAATCTAATATAAGCCAGAACATAAGTGCAGTAAGAGAGGTCTGATGAATGTACAGAGTATTGAAGAAGAACATAATTGGATTGAGGGATCTGAGATGATTTCATGAAGGTTTTTTCACTTAATCTGGTCATAAATAATGGGTAGAATTTGTTGAGACCTAAATGTGGAGGAGAAGTGACATCGCATGGTAGAGAGAGAGGCTTCAAAATCAAGAAATGAAAACGATATTCTATTTGCAATGTCCTTTGATAACATTTCTATCTCTAGTGATTTTTTAACCAGATCTATGATTTTATTAATATAGGAAACACCCTCAAATACTACAGAGCAGCAGCTGTTCTGCAATTTATAATCTTAGGATTTTGCCACAGAGAGATTATATGATTTGCATCAAGGTCATTCAGCCCTGGTACAGAATTGAACTGAGGTCTTCAGACTCCAGACATGACTCTCGATCCATTATCTCATACTGCCTCTCATCCTAGAGTGGCATTTGAGCTTTTATTACTTTAGAAATCATGGAAATTAACCCTAAAATTACTTTGAATAGAGCTTCATTTATTATAGGTAAATATTGATGCACTTGATTGTGTGTACTTTGATGAATGCTGCCTGATACAACTGGTTACTATAGAGATCACATTTTTGACATGTATTTTGTTTCTTTTCAGAGGCACCTGCATAGATTACTTTTAACCAAGCAATAAACAGAGGTCACTAATAAAATGTACACTCATGTGTTGCCTTAAATGGACAAATGGAAGGAAATACCTTGAGATTGAGACCTGGAAAAGAAATTAAGTATTTTACCTTCTGTCCTTCTCTAAAACGAAAAAAACTTGGCTAGAAACAGTGAACTCTCACACCTGTGTCAGGATTTGCATTAGTTCCTGTTTATGTCAAAGATGGTTTACTCTCCTGCTGAATATTATCTTGTGATTGAGGGAGGTAATACATTTTAATTATCTCAGAGCAGAAGAACACCAAAAAGGCAATAAGCCATATAATTTTTCAACCATACCAGTATTTCACTGGAAATTCAGTGGAAATTTTGAATTTTTAAGGCCTCCATTAAGCTGTCTTATCACCATTCAGGCTTAATGTTTAAACATGAGAGGTACCTTAACTATGTGACTTTAAAAATCTACAGAATGAAAGATTAGTTTTAGGCACGTAATGGAGATTCTGCTTCCAGATGCTTTATGTGGGAAAGAATCTGACAAGAAGGAATGGAATGGAAGCATTAGATAAAAGTAGAATATATAAAAGAAAACCAAAGAAGATATTCTATATTTGGCACAAATGGTGTCATCTGGACATTGAGCCTTTGGGAGGCTTTTCACCTTTTATTTTACCCAAGGTGATTCTGTTGACTTTGACCCAAAAGCTCATTGTGGAAGCCTATTTCTCCTTGGGTGAAGTATGTACATTTCTGTACTCAGCTCTGAAGGAGTTATGACTCGGATCAGAGTATAAATGATTTTCCCATCTGCTGTTTCTCAGCATAGCCAAATAGAGAGTATAATAGGATCATAAAGTTAAGCATTTATGTAACAAATAGCACCACTTTATCACCATCATGACAATAATGTCTTTTAAAGATTTCTGAGACATAAAAAGTTTTACTGTTCACTTTCTGGTATCAGCTATAGTATTCATTATTATGTTGATGTAATTTAACTTTTAAAATAGTAACATTTGTCACCAGAATCCTCTCTAATATGGAATGAAGACAATGCATTTTAATTAGCCAAGTGTTATAATTGTGAAAGAAATGAATTATAGTCGTAGTAATCTACCGCTCCCGAGATAGGCATATAATATCAGCAGAACTTGAGAATGAATTCCATCATATTAGAAGAATACCCTGTGGAAGTGCGTGATAAATCCTTCTTGATTTGACTTGACTCGACTTGAAGAATGGCAGGAAGACTTGGAAAAGGACCGTACAAGATAGGAGGGCATGAAAGAGTTGACGTGTGGAGCATTAAAGAGTTCTGACTTCTGTGAGTTCACAGATCCATTAATGAATTGAAGAATGTAAGAAATAATCTGCTGTCTTGCAAACACACTTTAGTACCTTATTTTCATTCATTTTAAATATTAATACTCTGTATTCAAATGTCCAAATTTGCTCCTAGAAGTCAGGGCCTGGGTCTTCTTAAACTCAGTTCATTTCAGCAAAACTCTGCTATTGAAACCATATCTGCTTGAGCACCTAACACAGTATTCTGCACCCAGTAGACACTTTGTAAATATTTATTATCAGTGTTACTGTATCATCAGTAGTTAATTTTTCAAATTTAGAAGTAATGGCATAGCTGGCGGTAGGGGAACAAATCGGCCTGGGTTTCATGAGATCTGAGCTCTAAATTCAATTCTGTTGTATGACTTTAGCCAAGTTACCTCATCTCTCTGAACCTAATTTAATATTATTAAGAAGTAAATGAGAAGGCTTGACCTCCTTACCTGTAATTTTGCTACTTCTTTCTCTTCCAAGTATGGTTTTTGGAATAGGAATGTTTTTTTTTAAAGATTAACAAATTGTAAAAATCTAAGATAAATGAAGAAATGGTTAGGCATCGTTGAGTTGCCCAGGAAGCCCCTTCAATGAGTTCAAGTTACTAGGCCTAAACTAAAAATTAATAGATGTAATTACTAAACTACTGTCAATGATTTTTTAAAAACTATATTGTATTTTTTTCAATCAACAAAAATCCACCTTCTTCCCACCTCAACTTCCATCCACCCCTATTGAGAACGAAAGAAAAACAAAAGTCCTCTTACAAATATGAATAGTCAAACAAAACAGATTTTCTCATTGGCCATCCAGGAAAAAAATACATCTCGTTCTGTATTCTGAATCTTTTACTTCTCTGTAAGAGAGATAGGTATCGTGTTCTTCTGGAATAATGGTTAGTCATTACACTGATCAAAGTTCCTAATTCTTCAAAGTGATTTGTCTTTACCATTTTGTTCTTCTGGAGAATTCTATTCACTGCACTCTGTATCCATTCATGTAAGTCTTCCTAGTTTTCTTTGAAACCATCTCTTTAATCACGTCTTACAGTGCAATAGTATTACATCACATTTGTATGCCATAACTTTTTCAGCCATTCTCCAGTTTATGGGTACCACCTCAGATTCCCATTCTTTACTACCTCAAAAAGAGCTATAAATATTTTTGTACATCTTTAGTTAGAGTTTATTTTGCTTAGGACTAGTCTGTCTCTAAATTTTACCTTCTCTCTAATACTCCTTTTTCCCTTCTCCCTCTTCTTTCCTACTATTGTCCTATTGAGTAAAATATATTTTTTTCTGTACCAAACTCTCTGTGCATGTATTCTTCCTTCCTTTGATCAGTTCAGATGAAAGTGAGGCTTAAGCATCAACTATTCCCCCTGCACCTCCTCCTCCTTGTTCATAAAGATGTCTGTTTGTACACTCTGATTATATAAGTTAATTTTCCCTAATGTTCTTTTCCTCCCCCTCCCCCAAGCTTCCCACATACACTGTATTTTTCTCTCTCTTTCCTCTCTCTCATTCTTCTCAAGATCATCAGAACGTGATAAGAACTGCTCTCAGGACTTTTCTAATTAGACTTCTTCCTCCGTGAAATTTGATGATGATAATAGTTCAGAGGGGACACATATATCACCTCCCCAAATTAGAATATAAGCAATTTATTCTTGTTTAGTCCTTTATCATTGCTCATTTGCATTTACCTTATATTTCTACTATGTTTGAATTTCATAGTTTCTGTGTTGCTCTGGTCTTTTCATCAGGAATGCTTGGAAGTCCTCTATTTCATAAAAGGTCCATTTTCCCCCCTATAGCATTCATTATATTTGGTTTTGCTGGGTAAGTTATTATTGACTCTAAGCCCATATTCTTTACCTTTTGGAATATCATATTCCAAGCTCACCACTTACTGGTAGTGCTAGCTACTAAATTGTGTGTGATCCCAACTGTGGCGCCTTGATCTTTGAATTGTTTTTTTCCTGGCTGCTTTCCATATTTTTTCTTTGACCTGGAAAACCTGAATTTTGTTTATGATGTTCCTGGGAATTTCCACTTCATTTTTTCTTTCAGGAGATGATCAGTGAATTCTTTCTGTTTCCATTTTGCCTTCCATTTCTAAGAGATTTGGGCAGTTTTCTTTAATATTTCTTGAAGTAGAATATCTAAGCTCATTTTTCGATCATGGCTTCCAGATAGTCTAAAAATTTTTAAATTTTTCCTCCTAAATCTATTTTCAGTGTCACTTGATTTTGTTATGAGATACTTTGCATTTTCTATTTTTCCAGCTTTTTGGTTTATTTTTAAGATTTTTTTTGTTTTTCGTGTAGTCTTTAACTTATATTTTGTCCATTCTAATTTTCTGGGAGCTTGTTACTTGGGCAAGCTTTTGTACTTTTTGTGCCAAGCTATTAACTCTCTTTTCAATTCATTCTACCATAATTCTCATTTCTTTTCCAATTTTTTCCTCGTAATCCTCTCTTTTCACTTCCAAAAGCATCTTTTAACTTCTTTTCAACTCTTGCTTCATCTGAGGAATCCTAATTAAATTTGGACCTCAACTCTGTTTTTATTTGAGACTTTCATTGTAGATGTTTTGTAGTTCTTCTTTTCTTTGTTTCTTTAGCATCCCTGTCACCATAATAGCTTTTTGGTTTGGGGTTCTTTTTTGTTTGCTCATTCTCCTATCCTACTTCCTGGCTTCACACTTGATTTTAGGTCCAGGCTCTGCACACTTCTAGAGGGAAGATCTGGGCTGGTCCTGTTGCTGTTTCTTGAGGTATTGATTGTATTATTCCTGGATTTCAGAGACAGCTCAGGAAGAGGACCTGCAAGCTTTGAGTACTCTCAAAGCAGTTTTATCCAAGGCAAAGTCTGATTGCTGCCCCCCTGATCTGAGCTTTGCAGTTTTCTGACCTTGGTTTGCTTCTGCACAAGAGCAGATTGCTCTTGGACTCTTCCCATATCAACCAGATGAGATGCTTTATGGGTTCAGGTTGACAAAACTACAGGCTCTCTTTTGGTCTGAGATTCTTGCCTTCGTTATTCTTCTGCAGCTTGGCTGTCAGCTGGAACTGAGATCCCCACTCTCCTTCTGTGGTCTGAGCCACACAGCTTCTGTTTTCTTCCTACTTTGCTCTTCACTGTACACTGTCTAGGACCCCTATCCCCTCATTCTTGTTCTGAATTGCTGTCCCTCAGAACAAGTCCTCTCCTCAATCTGCCCTGGATATATGACGTGAGTGTGGGTGACAGAGCTGCCATTTGGTGCCTGTTCCCATAGTCTGTGGTGCCCTAGAATGGATCTGAGACCTCCTCTTGCCCTTATGCACTGAAGTATTTCTTCGGCATACCTTGGATCCCATCTCCACAGTCCTCAGAGCTCTTTGTCTCTCTGTGCTGATCTCAGCTGGAAAAATAACTCGCTTTGAATTTTTCTTTGAGTATTTAATAGTTAAGTTGAATGGCTGGACTCAGAGAATAGTTACTAATAGTTGGGTGTCAACCTGACAAGAGGTATATTGTATAGTGCACCAGAGATCTGTCCTGTTCAATATTTTTATCAATGACTTGGTCAGAGGCGTAGATTGTGTGGGAAATATGCTTGGAAAAGACAGGAGGGTATAATCGAAGATACATACAGAGGTGGTTGGTCTTGGCAAGGAGAAGGTCCACTGTAGTAAAGAAGGAGGGAATTGGGGATGAAGTCAAGGCATCTTGAGACATAGGGTAGAGAAAATGAAGGCGCTCACACCAAGCTGCCTTTATTTTCTCAGGAAATTATGAGGTGAGATCCTCAGCATGAAAGGAGCAGCTGGGTGGCACAGTGAATAGGTTTCTGGGCCTGGAGTCAGGAGGATCTGAGTTGAAATCCAACCTCAGACACTTATTAGCTATGTGACCCTGGGCAAATCATTTAGTCCTATTTGACCCAGTTTTCTTACCTGTAAAATGGGTTGGAGAAGGAAATGGCAAACCACTCCCATAGTCTTTGCCAAAACAAACAAACAAATGGGGTCACAAAAAGTTGTATACGACTGAATGACTCAACAACAACAATAAAAACTTCAGCTTGAATAGCATTGCATCATGCTAAGTTATGAAGACACAGAGCTCAAACATCGTTACCAGTGTGATGCTACAGGAAAAGGCTAAATTTGCAGTCGGAGCACATGGGTTTGATTCTCACCTATACTACAAGTTTGACCTCAAACAAGTCATTTAACTACTTGGGGCTTCAGTTTACTCCTGTAAAAAAAAATGAGGGGGTCAGACTCAATGGCCTTATGGTACCTTCCAGCTCTAAAACTGTTATTATGAATTCTCATTAATAGTTCTTGATCATTGAGCATCCACAGTGTATAGGGTTTGATTATTGAATTTTCAATCTGAGATTAACACAGACAGTAGACTATTTTCCTCTGACTCCAGAAGCAATAATTCATTTCTTTAAAAAAAAAAAAACACATGCTTTAAAAAACTGACCAAAGACTGAATGAGCTGAGATCACCCAAGGGTATGTGCATTTGGCTTTAGTAATTATTCTGTTATTCATGAATAGCAAGTAATCATCCTATTAAACCTACTTACAGAGGTACTATATATAAGGAGTAACACATGCTGATTTTTTTTTTTGAAACCAATGTTTTAGAGCAAATTAAATTTTTTTTAGTAAAATAAAAACCATATTTTTTAGGGCCAGAGTGGGGAACCACATCATTCGGGAGCTAAAGGTGGGGGGGTCCTTTGATCTATTCACTATATATCCTGGAGAAGAAAGAATACCACTTATAACATTAATTTAACATCCCTTCCTTTTCCTCTTCTTCCTCCTCCTCTTTAGACAAACCACTGTGGCACAATCACCTTCCTCTCACTTCCTGATCCATACATCACTTGGTAATCTGTGCTATATCCATTGCATAAATGTTCTTGTGATTTCTATGACATCAAAGTATTAACTGATGTGGGGGGAGGAGAGAAGAGATGCAGGGAAGAACTCATTTGCAGGAAACACTTTTGCCTTCCTAAAATGTATATTTTAGACATTGTGAATAGTCCATATGCTGGTCTTTGCTTTTGCCACTATGTAATCTTAGGCCAGATGCATCACCTTCATCTGGTGTTTCTTGGATTTAGAGCTGGAAGAAATCACCTCTGTCTTAAGTATGAGGAAACTAAGGCATGGAGAGATTTAGGGACTTGCCCAATCTCATACTGGTAGTAAATAACAGGGCCAGGACTCAAATTCAGCTCCTTTGATTACAAATCCAGTATTCTTTCCAGTACATAAAACTACTTCTCTGGAGCCCAGTTTCCCTCCCTTATAAAATGAGGTGATATTCTAAATGATCTCTAAGGCCCCTTACATTCTTTTTTTTTTTAATTTATTTTTAATATGTTTAGTTTTCAGCATTGATTTTCACATGCATTTGAATTACAGATTTTCTCCCCATTTCC
>CM053622.1:130202396-130245901 GCA_028646595.1 Phalanger gymnotis | reverse complement strand
TCTAAAGCTGCCCTGCCTCCGTTGCCTCAGGGGTGGTAGCCAAACCGCAAACTCCGTCTCGTGCCGCAGCTTTTCCCACTAACCTTCTCTGTTGTCTTTGCTGTTTGTGGGTTGTGAGGTCTGGTACATGCCACAGCTCAGTAATTCAGCATGCTAGGGCACTCTCCACTCCACTCCTGGTCTCATCGGTCCACAGTCTGCCGCGCCGCACCTCGCGCTGGGCTCTGCTTGGCTCAGCTCCGCTCCCCTCAGCTGGGAGCTGGGAGTTCCGTGCGGGACAAACCTTACCCTGAGACCATCCAGGCTGTCCTGGGCTGGAGCCCTGCTTCCCTCTGCTACTTTGTGGGTTCTGCAGTTCTAGAATTGCTTCAGAGCCATTTTTTTTATAGGTTTTTGGAGGGACTTGGTGGGGAGCTCAGGCCAGTTACTGCTTTCCAGCTGCCATCTTGGCTCCACCCCCTCCCCTTACATTCTAATGACTGTTCTGAGTGGCAGTCGTTTAGTTTTGTTTTTTCTTAAGATAATTTTTTTAAAAAATCTCCTAAGGCTTTCCCACAGTTTTTAGTGCTTCCTTTTTTCTTATATCTTTCTTGAGCTCTTTCAAAGTGGAATATAAGCTCCTTGAGAGCAGGGACTTTTTTTTTCTTTCTATCTCCAGTACTTTGCACAATGCTTTGAACATAGTAGGGACTTCGTTGCTGAATTCAGTTGTTGAATAAAATATTATATTTAGCTGTTTCAAGATCTGGTACAATTCCAAGTTTGAAAGTTTAAAGTCAAGGATGCATATGATGGAGTCAATCCTGTTTTCTCCAGCTTTGTCCACAAACTTTCTCACACTCTTGCCTGGCTCTATTAAAATTTCTTTCTCTTTCTATTTATGTTTTATTCAGGTTCTGTTCACTGCCTTTGAGTTCAGTTTAATCCATAATCCTACCTATTACAACTGTTCTCGCCTCTATTCCTCTTCCCTGTACCACAACAGCCTGGCACTCATTCTCTCTCTTCTCTCCCTGTCTCTCTCTCTCTGTCTGTTTCTTTCTCTCTCTCCTTCCCTCTGTGTTGGTAAGCAAAATGGGCTCCTTAGCACTTAGTTCAACAAGTGCCCTTGAAGAGTTTGGCTTTTGTTTGCTTTGAGTAATTCAGTGTATTTCATTGAGTTTTACTAAGTGCTAAGCCCCAGGCCCAAACCTTATTAGTTGTAAAACCTATGTGGGTGTGGATAGGCAACTAAGGTGGGGCCCAAGGTGGGGCTAACTCCAGGAAGGGCCTAGTTTACATGTCTGGGACAGCAGAGGCTCTTAGACCACGCGAGTTTAAGTAGCCTCTTTGTGACGATTTTAGGTCACGTGGGTGAGTCGCATGTGTGACTCACCCCTGGCGCTGAAAAAGATATAAAACCAGGGGTTGGCCTCCTCTTCCTTGGAGCTCATTCCCGCAGCAGTGGTGGTGCGTGTGACTCTGGGCCAGCCCTTGTTCTGAGCTCCCGGGCTGAACCGAGATGTTGGTAACTATGAATCTGTATTGAGTCTGTCTGTTGATATTTGTACTTTGTTTGTAATTTGCTCTGAAGTTCAGGGTGCTGGCTTTTTTCCCTGAACTAAGTGAGTGATATTTGTGTGCTGAATTAAAGTAAGCTTGTCTTATTTTCTTGCTTTCCTTAGTTAAGCAGATCAAAAGAACCTGTGCTGTTGGCAGCTTTCTGGGTGCTGGCTGTGGGTGGATCTTAGACCCCCACAGAAGCTGCTAGCTGGATTGTTGAAACACCCTCCCTCCCTCCCTCTCTTCTCTCTCCCCTTCTCTTCCCTGAGGCTAGATTTCAACTGAAGTGTTCTTCACTCCTGTTTAATGAGAAATAATTTATGAATCACTTAACTCCCTGAAAGCCACAATTAAAAAAATAAAAGCTTTGGCACCATATTTCATGAAATAACAAGTGAAAACTGCACAGTTCTTTAGAATCAGAGGGCAAAGTAAATCTTAAGAATTGACTGAACATCTCCTAAAAGGAACCCCTAAAAGAAAAATCCGAGGAATATCATAGTCAAAACTCAGAGCTCCAAGATAAATACGGCAAGCATCTTCCCCCTCCCTCCAAAGAAAAATTAATAAAGTAGTTTAAGTGCCAGTGAGTCTTGGTGGGGATCATGTAAGACCAGAAGCTTGTACTTAGAGATCTTGGAATACAATATTCCAAAAGACAAAAAAAGTCTTACCTTGCAAAACTGAATACCATCCTATAAAAGGAAAAATGGACCTTTAGTGAATAGAAAACCTTGAAGCATTTCTGGTATAAAGATCAGAGCTGAGTAGGAACTTTGAAATGCAAATTCAAAAGTCAAGAGAAACCTAGAAAAAATAAATTCATTTGAGCATTTGGAATTTGTATGATGTTGTAGTGCTAAAATTCTAATGGGGAGAAAAGAACAAATGTCTCTTAAGAAACTTCTTCAGAGGTTATTAGGGAATTATAAAAGAAAAACAGAAGTTCTCAAGGATGACTTGGTTCTGTTCTGAGAAATTTAAGATAAGAGCAAAGGGAGGGTAAGAGTCTACTTGTGTAAAAAGAAGGAAGAAAGTAAATTGTGCTTGCTATTTCTCATAATTGGAGTACATTAAGCATAACGAAGACTGAGGAAGGTGTTGAGAGAGTAGGAATCAAATGAACTTCACTCTTCTTTGAAATGGACATAGGAGGATTAAATACACACAGAAGTTTCATGTAGACATACATTAAACTCAACAATAGAGAGGAAGGGAAGGAAAAAGGGGGGGAATGGAAAAGAGGGTTAGCAATATGAGTGCAATAGAAAACACAGCGGTTGAAGTGGGGGTTTTGGGGGCTTTTCCTCAATGCACAGAGGAGAACAGAAGGAAATTCAGAAGGAAACACAGACAAGGCAGAAAGTTTTGAAAGTATTTTGTGGAATATATTATGTACTTTAAAAAAAAGCTTTATGAAGTAGAAATTTATGATTTTCATATGCGGTTGTCTTCTTGTGTTCTGCTGTGTATACAAAAAATTTCTTAAGTAAATACAAGATAATTTGAGGAAGAGAGTAACAGTAAATGGAATAGAATCAGAAAGGGTTTGCATTGGAATTGGAACTTGAGCTGAGGCTTGAAAATAAGCTAAGTAGTTTTAAGACCCAGAGGTGAGGAAGGAATGTATTCTGGGCTATCTGTAAAGGCATAGATATGGGAGATACAATGTTGTGTTTCTAGAACAGAACATGGTCCAATTTTGCTTAAATTTATTTATGTGAAGAGTAGTAGTAAGAAATAAGTCTAGAAAGATGTTGTGAAACAATATTGTGGTGAAGTTTAAATGCCAAGCAAAAGAGTTTATTTTTTCCTGGAGCCACTGGAAGTTTTTGAACAAAAATGTGGCATGATCAAACCTGTGCCTTAAGAACATCATGTTGACAACTATGCAAAGGATGAATCATAGACCAGAGCAAGGATTCCACTTAGAAGCCAGAGGGGGCCCAACACCAGCACTATCTTAGTTGAATTCTGGTACAAAATGAAGGACTCACAACTTATTGTACAGTGAATAAATGGAGAGGGTTTTGCCCTTAAAAAGGATGCAGTGGCACTTATTTTCAGCTTTGAGAGAAAACACCTCCCTTGATTCTTTGAAAACACATTTGTTTATCAGGTCTTTGGGACAGGGTATAGTGAATCATATGGTCTCAGGAACCTACCAAGTCTGAAAGGCTCTGACCCTACCTGGTGTCAGGGAAGCAGAAGTCAGGGGTAGAGCCAAGACAGCTCAGTAGAAGGAAACAATGAGGCTGAGCTCTAGTCCTCAGTGCCTCCAAACAGATCTCTAGAATATGCCAGACTGAATCTTGATGGAGAAATCCAGAAAAGGTCACAGCAAGTTCTTTGTCTGATCCAGGTTGGCATAGAGAGATAGAGAGGAAGATCTATAGACGCTAGGGACAGGCTCAGGGCAGAGGCACATTCTGTGCACCCAGGGAAAGGCTGCTCACCAACATGAAAGTGGTCCCAGACCCCTTCTGGGGCATCCCAGGGCACTGCTGTGGAGACAAGTACCCCTCACAGTTCCAAGTCAAAATCCAGGGCAGACTAAGAAGGGGATCTGTGCACAGCATAAGGCATCCCTTTATACTGAGTTTACTGAGGAAGTAAGAGTGGTATGGCTTTGACCACAAGTCTCATTTCCAGCATCAAGTCCAGCCTGCACAGGAGTAATTCGGGCAGAAATCTCAAAATAAAAGGGACTCTACAGTTCTGCTACTCGGAACTTTATAGAGCTTTCCACCCGGCTGATATGGGCTGAGACCAAAAGAAGTATGGACCCAAACCCTGGTCAAGAATTGGCAGAGCTCAGACCAGGGGGACAGTAATCAGACTTTACTCTGGATTAGACTACTTTGAGAGCCCTGAAAGCTTGCAGGTCCTCAGGCTAAGCTGTCCCTGAGATCCAGAAATAAGACAATATTCAATACCTCCAAGAAAAATCAACATGACCAGCCCAGACCTTCCTTCCAAAAGTGTGCAAAGCATAGCCCTATTGTCAAGTCCCAAGGCAGTAAGTAAGCTGAAAAAATGGGCAAACAAGAAGAACCACACCATAATGAGCCATTATGGTGTCTGGGACACTCAGGAAACAAACACAGAAGGAGAGACTAATTTCAAGATAATTATAAGCAGTGCCTCAGAGAAAAACAACCTTGGCTTAAACTTACTTAGAATTCCTGGAAGCAAGAGTTTAACAGAAGTTTTAAAATGTTTTTATAAATGTAATGAGAGTGCTTGAGACAAAAATTAGGAAAGAAATGAGAGCTATAGAAGGAAGAATTAGAAAGGGAATGAACAGATTGGCTCAAGAAGTCCAAAACCTTGCCCAAGCAAAGAACTCCTTGAAATTGACAATGAACCAAATGAAGGAAATGAGTTCATGAGGTAACAAGAAATGTTAAAATAAAGACCAAGAGGTGAAAAAAAAAAGAAAGGAAATATAAAGTATCTCATAGCAAAAAGAACTGACCTGGAAAATAAAAAGAAATTTAAGAATTATTGAAGCTTCTGAACACCATCACCAAAAAAAAAGAGCATAGAGGGCATTTTTGAAGAAATCTTAAGAGAAAATTGCTCAAAGTTCTTATAAACAAAGGAGCAAAAGAAAAAAAATCCATCAGTCACCCTCTGAAAGAAACTGCATAATGAAAACTCTCAAGAACATCATACTCAAGTCTGGAGTTTCCAGGTCAAAAAAAAATATATATATATATATATATACACATACATACACATATATATAGATATAGATGTAGATATAGATATAGATATGGATATAGATATAGATAGCAGTCAGAAAGAAAGAATTCATGCACCAAGGAAGCACAGTCAGGATCACACAGGATTTAGCAGCCACCACCTTAAAGCAATGAAGAATGTGGAATACAGTACTCCAGAAGGAAAAGGATATGGGCTTACAACCAAAAATAACTTACCCAAGCAAAGCTGAATATAACGCCACAGGAAGAAAAATGGATCTTTCCTGAAATAGAGGACTTCTAAACCTTCTTGATGAAAAGACCAGAGCTGTGGAGAAACTTTGAAGATATATTTAATTCATAGAGAACCACTGGAGATGAGATATGGTCATACCTATGCATTCTAATAGGAGATACAGCACATAAAGATAGGGTAGCAGTGACCAGGGACCAGTGTTTTGGTCTAGCAGGTCAGAGGAGTGATGAATGCAACAAAATGTTTGCTGATGACACCCATTTTACAGAGGCAATGATCATATTGATTTGGCTACAACTTCCAGACCAAGAGATAGAAAGGGTGTGTTTGACTTCCTGGAACCTCAATTTTATGAAAGGGCCTGCCTTTCATTCTTCTGGACCCGTTTCTGATTTCCTCTGGACTTCAAAATCCTTCCTCACTCCCACTGAGTGGGATGCATTCCTTCTTCTGTTCAGCTCCTTTTTGTGTGTTGTCTCCCCCCCCCCCCCCACTCCACATTAAAATATAAAATCTTCAGACTGTGAACAGATGCAAAGTGAAGTGTGCTGATCCAGAGGAACCATTTATATAATAACAGTATGGTTGTTTGAAGACAAACAATTTTGAAAGAATTAGGAATTCTAATCAATACAATGGAACCAACCACAGTTCCAGAGGACTGGTGATGAAATGTGCTGTGCACTTTCAGAGAGTTGAAGGACTCATTCAGAGTGCAGATTGAAGCTTTAAAAAAAAAAAAAACTTAGCTAATTAGGAATTTGTTTTGTTTGACTCTACACATTTGTAATGTGTTTTGTTTTTCTTACTTTCTCAATGGATGGGAAAAGAGAGGGGAAGGAGGATGAAGAGAATTAGGAACTGAAAATAAAATTGAATTTTTAAAAATTAAAAAACAATTAGGAGGCAGAAAGAATGTAAGCCCCTTGAAGGCAGGAACTGTCTTTTTGCTTATATTTGTTTTGCTAGTACTTAGCATAGTAAGCTGCTTGAGGTTAGGGACAGCCTTACTTTGTATTTATATCCCTAGTGCTTAGCATAGGGTGCAGCACGTTTTAAAAGCTTAGTAAAAGCTTTTTCATTCATTCATTTACATAAGATAGACTTTGCAAGATACAGGGATAAGATTTGTAAGAGTAAAGGATTAGGGTTAGTCTTTGTGAAGTGGAGAAAGTGGGGCTGGAGTAGGGGCAATTAACTGAAAGAACAGAACATGGAGGAATGTAGAGACTGGAAGTGATAATGGGAATGTAGAATAGGTTTAGGAGAAATAAATTGGATTGCATTTGGGAGAGGTTATTGGTGTTAAAACAAAAAGGTAGGCTTCTGTAATAATGAGCAGATTAATTAAAAGTGCTTGTAATTCCTTCTAAAAGCATGGAGTCAATATGAGTTCTTATCATTATCTTACATCAAAATAATTAATGGACAGCCACCTCTTGGTTAGCTATGCATGATTATACACAGTACAATTAATTTGCTTGTTTCCTATTGGTTTTCTTTGTTCATCTCTGTCCTATATCCAAATTCTCTCCTGTCTAGCAAAGCACATCTTTCTACCCAAAACGCTGGCTACTCTTTTGCATGTTGCTTTCTTAGCTGGGCTATCTCCAAACCGGTCTTGATTCCTAAGCTGTTTACCTGTCAGAGCCCTCACAAAAATTTAGCCTAGTTGTCTGTAAGAGCCAATTTGTAGGCCAAGAGCTCCTTATGGGCCCTTCCAAATGTGGCTGCAGATGCTATTAAATTTCCCTAGTTGGTACTCTGACCTAATGTTTGATCTTTGTTCATATGTAATCCATGCTTGCTCAGACTTTCTGTTTCCTCCTCATATCTCAGCTTTGGCATTCTTGGCACCTTTCCCTCCTCAGTTTGACCTGTTTCTTTTCTGATAATGGTCTATTAGATACTACCTTAAGTACTACTTAATAAACCCCATAACCAGCCTCATGCCTTAAAAGCCTTAGTCCTCTAAAGGATTATCTGACCCAAAGCAATATATTGGCCCCACCATAACCCCTCCACCACCAGTGATTCTAACATCAATTAAGTCCTAAAGTTCCTTTAGGCTTTCCTCACTCTATCCCATTCATAAAGCCAAAGGAATGAAACCTCATTCGTGAATAATCATTAAATGAAAATTTTTAAAAATTGCAATTTCCAACATTTTTTAAGATATTGTATAGCTTAAAATGAATTTGTCTTATATAGATCATTTGTGTCATTGTGTTTGTTTTGTATCTATACACAGTCCCCTTCTTATAACTGGTTGTGCTTCAGAAGTTTAGAAACTATTTGTCTAGAAAATATTTTCCCGTAGAAACAATATCATTAGCAATCCCAAGCCAACACCCAGTTGTTTAACTTGTGTTTAACTTGAATGAACTTTCTTCCTCAGCTTTAGCTAAGCACTGTTGCTCTCATTTTTTTCTATAGGATAAACCATTCTAAGGTTCACCTCAGAATTCCAAGAACATGCTTACTTCTAATGAGATATTAGAAACAGCAATCTTCTTAGTACAAGGGACATCTAGTAAATGTTTTTGTAGATGCAGGAACAGGGAAGTGGAGGACTAATAACCTGTTAATGCAACATTCTTATATGAAAACATATTTCTGTAAATTTTATAAGAGCAGATAATTCTATAGGTTTATTACTTTTTAAATATTTTCAGATAAAGCCTATTTAACGATCTCATTATGAAATGCTAAGTGGAGGGGGCAGGGTAGAATAAGCATTTATATAGAGCCCACTATATGCCAGGCACTATGCTAAGCAACTTTACAGATAGCTCATTCGATCTTCACAACAACCCTGCAAGATAAGTAATAATATTATTCCCATTTTACAGTTGAGAAAACTGAGGTTAAGTGACTGGACTAGGGTTGCCCAACTAGTAAATGTCTGAGGCCTGATTTGAGCTCAGGGCTTCCCAACTCCAGGACCAGCTCTCCACTATACCACCTAGCTATCTCAAATATTGGTTGTATGTATGTTAGATGTTTATAAGTAGAAGACTGTTCCTCCATGCATTGTACTTGTAATATCTGTATTTCATTTGGTGAATTTATCCCAAAACAGAGATTATAATTTATAGCTTACTTGTTCTTTTAAGACTACTTTTCCCTTTTCATATAACTTCTGGAGACTGTGATAGAATTTTTTATCTGGAAAAATATTCATATTATCAAAGGTTATTTATAGAAAGAATGTAACATACTTCTCAGATGACTCTAGGAGTCCATAATGGGAAACTTAGATGTGTTCTCTCCAGTCTGAATTTAGGTTAGGATAGACAGTGATTGGAATATAAAGTATCCACTTGTAAAATAAGCTATTCACAACTCACAAGTTACGTTCTAGAGGAAAACTAGATGTTTTATTTAAAATTTTAAAAGATGATTAAAAAACATATGTCATTCATTCAGTAAACACTTGTTGGCTATTATGTGCTTGGCACTTTTGTTAAGTAATGAGGAGATGCAATGCATGGTGTCCTGCTTCATAGAGATTACAGTTTGATAACCTGCATTTCTAGTCTAATTTAAACAATTCCTCTTCTTATGTACAGTCCAATCAAAACAGACTACCAGTCATTCAGCAGTTTCCTCACTCACCTACCTCCATGCATTTGTACAGTCCATCTTCAATGTCTAGAAGTTTGTGTCCTAGACACTATTCTGTTTTTTCCCCGCTAACATTTTCCTTGTCAATCCCTGCTATTGTCAGCTTAATTATCTCTCTGCGAATGATTCCCAGTCTCTCTAGCTTGCTTCTCTCTATTGCTATTGGACCTTTTAAACGAGAAATCTTTAGATAGCTTAAATTCAACCTATCCAAAATAAAATTCATTTTCTTCCCCATTCCTAAATCATACTTTTTTCAAACTTCCCTTTTACTTTTGAGGGCACCACCATCCACTTGGTCACTCAGGTTTGTAACCTTGCGGTAATCCTTAACTCCATCACCCCATATATCAATCATTTACCAAATCTTCTCATTTCTGTCTTCACAACATCTCTCATGTGTGATCATTTTCTCCATCCACAACCCCAGTTCAGTCCCTCATTGTCTCTCACTTGTACTACTGCAATGACTATTTACTGGGTATCCATACCTCAAGGCCCTTCCCACAGCAATCCATCATTCATACAGCTACCAAAATTAGTTTTCCAAAGTTCAAGTCTTGTCCTTTCACCCCGCCAATCAATATAATCCATTGTGTCCCAACAATCTCCCAAATGGCTTATGGAGAATCTCCAGTGCAAAGAAGAGCAATCTTCCCTTTGACCTCAAGCTTTCCATCTCTTGTTCCTGTCTCTTAAGGGAAGAGGAAGAGGAAAGTTGGTAGGGAATAAGCCTTCTTTCTCCTGTTGTGTCCTTTCCTGCCCAAATGTAAGAGGAAAGAGGAGTAGTGAAGCTGGACCTCCTATTCAGCCATCTGATCATGTGCCTACTCTCATACTTCACTTGCCTCCAGATTGATCCATAACCTTCTTTAGGAAGTAGTGTTGCCCTCTGCTCAGTGATAAATTTTCTCACACCAGAATCCAGTGATTCTGAACCCCTGTAAGTCATCATCCAAACCCTATTCCCCATCCTGTACCCCTTACTTGCTTATTCCTATCCCCTTCGACCTTCCCACACCAAAGTTTCAACCATATACCACTCAACCCTTCTGCTGTGCCCTGGGGAATGCCTGTTCATAGGCAACAAACTTCCCTTCCTCCTAAATCTTTTCTTATCTCACTTCTTTCATCTATTAACTGTTACTGAAACCTGGCTCCCCACAATGACCCAGCCTCCCTGACCACCCTTTCCAATACTTGCACTTTTACTCATTACCTTGGTCAAGGTGAAAGAATTCGTAATCTTGCTCCCCACATTGTCACCTTCAGTTTCTCCCCCTAACTCCTTCATTTTCCTTTGAGGTTCATGCTATTCATATATACTACCCAAACAAAATCCTGGTGGTTATTGTCTATAGACAGCCAGGTCACTCTCCTTCCTTTCTCAGTGAATTCAGTACATGGCTCACAATTTTTCTCTCCTCTCCAATTCCAGCCCTTATGCAAGGAGACTTCAGCATACGTATTGACTCTCCCTCAAACATCCAAACCACTTAGTTCTTCAACCTCCTCACCTCTCATGAGCAGCTCCTCTCCCCTACTCATGCTCTTGATCTTGTTGTCACCTACAAATGTACCACCTGTATATTCACGAATTCCCCAAGTCCTCTTGGCTTTTTCCCTCTCCGTCTTCTTTGTTTTGTAAAATGTTACTTATTGTTCACACTGTGACCTCTAATCCCTTGACCTGTCATTTCTCTCCCAGGCCATCTCTTCTACACTAGCTACTCTTTCCTCTTCTCCCCATCTGACCCTTTGATGAGCCAATTCAACTCTACACTGTCCTCCTCCTTTGATTACCTAGACCCCTTATCATTTCACCATTAACATGCCAAGCCTCAGCCTTGGATCCCTCTTGCCATTTGCTACCTTTGCTCTAATATATGTTCTTCTGAACAAAGGAAGAGAAAATCATGCAACTGTTCTGATTGGGTCCATTACAAATTTGTTACCAACCTTGACTAGGTCTTCACTGCTGGCACGCAATCTTTCTGTACCTGCCTTATCAGTTCATCATCAAACTTTCCACAGCAGCTATTTTCATCTCTCCTCAAATTTCCCATAGCTCTTACTTCCCCTTCCCTCTGAGCTGAGAATCTTATCTCATCTACAAAATGTGGCCATTGGCCTTGTATTGCCTCTTTTCTCCACTTACTCATCTCCTATCATTCAGGTGTCTTCTGCCATTATCTCTTTTACCCCATGGTGATTTCTCCCTACCAAGGCCAACACTCTCCCTTCATTCTTTCCATTCTCCTTCAACAGATTGCATCCCCTCTCTCTCACTTGTTTTCACTTTCCTTATCTACTAGTTTGTTTCTTACTGCTTACAAACATGCCCATGTCTCCTCCCACCCCATCCTCAAACAAAAACCCTTCATTTGATCCTTTCCTCCCTACTTTTGTCCTATGTCTTGTCTGCTCTTTGTAGCTGAACTCCTCAAAATAAGTGCCCCCACTTTCCCTCCCCTTTCTTCTCAACCTTTTACAATCCAGCTTCTAACCTCCTCATTCCACTGAAACTATTCTCCAGAGTCACCAGTGATCTCTTAACTGCCAAATCCAATAGTACTTTCTCAGTCCTCATTCTCATTGACCTCTCTTGCAGCCTTTTACACTGTTGATCACCCTTTCCTCCCTGATACTTTCTTCTCTCTCTGTTTTCAGGAAACCACTCTCTCCTGGTTCTCCCCCTACCCAACTGATCACTCCTTCTCTGTCTCTTTTGCTGGATCTTCCTCCAGATCACACCCTGTAATCATAGGTGTCCCTAGGGGTTCTATCTTGGGCCTTCTTTACTTCTCCCTCTATATTACTTCATTCGGTGATCTCATAAGTTCCCATGGATTTAACTACTGTCTCTATGCTGAGAATTCTCAAATCTACCTATCCTGCCTTTTCTGATCTTTAATCTCACATCTCTAACTGCCTTTCAGATTATCTTGACCTGAATGTCCAGTATACATCTTAAGCTCAACATGTCCAAAACAGAATTTATTCTTTCTCTCTAAACCCTTCTGCCCTCTCACCTTCCTTATTACTGGGAGGAGGGCAACACCATCCTCTCAGTATCTCAGGATCACAACAGAAGTCATCGTTGACTCCTCACTATCTCTCACCGCTCCCCCATATCCATCACTTTAAATCTAGACTAATATAACAGCCTACTGGTTGACCTGTCTGCCTCAAGTCTTTCCCTACTCTAATCCATCTTCCATACAGCCACTAAAGTGATTTTCCTAAAGTGCAGATCCAATAGTATTACCCTTCCGCTTCTCAATATACTCCAGTACTTCTCTGTTCCCTCGAAGATGAAATACAAAGTGCCTAAAACATACTCTTTGATCCAGTGACACTGGCCTCCTGGCTGTTCCATCAATAAGATACTCCATCTCAGTTCTGGGCATTTTCTCTGCATATCCTCAATGTCAATAATGTTGTCCCTCCTCATCTCCACCTACTGGCTTCCTTTAAGTCTCAACTAAAATCCCATCTTCTATAGGAAGCACTCCCTAACACGTCTTAACTCTAGTGCCTTCCCTCTGTAAATTGTTTTCTCTTTATCCTATAAAAAGCATGTTTCTTTATATTGGTTGTGTCTCCCCAAATAGACCATCAACTTCTTGAGGGCAGGCAACTGTCTTTTGCCTCCTGTTGTATACTCAATGCTTACACAGTGCCTGGCTTATGGTAAGGCTTAATAAATGTTTATTGATTGATTGGCTCCCTATTGCCTCTAGGACTCTCAGATCAAATATGAAGTCCTCTATTTGGCTGCCTCTCCTCTGTTTCTCAAACAGGACCCTTCCTATCATTCCAGTCTCTTTACACAAAACAGTCCTTCATATTGTCTCCAAACCAGTCTCACCTCCCATCTCTATGATTTACCAGTGTCCAATCACAAAGGAACGACAATGGACTGCTATTTTTCTTCACCTCCACTTCTTACAATCTTGGCTTCTTTCCATGTCCTGCAGGAAGCCTTTTCCAGTCTCCCCAAGTTTTCCCTCTAAGTATACTGCTAGGTAGTACAGTTCTCTGGACCTAGAGTCAGAAAGTCTTGCATTCAAATCTAGCCTCAGACACTTATGTGGCTCCAAACAAATCACTTCACCTTTGTCTACTTCAGTTTCTTCATCTGTAAAATTAGAAATAATAACATCACTTATCTTTCAAGGCATTATATAAATGCTACCTGTTACTACTTTGTATGTATTTTATCTCTTTCCATTTACAGAGGGCAGGTTCTATTTTTGCTTTTCTTTGTGTACCCAGTACTTAGCACAATGCCTGGCACATGGTAAGCAAGCTCGTAGTAAATGTTTGTTGATTTATAAATTGATTGATTAGAACAAAATCCTATGCCCTCCATGCTGACTGAAGTACTTCTCTTCCTTCAGAGCCCAGTTCAGGTGCTATTTCCCTCAGCTGGTAATTATCACTCTTTCAACAGATTTTTCTAGAGCACTATATCTTAACCTCTCTTTTATTCCTGTCACATTTTACTTGTATTTTAAGTGGAAATCATGCTAGACTTGGAAGGAAGACTTGGATTCCAGTCTTGGCTGACACGTATTATCTGAGTAACCATGAGTATCAAGGTCAGCTTTCCAAGCATCATTTTCCTCAACTATTTAAAGGAAATAACAGCACCCATCTTAAAGGGCTTTTGTGAAGAAAACATTTGTAAACCTAAGAAGGCTATAAAATTGTGTGTAATTATTATTGTCCTCCATTATATTTTAAGGATCATGTTATTTTTCTTCTTAGTGTTCCTCCATTCCCAGTACCTAGTCATATGGCAGATACTTGATAAATACTTCTTGAGCTGAATTATTGAATAAAGGAAAAGCACCAATAACAATATTACAAATTAGAATGGATTCAGTTCATAGAAGGAGTATGGAGTTATTCAGAGAAGGAGAAGACGCCAACTTTTGTCAGGATGTCACAAACTTTGCCCTCTATTTAGAGTAAGACATAAATTTCACTGACTTTTTAATTTTCTGAAATTAATAATTCAACATACTTTTGGAGATAGCCTTCAGCAGTTTTTTTTTTTTAATTCAGCTAAGATGGTTGTAGCAAACTCCAGTTTGGCTCCAACAATCTAGTTTTTCTTGCTTTTTGGAGACTTGGAGTAGAAAAGCCCAAGAGTGACCTCCAGTGGTCATCTACTTTGCACTCATGAAACATGAATGCTAGTCGGCTTGAGCTAGAGGTGAACCAACCAGGTGGTTAGGCAAAAGTTTAGCCTTCTACCAGCAATAGGACAGTTTCGCATTCATTCATTGAGTCATTATTACCCAAGGGAAAAAAGTCTAAATTTCTTTGGCTCTAATAACTCCATAGCAGCTATAGAACTATTGCATATATGTTATAATTTAGGTTAGAACCAAGAACATCTTAGGATGTCCAGCTAAATTTATATTAAAATATGCCATTGGGAAGTCTTACCTAAGATTTAGAAGATTATCTGAACCTTACATGATCTGAGATAGTAGGTCTCTGTATTAGCTTATTTTTTCTTTCAATGAAAGGTTTTTATTCTAACAAATAATTTATGCACAGTGGGGCCTCCATTCTGGAGGATCTGGAGTGTAAAACAGAATTTACTCCATGTAGAAGAGTCCCTTCTACTTCTCCCTTGTCCTTTGTTCCTTTCATCTGTTTAGAATGGAAAAAAAACACAGAATTCACTTAGTCTATAGAAGTGCCTGATACTATGTGTACATTTTTGTAAGCTTTTTATTTTACTTAGTTCTTTTATCCAATTAACTTTTTTAATAATGACTTCAATTTCTCTGAGTTTTTTCCCCCCAGAAGAGATCAGAATCCCTTCTTTCCAACTCATCTTTTGGTTCTTACTCTTCCAACATTTTACCAAAATTGGGATAAAATCTCTTATAAGTTTTTATAATTGGGAAACTTTGATATGAGGAAATTTTTATTAGGCTGGGGAGAAAACATGTAATTTATCACATCAGATTGCAACACTGAAGAAATACTTCAGTTGCCGAATTTCCGTTTGGGGAGTTAATCATTTTGAAATGAACTAGGAACCCATCTCAGGGCTGACCCTTTTGTTATTGAAAATAGAACATAGAATATCATAGCTAGAAGAGAATGGCAAGATTTTGTAGTCGAACCCCTTCAATTGCTAGTTGAGAAAATTGAAGCATTAGAGCTCAAATAATCCTGCCCAAGATAACAGTAAATTAGTACAGAACTAGAACTAGAACCTAGACTTTCTGATTCATTGTTCAGTGTACTTCTTTATGTTTCCCAATGTACTCGCTAGTGTTTACTCGCGATCAGCTTTGTGGCCATCAATAGGACTATGACACTGCTTTGAGCAGATTTATGATGCCAGAAACAAGCCTTTGCCAACTTTGACTTCAGTACTATTTAAAGGTGAAAAGAAGGCCAAAATCCTACTGTACTCTGCCCTCCTGATCTAACCACATCTAGAATATTTTTGTTTAATTCTGGATACTACATTTTAGGAAGGACTTTGATAAGTTGTAGAGCATCCAAAGGAGAAAATACAAAATGGTGAAAGTCATGCCACAGAAATGACAGGCAAGTAACCTGAAAGCTATCCCTAAGTTCTATGTATCTCAAGGACCTAGACTTAGCCACAACCATGAAAGTCAGCAGGCCTGTCTAGAGGGCAGTGGTGTAGAGGATAAGCTGGTAATGCCTGACATCTACAGCCAGAGCAAACAAGAGACTTTCAGCTCCTCTGTAGGGAATATGAGTCCAGGAGGGAGAAGGGTTGTCTGGGAACCAGCAGAGATGGAAAGAGCTAAATCCCTATGATTCATAGTAGAAGAGAGTAAAACCATTTCACTTATCTCCCCACTTTGTTCTTCTCTTACCTTAGATCCTTTTCCAGATCCCATCTCTCTCCCCGTCCCCACTACATTGTCCCTTTTCTACACTCTCAAAGAAAGAGAACAGCTTATCCTAGAACTGATGTGAAGACTTATCATTTTGAATGAGCCAGAGAAAGAAGTCCTAGCTTAATCCCACTTGTGCTGCCCATATCTGGAAGACAGGAAATAGTATAATGACAACAATAATAACTAGCATTTATATGGCAATTTAAGGTTTGAAAAGCTGCGTGCGCATGTGTGTGTGTGTATGTATGGGTCTGTCTGTCTGTGTATAGCTGCTTTATTATTCCCACGTAATGGAGAAACTGAGGCAGAGAGTTTAAGTGACTTGCCCAGGATCACATAGCCGGTAAATATCTAAGGCAGGATTTGAACTCATCTCTTGCTGATTTCAAGTTCAATGTCCTATTCACTACACAGCACTGAAGGGACCTTAGAATTTGTGTAGTTCAATTCCCTATCCAATTAACCATTATTACAACCCCTCAGGCGCCTATAGGCTTGATCATTAGAAGTTACCTTGGCTTTGTCTTCTTTCCAAGTGTGATGTTTCTGCCTGACTCTACCCTAGCCCCAATCCTCACGCCCCTGCCCCTCCATGATTTTCTGAAACTGTGAAATCAAGGCTGGGGAAAGTCAGCTCAGCTCAAACTCTCTCAAAATCTACAGTAGGCCAGAAGCTCAGCTTGCATAAACAAGCCACTCATTTCTTCCCTTGTCCAGGAATAAACCAAAGTAAAGGAAAGAATGTACATGTGAGTAGCTAGGAGCAAAAAGGGGGAAATAATTGAGGGGCAGAGGTGTAGGAGAGTGTTACTCGTCTCTCCCCACTTGGGAAACATGTTTTCTCAGGCACAAAGGAGAGAAGCTTACTCATTATTGCTTAGATTGTAGACGTTTGGGAGTTGAAGGTTGGTTTTGTGGTATTACGGCAACTTTTCCTTGGCTAAAGATAATCTGTGTGAAAGCCTCCCTTATAAATATGTCCTTTGAAAGCAGTTTTCATTAGAGGAGGCCTCCAGAAAGGTGAAAGCATTTATTCAATAAGTTATTTGTTGACTTAAATGCACTTACGAACTTTAGGATTTTCTGACTTCAGTCCTTTAAAGGGCAGAGATCAACCTATTAACTGCTATTCTATATAATCTGTTTTCCCAGATGTGGTAATCATGTGACTAATCTAGATTTTTTTTTTTGTTCCATCCTGAGAGGGAGGTGCAGTAATCTAGAACCAGGCTTTCAGAAAGTGTTAACACTGCTAATTCTAAATAACCTTCTCTTAACATTTTTAGGGAAATACATGATAGATAATTCATATGAAGG
The DNA here is from genome assembly GCA_028646595.1 of Phalanger gymnotis. Lineage (NCBI taxonomy): Eukaryota > Metazoa > Chordata > Mammalia > Diprotodontia > Phalangeridae > Phalanger > Phalanger gymnotis. Next base: position 130,228,544 of record CM053622.1, on the reverse strand, counting down.
AGAGCTTTATCACGAAGGTTAGAAGGAGCACACATATGTACATATGTGCGTTTGTGTATGTGTGTATATCTTTATTAGCTTCTATGTAATTTCAGCCTTGTATAGGTATTTTTAAAAGGCCTATTGCATGCCTTTTTTTCTTGTTAATAACCTAACATTTCTATATGCTTGCTTGGACACTGGATTAAAATAGCACATATTCTCTCCATAGACTATCAAAGAACTAAAGAAAAAGCAGGCGTTCCTGGGATACTTTTTAGTCAAGTGACTAAAAAATTTTATGGGCCCCTCTAGACCAAGAAGTTAATACTAAATAATACTGAAAATAAATACTTTGTTTTAAGCACTTCTCACATTCCACTTCAGCATCTTCCTCTCTCCTCTTTTCTCCTTGCCCAGAGGCAGCTTCTTGGTTGCCTTAGCCTTCCAGGGCAAAAGTCTGCCCTCAGAGACAGAATCTCATAGTATAGACTTTACTACAACTCCCTCATCAAAATTGATCTGTGCTTTGTCATACTACTTTTTCAATGAGATTAACTAAATTGAATTTTAATGAATGATGAAAGGATTAATGTCTTATCCTTGCCAGATATTTGCATTTCAGTAGTGACTAGGTTAATACTTTAACCTAAAGAAGGTAAACATTTCTGGTGCTATGTCAGGACTAATGTTGGAGATATTTGGAGATTTTTTTTTTTTTGGCCTTCTAGGTGCCCCTTAGATTATAACAAGTGTCCTCATCTCCCTGAACTTCCTATGATTCAGTGGTTTCTGTTTTTAAGAGGCAGATGCTAAAAAAATTTAATTTAAATATTTAATGAGCACGTACTATGGTCCCAGTATGTGCTAGTACTTTGGGGAGATACAGGCAGTGCTTCAGAAGTTTCAGACATCTTTCTTGTCCTCAAGAAGAAGCTTTGCAGAAAGGATTTAAACATAACTATTTTAATGACATAATTATGTGGCAATTAGATATTATCACATGATTATAATAGCTTACATTTACTTGTCACCTCTTTTACAAAGTTCTTTTCTTGCAAGATTTTTAATCTAGAATTAGCAATATAATTTTGCATGTTTTTTTTCCCTTAATCTATGGCTTTTTACTAAATAATGCTTGATAAACTTCATAGTTGAAACTTACAAAATATTTGCATGTTTTAAGAATGGTAAACTAATTTTACACAGTAATAGCAACATTGTGTGACAACTAACTTTGTTAGACTTACCTCTACTTAGCAATGCAAGGATCTAAGACAACTCCAAATGACTTATGATGGAAAATGCTATCCACATCCAGAAAAAGTACTATGGACTCTATATGCAGAGTGAAGTATACTGTTTGCTCTCTCTGTCTCTCTCTGTCTCTGTCTCTGTCTCTGTCTCTCTCTCTCTCTCTCTCTTTCTCTCTGTTTTTTCTCGTGGTTTCTCCCATTGGTTCTAATTCTTCTTTATAGCCCAACTAATATGAAAATACATTTAATATAGATGTATTTGTAGAGCCTGTATCAGATTGCATGTCATCTTGAGATGGGGGGAAGGGAAGGACGGGGAGGAAATTTGGAACTCAAAATCTTATGGAAGTGAATAGTGAAAACAAAAAATTAACTAATTTTAAGAAAAAGAAGCAAAAGCAAAAAACAAAGAAAACCCATTTAAAAAAAGAAGGATGAACTAAAATCATGTCTTATTTTGAATCTTTTTTGGCTTTCAGTAACCCCCAAAATCAGGAAAATTCAGTAACTAATCTAGGTTTTTTGGCTGTCCTTCTGATAGAAGTCAGCCTATGAAAAGTCTTATAAAAGCACTAAGTTTCAGACCATATGCTACATGAGAAATCTCTTTTCCTAAGAGAAACTTTATTTTTAAATGTTTATTTGTTGCAATATATTACATGTATTGGCCCCCTAAACACAAGAAAAATAAAATTTATTCTTTAATTTGTTGCAACATTGGAGATCTTATTTATGGCTGTAGTAATCTCTGTGCTGACTGCAATTTCACTTCCCTCTTACTACATTACAAAATATTAAGATTCCTTTTGATGCATTTCATCAAAATGGTACAATCATACTACCAGTATCTGTATTTTATATGTTAGTCTTCTTACCCATTTATCAAGAATGTCATACCTGGGTGACATTATACCCTGAAAGCTCTCTTTAACTAGCAGCATGGAAGAACAGAGGAACAGAGGAAATTTCACCCCTGACAAGTGATGTCGTAAGAAATTATCTGTGGTGGCAAGTTAGAAAATGAAGTATTCAACACACAGTTATAACTTACTTATTGATTGATTATTTTGCCAACATATAAGAAATATTTTTTTCATCCACATAGACAAAACAAAATCTAAAGGTGAAGTTTAATTTTTTTCACCCATGAGTAAGTAAAAATTATTGATATTACACAGAAACTGTGGTTTCTAAAGAAAATCTTTTGGGTAGCAAAATGAGACAGTATATGTCACTAAACTTAGGAGCTTCTGAATAATTTTTGTTTGCTTAAGTTATAGGAGCATGTGCCATATGCTATTTATTCTACCATAGAGGATCTTATTTTGTGTTGTGGATTTAAATTGTTTATGAGAATCTCCAGGGGAACTTTGAATTGTGTGTCATTTTATAAATGTATTTTTCTGTCATGGTGCTATTTATTATGTTTTTCTAACAAGAGGAAGTAATTCATTGTGATTGACTACAAAACAAAGACTGTTTTGGTTTATGTTTCACTCTCCATTTGAAATGTATCTCCTATTTGCAAACAAACAGTAAATCTGTAAGAGTGGATTATTCAATCATAAACTATCCTAGGTTTTTCAGAGTTTTAATATTAATATTAGTATTCCAAATCATTAAGAGAAAACAGAAGGGGCTTTTGTTTTGTCTACGACTACTCAGCTTTAACAAATGAAAAAAGTCATTCATTAATCAAAGTCCCAGCTGTAGCTGGTTTCCCTAAAGAGTGTATTTTCATTCTATTATAGTTAATAGTAAGTAAAGAATTAGTTAAAGAAATTAGCATGGTCTCTTACTTTTATTTCATTTCTTAGAATTAACAAAATGGGCTTGAAAGAATCTTAGCCTTTCATTAATCTTTTAGAAATCTTTGCTACAACAACAAAAACAAGAACAATTATTAAGTGCTTACCATGTGCCTGCCACTGGGCAAAGCACTGGGACTACAAGAGAGACAAAAGACAATCCTTACTCTCAAGGAACTCACAGTCTAATGAGGAAGACCAAGCAACTATGTACAAACAAGATACATCAGAGTAAATTGAAAATAATCAACAGAGGGAATGCCTAAATCAAATCAATAATGATAAACATTTATTAAACACCTATTATGTGCCAGGCTGTGTGCCAAGTGCTAAGAATTAAGGGGAATTGAGAAAGGCAACTTGTAGAAGGTGAGATTTTAGCTGGAACTTAAAGGAATCTAGAGAAGCCAGGAAATGGAAATGAGGAAGAAGAGCACTCCAGGCATGAGGGACAGCCAGAGAGAATCCCCATAGTCAAGAGATGGAGTGTCTCATGTGAGAAGCAACCAAGAGGCCGGTGTCACTGGATCCCAGAGCAGATGTAGGGTGTAAGCCTGGAAAAGTAAGTAAGAGCCAGTTTATAAAGGGCTTTGAATGCCAAATGGAGAATTTTGTATTTGATCCCAAGAGTGAAAGGGAGCCACTGGAATTCACTGAATGTGAGTAGGACAGGGGTGCTGGGTGGAGAGGTGAGGTGGACATTGTCTGATTAGGAAAATCACTTTGACAGCTGAGTGGAGATTAGACTAGAGCAGGGAGAGATTTGTGGCAGGGAGAAAAACCAGCAGGCTTTTTCAGTGATCCAGGCATGAAGTCATAAGAGCCTGTACCAGGGTGGTGAGAATGTCAGATTTGGGGGGGAAGGACATATTGGAGACATATTGCAAAGGTAAAATCAGTAGTCCTTGGTAACAAATTTTATATGGGGGGGGGGGGTTGTGAGAGATAGAGAGTAGTGTATTCAAGGATGACACCTAGGTTGTGAGACTGGATGATTGGGGAGGATGATGGTAGTAAATAGAGAAGTTTGGAAGTGGGGAGGGAGGGAAGGATTTTGAGGGACGGGTAATAAATTCAGTTTTGCATATGCAGAGTTAAGATGTCTACAAGATATTCAGTTTGAGATGTTCAATAGATAGTTGGACATGTGAGACTAGAGGTCAGCAGAAAGGTTAGGATGGAGTAAGTAGATTTGACAATCAGCAGAGATAATCATTGAATCCACAGGAGCTAATGAGCTCAGTAAACAAGATATTATAGAGGCAGAGAAGAAGAGGACCCAAGACAGAGCCCCAAGGTTAGCTAGATGAAGATCCAGCAAAGGAGGCTGAAGAATGGTCAGATAGGTAGGGGAAGAACCAGTAAAAGTGGTGTCATTAAAATGTGAAGCAAAGAAAGTATATCAAGAAGGAGAGGGTGATGAGCACTGTCACAGAGTATAGAGATGTCCAGAAGGATGAGGTTTGAGAAAAGGCCGTTGGCTTTGGCATTTCAGAGAAATTTAGTAGCTTTAGAGAGAGCAGTTTTGGTGGAATGATGACTTAAGAAGCCAGACTAGAATTTTAAGAACAGAATGTGAGGAAAAGAAGTCAAGGCACCTATTGAAGCCACAAAAGGCAGGAGAAACATTGGACGATACCTAGCAGGTATAGATGCATTGAGAGAGGGCTTTTTGAGCCTGGGGGAGATATGGGCATGTTTGTAGGCTTTAGAGAAACATATATTACACCTAGTAGACAGGGAAAGATTGAAGACAATGAGAGAGTGGGGATAATAGAAGGGACAGTCTGCTGGAGAAGATAGGATGGGATGGGCTCATTTGTGCAGGGGGAGGGGTTTCCTTTAGCAAGGAGAAGAGCTGCTTCTTCACGTGAGTCAGGTTATGGAGGAGATAGTGGCAGAAGGCGTCTGGGTGATGTAAAATGCGGAAGAGGGGAGAAAAGGGAGCTCTTGATGAATAGCCTCCATTTTCTCAGTGGAATGAGGAAGGCAAAGATCTTAACAAAACACTTTTGGTGAGCATGCATCTTCCTGTTCTACACTTCTCTTTAGATGTCATTAGAGACTTATCGAACAAAGTTATCTTGGCTGTTACATCTTTCAAAAACTTTTTATTATTTTAACATATACATGAGAGATATCTTAGTGGAAAAGAGGTAAAATAGCATTTGGCTCTACCATATCAATTCTATGTTTGCGATACTTTTCCCTTACTTCCTCTCTGTTTCCGCATTCTATCAAGATAGTTTTAAGTGTATTCTCAAAACAATATGATTTGTTTCTTCCCACATTGATCCTTTGGCCAACTGCTCCCATGGTATCTCTTCTAGTTCAGGGCTTTCCTGTAATTTATTCTGATCCCTTTTTACAAGATATATCTTCTACAGCTGTATTCTAGTCAGAGTCCCATCATGCTGTATCTCAATGGTACATAAGAAGTCAAATTTGTTTCCTTGATTAAGGAAATTTTTCTTATCCATACTTTGTGCAAAAATCTCCCAAAGCCTCCATTTAAAGAGAGCTCAGAAGCCCAGTCAATTCCTCGTTTCCCACCAGCTGCACTCCTTGGATTCAACTATCCTCATGCTCAGATGCAGGGTTATCTTCTCTCCCACTTCTTCAACCCCTATGTATTGTCTTTCCCCATTAGGTTTTGTAAGCCCCCAAGGGCAGATACTCTGTTTTGGCCTATATTTGTACCCCTAATACTTTAGCACAATGCCTGGAATATAGGAAGCATTTAAGAAATGATTGTTTCTTTCCTTCTTTCTGCATTATTGTCCCTTGTAAATTTCCTGCTCCTCTCTAATAATATTCTTTCTACATGCTACTCTCTACAGGTAGTTTTCTCCCTTACATTTCCATTTTGTTCAAAGTCATCTTGATCAGATTTGCAAATATATTTTTACCAGTACTTACTAGGTATACTCTGTCCCTAGCCAAGAGTTCATCATGGCTATATTACAAACTATGGTCCAGAAATCCAAATTTCTTTATGAGACACCATCTTCTTAACTAGATGCTAGATATTATATGAAAAGCATTTTACAAACCTTAGAGCACTATATAAATGTTAGTTATTGTTATTTCAAAATCTACCATTCTCATAATCATCATAATTAAAAACTATTAATTATTCCCTTACTATAATGTGTCCAGCATTGTGTTAAATGCTGAGGATATAAAGGAATAGTTCTGCCCTCCAGGAGCTCATGTTTTAATGGAAGAAACAACATGCAAACAAGTATGTACACACAAGATAGATACAGTGATAGATCGTAAATGAGAAGTAATCTCAGAGGGAAGGCACTAGCAGTAAAGGTGGGATGGTGGAACAAAGTTTCTTGCAGAAGGTGGAATATGAGTTGAAACTTGAAAAAAAAAAACAATGAATCCAGGAGATGAAGAGGAAGATTGTTATAGGCATGGGGGACAGCTAATGAAAATGTATCAGTGCAAGAGATTGTGTTGTGTTCTGCTTGAGGAATGGCAAAAAGGCCACTGTTTCTGAAATGTAGAGTACATGGAGGGGAAAAAAAGTGTAAGAAGAAGTGAAAGGTAGCAAGGGTCAGATTGTGTAGGACTCTAGAAGACAAACAAATTTATATTTAATTCTGGAGGTTATAGAAAACTGCTGAAGTTTGTTGTGTAGGGGAGATATCATGGTTGGACTTGTGCTTTAAGAAAGTCACTTTGACAGTTGAGTGGAGCATGGACTGTAATGAAAAGAGAGTTGAGGCAGAGAGACCAACCAGAAAAAAGCCTCAAGAGGATGCAAGAGAAGAGGATCTTTCTGCCTTTAGTTGGCACCAGTCATGTGCCCCTAACATCTTCAGTTTCTTACCTCAGACTTTATAATCCCCAGCAGTGCTTCTTGGGTTCTTTTTGGTGTTGTTGTCCAGTTGTTTTAGTTGTGTCCAACTCTTCGTGATTCCTTTTGGGGGTTTTCTTGGGAAAGATACTGGAGAGATTTGCCATTTCCTTCTCCAGCTCATTTTACAGATGAGGAAATTGAGACAAACAGTGTTAAATGACTTGCCCAGGGTCACACAATGTCCGAGGTCTCAGGTCTTCCTGAGTCTAGGCCCCACTCTTTCTACTGTACAGCCTAGCTGCCCACCATAAACTGGTTCTGTGTTTTTGTTCTTTATAGTATCTACTTGAATATTTTCCCTAATGAATGAAGCAAGAAGTAACTAAATGACACACTGAAGGAAATGTATACTCCAACGGATTTATTTAGTCTGCATTGCTTAATATCATTTAATCGTCAACTTAACAATTTTTAAGTGTTTCAGCATGAAAATAAAGCATTATGGACTAAGGCAATTGTCAACCTGAGTGTTAAATGGGGATTTGAACTTGATCCAAATCTTAAAAAAAAAAAAAGACTGCATTACTTGATTATCTAAAACAGACCTTGTCTCTATTGTTTAAAGTAAAGATATATTACATTGCTTTTGTCTCATAATAAATATTGTAATGGCCTCAGAAATGATTAATGCTCTATCTGAACTGCTTGTTAAAACTGATGGTTAATGAAATGGTTGATAGGAAGTTTTTCAGTGATGTTGAAATTTGCTCTTTTGAATGTAGTGATTAAGTCTTAAAACTATCAGTCATCTTAAAAATATTTTAATGACATCTTGGATTTATTTACAGTATTGAAGGAATGGTTCATTGTGAGAAACATTTTTCATTTGCCCAAATTTTTGTGTGATAAGGAAAATCATGAACTTAAAAATGTTCTGCATTTTACATTTGAACATATATTTACATATATTTCTAGATTATTTTCTCAAAAATAGGATGACACAAATATTAAATATGGAAGTTCTTTTGAAACTTGAGGTTTTTTCTTTTCTTCTACATTCTGGAGGCTCCACTTTCTCTGAATTTTAGTCGGAATGAATAGGTCTTTAGTTCATGGCATGAGTACTCAAAACTCTGGAAGATATATAAATTGATAAATAAGCATTTACAAATAACTTCTTACCTTTACAGAGTCTCTCTAACTTTACTTCCTGATGGGTTTTATCTATCTCGAATGCTTCCAAGTGAAGCTTGAATGATAAAATTTGTCTGCAATATCATAGTAAAATCCTTTTAAAAAGGAAAAAATGAAAAATAAGACCCAGACTGGTTCTGAAGTAAGGCCAAGAGTGATTCAGTGTCAGTGACGTAGGAAGCAGATGTTAGTACAGTATTCATCAGGACTTAGATTGTTAAAAAAACAAATAGGGTTATGTCACTAATGTCAGGCACAGAAAAAAATTTCTCATGCTTTAGTGCCAATCTGTAGGCACTAAGAAAACTTAGGTAAAAAAAGTAAATGCAATTGTAATCTTGTACTGTTCTGTATGTCTGTTCCTATTTGTGACAATTAGTGATCATTTATTCATTTCGTAGCTACTCACTGTAAAGCAGAAAGGTCCGGTTACTCTTGTACTTCTGAAAATTACCTAGTTTTTTTGTCATTATTTTAAAGCTATATGTGACATTATTTCCTTACATTCTCTATCAGCTCTCGTCAAATTGATATTCAACACTAGAAAGAATGTACTAAAAATATTTTTAATACAAACAAGAAGATTAATAGACAAGTCATGAGACTGGACAACAGGAGAAAATCTGCCAGCATAGGTCCTGAGCCTAAGAATCATTTCTCTCTACTTAGCAGAAAATTATTCCTTACTCATTTATCACATCTCCATGAGCCTAAAATTGGAGGTTAATGGTGTGAGACATCTGCAAATGTGCTATTGTTTTGAAATTTCCAGATTTTTATGAGTGTATTACTTGACATAAAAAGTTGGGTGTAACTCTTGCTTTGGAAAAAACAGCCAGTGGACGTGAGCTTACAAGCACTCAGACATCCTTCATGTGTAATATTATCACACAAAGTATGTTACCTCATTTATGCAGCATTTTTTGTTTTTGAAAAGCAACTGAATAAATTGTACTAGGGCCAGCCCAAGCAAAATTGTTGGGATACAGTTTGTCTTCCATACCCTTTACATTTATTCTTTTGTCATTCCCTTTCTACTCCACCCCAAACTCGTAATACCTCACTATCCAAGCTGAAACCAAATTATAGTATATTAAAGGCACAAAAGAGCAAAGACTATGTTTTAATCTTTGTTTCTCTGTCAGCATCTAGCACCTAGTAGGTACTTGGTGAATGTTTGTTGAGTGCTTGTTGAAAAACTGACAAATCCATGGCAATATCTTATTTCCTAACCATTCCTAATACCTGCTTCCTATCATTCAGCAACATTTTCCTGTCTTGTTTTCCTATTTCCAAATATCAAATATGACTAATTAATCAAGAGTGTTGTGTTGAAATATTCAGGTAGTGTTTATTGAATTCTTACTATGTGATTAGTATTGTGGTGGGCTCTGAGGGGAGTACAAAATGATTGCAGAAGGTTAGGCCCCAGGCCTTTCACCCATTTAGGTAATTGGAACTCTTGACATTTGCTGACAATGTTCCTGCTTTTGTTATCTAATGATTTTGACATCAAAATGATTTTAACATCAAAAATTTCAAACTAGCTAAGAGAAATTAGCAGACAGATAGTCGTGCAGAATTTACTGTGTAATGTCCTTGAAATCACAACACTCCAAGGGCAGCTATACCTCTTTTGACTGATTATAGTACTGAATCTCTACTTTGCAAGTAGAGATTTTGTGTTGTTGCTGTGCAAGACTACCAGAGTACCCCAATAATTCACAGAGGCTTCTCAGGTAGGGCCAGAAAAGGGATTAATTATTATTTTACAAATCCCTCGAGATTTGGGCATCACCTCCACTAGGACAGACTAGTGGAAAGAGGCGGATGACAAAGACAAAGCGCCAACATATATCCTATCACAAAAGAACTCCTACCCACCACTGTCCGTCCTCTCCATTGGCTGGGAGTCAGGCTCACAATCTAGGCACGAAAAGCTAGACAAAAAACCAGGAAATCGAGTATAGCCAATCAGAAACATATCTCTTTATTTAGTAACTAGTTGCTGATGTGGCAGTAATATGGCTAAGGTAAAGAGGAGGAATGAAGAAAGAGGGAGGGGGCTTCCTGGAGCAGGGAACAAACAACCCTGTAGGCACTTATTGCCCCAGGCCTCAAATTCCTGAGAGTTAGGTAATCACATGCCTACCAGGTTAAATCCCAAGTCCGTTCCATCCTCTCATTGCCCCTGCTTATTCCAGAAATTTTTAAAAAAAAAGTAATTTTTATGTTTTCTTCCTCTGTGAAGTCTTCACAAGAATTATCTCCCACTCATTGCCTTAGAGAATCTCTCATCCTCACCTTGGTGCAAATCTTACCCAGTATACACATCACGAATATATAGGCCTATTAAAAAATTTCAAAATCACAATTTTTGCAGTTTGCTGTATTCATTTTTTATTTAACCCACTGCATAAAGTATGATGCTAATAAGACCAAGATTGTAGGGTTGATCTTGGTTTAACAAATGTAATTTCACTTTGATCCAAAGCATCTGGCTTTACCATCACCACTGATGACCCAATTCTATATTAAATAAATGACTGTGGTAGTAGATGCCATCAGGTGCCCTGAATTTTGATATCCCTTCCCAAGTTCCTAATTTATTCTCATAGTATGACCAAAATTGTGAAAATGATTCTTAACAAAACCACATAATTCAAGATGTTATATAACAGGCTTTCAGGTGTTTTTCTTAAATCATTTGACCATGAAAATTTGAACTGACCTGCCAAATAGCATTAGTTCTTACCACATCTTTCTGTTTCTTAAAATGAGTTTTCTATTCCCCAGAGCTGAACAGAATGTATCTCTCTGCGATTGATATATTCGTAATTACTAAAGATCACTAGGAAAACCATATAAAAAGGAAATAATGGAAAAGGAATATATAATTTTTTATTAGATTTTTCTTTGATTCCTCATGACATTTGTCTTATTTTCTTTTAGAGAGTAGTCACAAAGGTAATTTTTCATTTTCATGTCTGCTATAAACAGCATGTACAACATGCCAATAGCATGATATACTCTTGCAGAGTATATATGCTGAAGTAAGATCAATTACTTATCCTGTTTTTGATAGGACTTTTCTCTAAGGAACTTCTTTGAAGACATTAGAAGGAATGTGGTAGACATAGTCTTGAACTTAGAGTTAGGAAGAAAGGTCCAAGTTTTAATACTGCGACTTACTATCTATAAGTACTTTACTTATGTACTATATTATATTTAGAGTATCTATAAATGCTCTACATTTACTCTCTGTTTGACAGTAGGAAAGTCCCTTAATGTCGCTGGGTCTTAGCTTCTTTATCTATAAAATGAGGTAATACCTTAAGTACACTACTTCCAACTCCTACCTTCAGTTGAAGTCCTCATACTCTGCCCAATGAGAAGAGTGAACTCTCCCATCTCACTTTTATCTTGAAGCTGAGAGGTTTTAATTTTGGTTCTCTTAGTGAGAAAAGCAGGCTCTTACACAGCCAACCCTCAAGCTAGAGAAAAAACCCTTAGCTTTTTTTTTTTCCCCTAAAGGAAGTAGAGAAATCTGTCAATATTCAGGAGAGGCAGGACTCAAGAAGACAGTCTCTTAGAGCACAAAACACCTAGCCAGCTAGATAACATGTACAGACATTTAATCTGTCTTTGAGCCTTACCCCCAGTCTATCTTTGCTCTTTGCAAGATATCTGTTGTAAGCTTCTGGCTGATTTAGAATTAGAAATTCCTTAAAATTCTTGTTGAACCCCTTGTGGGAATTCTGTGCCCTCAAACCTATTGAGAGAAGAAGGGCAAGAGCAAAGGTACTGAAAAAGGGAAAATATGTCAAAGAGCATATGTCTGAGGCATCTCAGTTTTCCCTTAGGCAACAAACCTCCCAGCTTTGAACACTTTTAACACTTAACAGCTATGCCCATTTTAACGTATCTCATTTTGTTAAATAGTATCAAGATAATCTAAAACATAAAAAATATGTTTACCTTTAATTTTAATAAATTATATTTTAAATACGCTAGATTGACTATTATAAAACATTGATGAATCCTTTTGTAATTAAAAAAAATTTATAAAGCCAATAATCATTTTCTAATTTCTGTTTTGTAAATCTAGGTTTTAGCTATTATGTGTTGGTTTAAAAACAGTTGCTCCATTACTTGGCAACTTTTTTCAGATTATTCCAAGTCTTGCTTCTCCCTCTGGTAAAAATTCTAGTTTTGTCTAGTTGATCAAGTCAAAAGCCTTCCCGTTTATGGCTTTTGCAGAGATAGAAAATTAATTATCGCTCCAAAATCACATAATCATTTGACTGGAGCCCTTCATCACAATCAGAATATGTTCTTTGAGGGTGTGATCCTTGCATGTCATCTTCGCAAATTTACTTGCATAAGAGTAACCAAAGCTAAATTTAGAGAAAAGCTAATGTTTTTCACTTGAAATAAAATTGTAATATGTGGGAAAGATTTAATACTTTCCAGAGGGAGATCTGTGACCAAATATGTTTCTTAATCATAATGTGAGGAGAATCATATACTAAAAACTAATCCAAGTGAAAGTAAAAAATAGATACAGTAACTGCACTAATGCAATCCTTTGAAAAAAAATCTTATTATTCTCTTATGTTAAGAATCTTAGGAATCATCTTGGTGGCAGGAAGGAGAAAGGGTATGGTGCAGTGCAGCAGAGTGCTAGATTTGAAGTCAGGGAACCTAGATTTGAATTGGGGTTTTGTGGCTATGGTCTTCACTCTTCAGTTTCCTTTTCTTTAAAATAAAAAGATATTATTAAAAGGAGGTCCCTCTAGTTCTCAAACTATAATCCTATGATCATAGGGTATAGTGTACAGGATGATACTTTATTTTGGCCAATTAAAACAGCATCTTTTTCTTTTCAAAACAACAGTGAAATAATGCTGTTTTTATACAAGTCTGTTATAGTAATTAAGGTGGGACTCACTGTTTTCTCTTTTGGAATGCAGTAATCAAGTACCTTTGATGAGTCTTGCCTTTCAAATGTAATGGCAAGCAAAATGGACTTTTTGTTGTCTTTGTTTTGGAAGTGCTTCTCAGCACTAAGGAATCTTTGATCCAATAGTGAGTCTTTGATGACCTGCTCACATCAAGAGAAGACCTAGTTCACATGTGTTTGAGTCTCATAGTTGTGATGCCCCTTGACCCTAAGACATGTATATAAGATCTAAAGTTGGTGGTTTGCTTTCGGGCACACACGCATTGAAAGAGTGTTGGTGATAAGCCTCTGGGTAAGCAGTTGAAGCAGCCCCCCAACCCCCCCACTGCGGGTTTGAAAACCCAGATGTTGGTGCTTCTCTGGTAACATGTGTTGTGATTTGGTTAGACAGAAATGTTGATCTGTTTATATTGTCTCAGTTTGTAATTTCTGTTTGTATTCTCTCTGAAGTTCAGGGTGCTGGCTCTTCCCCCTGAATTAAGTGAATGGTATATGTATGCTTACTCTAAGTAAGATTGTTAACCCCTTAAAGTTGCTTTCCTTAGAAAAGTAGATCAAAGTACTGTGCTAGCAGCCTTCCTGTGTGCTCTTGTTATTGGTCTTTCACCCCCACAGCAGCTGCTAGCAACATTGTTGTTAGAAAGTCAAAAAGGGAAGAGGGTTGGAATCTGCAAACAACAGACCAGAAAGCCTGACTTGGAATTGTGGCAAAATTTTAGGCCTAAAGTTGCCTGGTGAACACTGAGAAGAGAAAAAATTAATTACCAAGAGCCAGAATGGCTTCATCAAGAACAAGTTTTCCTCCCTTTGCCCAGCTATCTTTCTAACCTCATTATCTGTTACTTTCTTCTTGTATTCTACAATCCTGCCAGACTTATGAAGGACTTTGAACTTTAGGATTTTATATTCGGTCCTTGAGGAAATAGAGAGCCAGGAGAATTTATTGGGAGATAAGAGTTGGGAGGGGGAAGTGATATGGTAGAACCTATGGTTTAGGAAAATTACTTTGGCAGCTACGTGGACGATGGAGTGAGCTGGGCTGAGAGTTGTGAGTCTCAGGTCAACTTTGAAGAGATGAGAGCCTACACCAGGGTAGTAGCTGATCAAAGGAAAGAGGAGGGCCTATTCAAGAGATGTTACCAAGGCGAAATAAATAGGCCTTGGCAACAGATGGGATATGGAGGGTGAGAAATAGTAAGGAGTTGAGGATGACACCTAGATTATGAGCCTAGGGGACTGGGAGGATAGCAATGCCTTTGAGAGTAATAAGGAAGTTTGGAGAAGGGAATATTTGGAGAGAAAAATAACGGTTCAGTCTTGGAAATGCTAAGTTTAAGATGTCTACTGGACATCCAGTTTGAGAAGTCTGATAAGCAGTTGGAGATGTGAAATTGGAGATCAACAAAGAAGTTAAAACTGGATAAGTAGATTTAAGAATCATCCACAGAGAGATGATTAAATCCACAGGAGCTGATGAGGTCACCAAGTACTATAGAAAGAGAAGAGGACCCAGAACAGAGTCCTGTGGGACAGCCATGTATATTGGTCAAAACTTGGATGAAGAACCAGCAAAGGAAACAAAGAAAGAGTGACCAGATAGGTAGGAGGAGAACAGTGAGAGAGTGATGATCCAAAAACCTAGACAGATCAGAGAACCAAGGAAAAGAGGGTTATCGACAGTGTCAGAGTCTGCAGAGAGGTCAATAAAGAATGAGGACTGAGAAAAGGCCATTAGATTTGTCAAGTAAGAAATCATTGGTAACTTGGGACCATATCAGTTGAATGATTAGTTTGAAAGCCAGATTTTTGAGAGTATTGAGATCGAGAGGAGAGAAAGTAGAGACAGCTTTCTCACATTTTAGCCTCAAAATACAAAAGAGATATCAGACAATGGTGGAGAGATGGAAGGATCAAGTGAAGCTTTTTTGAATATGAGGGAGATGTATTTGTAGGCAGTCAGGAAGGAGCCAGGAGAAAGGAGAAATTGAAGATAAATGATGGAGTAGGGATGACGCAGGGTCCATTCTGTTGGAGGAGACAGGCTAGAATAGGATCACTTGTATAGATAGAGGGGTAGGCTGTGTTAAGGAGTAAGGCCACCTCTCCACATGAGACAGGGTAAAGTTTGAGATAATGGCTCACTGCTGTTCTTCACTTACAACACTCAGTGTTCCTTTGCATAGTCTGCCCCAGACCTGGAATGCATGCTCTCCTCACCTCCACTCCTTAAAATTGCTAGTTCCTTAAAACTCATCTCAAGCACCACTTCCTACATAAGGCCTTTCTTCATCCACCCAATTGTTGGTCCTTTCCTCCAAGACTACTTAGTATTTCTTTGGAGAGGCAGTGTGGACAGTTGACAGAGAGCTTCTCAGAACCAGGAGGACCTGGGTTCAGTGTCCGCCTCTGACAGACTAGCTATGTGACCTTGAGCGGTTGGTCATACATGCTCTCACAGCTCCCGGCAAATCTGCGGATCTGTAAATTACAGCAAAGGTGCTGAACTTCATTAGTAGAGAGTTTACTCTCCTGAAAGTTCCCCATAGCAGAGAAATCACAGGTCCAGTCCCCATCAGGTAGACTCTGTCCACATTTTGTATGTACTTAAATGTGGACTTGTTGTTTCCCTTCCTAGAAGTAGTAAGCACCTTGAGGACAGCAGTTTTTGTTTTTGTATCTCCAGAGCCTGACACGTTTCCTGGCTCACAGGAGGTACTGAATATGTGCTTATTAACTGACTTCTTAGTCTCTAAAAGTCCCTTTCAACTGCTGTGACCCTACTATATGACAACAGGGATGCTTGCCAACTCCCCACCCCGCATGTTCCTCATCTTTCTTGTCAGTTCATTTTCTCCTTATGCTTCTTGCCCTGCCTTCCTCTGACAGCCTTTGCTGGAGGAGGTGCAGATGTCAGCAGCTCTCCTCAAAGGAAAAGCCACCATCTTACGCATCCTCTTAGTCATTCCCATGTTGCTATTCTGCAGTCGAAGAGTAAGAGACAAGGAAATGGATGAGAGGAAAAAAAGTCAAATGAGCTTGAGCCGTTTTCTTCTTTTTCATGATTGAGTCATGTGAGAAAATAAATCTCATCTGGACAGTCTTGGGGAAATTGCTTGTACTAAATTATTGTAGTAGGGCACATAGATCTCGATAATGATATAATGATAATAAGAATTTCATAATGCTTTGCCATTTTATAAGCATTTTCACATGCTTTTTTTTTCTTAATTTGAACTTCACAGAAGTTCTGTAAGGCTGCAATAGGATCGGCATTATTATCCTCTTTTTGAAAATGAAGAAATTAGTTCCCACAGTTCAAATGACTCTTGCTAGGTTTCATACTTAGTATGGCAGAGCCAGAACTCAAACTCAGATCTTTTGTCTCCTAATGCAGTGCAGCTACATGACAGTGGATAGAGCTCTGGGTCCTGAGTTCAAATTCACACAGACTGTATGGCCATGGGTTAGTCCTTAACCCCTGTCAACCACAATTTCCTCAACTATAAAATGGAGATAATTAATAGCACCTACCTCTCAGGGTCATTGTACCCATCTTCCCAGAATACTAAATGAGATTATATCTGTAAAGGACTTAGTACAGTTCCTGGCACATTGTAGGTGCTTAATAAATGCCTGTTTCCTTCTTTCCTGTGTTGTCTCAGGAATGTATCGCAAGAAGTAACAAAACCCTTTTAATGGGCTCACATGTCAAAGTTTGGCCATGTTTTTGTCTAGTTGAACAGTTAGTTGAAACAAAGTAATTGGGTATTTTTGCCCTTTTCCAAGTGCTAAACAGACATGTCCATAGTCCACCAAATGCAGGAGTAATCTAGGCAATCTGGACACTCATATACCTCTAAGAAGCAAAAAAAAGACAAGCAGGGAGTGTCTCATTTGTTCTAACTTTGGCTTGTTTCCCATTGCCTTAACATTAGACCTTAGTTACCTAGATAACTAACTTCCAGCAATCTGCAAATTTAGATGATTTAGCAGAAAAGAGTAATGTGTAAATACATTGTTTTATTGGAAGATTATATAGTGAAAAATCTTTGTTTGATTAGCAGAATCCCTAGGTCAGAGATTCTCAACCTATTTTGGGCTTTGTCAGTCTAGTGAAATTTATGGACCACTTCTCAGAATAATGTTTTTAAATGCATAAAATAAAATACTTAGGATTATAAAGGAAACCACTTATAATGAAATACATTTGTCAAAATATTTTTAAATAAGCCCATAGACCCCAGATTAAGAAATCATACCATAAGTAAATGTGTAACTTCTAATATCCTAACTTGTCTTCCTCCCAATCCATCCTCCAAATTGATATTCCTTAATCACATATGTAGGAGTCTCTAGTCTCTATTAGAAATCTTCCTTAGCTCTATAGCCTCTAGTGTAAAATATAAACTTGGAAGCCTGGTAGTTAAAATCCTCTACATTCCTACTACCTACCACCTACCTTTCCAGTCTAATTCAGTGTTATTCCCTTTCCTGTACTCTCCATACCAATCATAGTAGCCTACTACCTCCCACAAATGACATTCCTTCATCTCCTTCTGCCTTTGCATAAGTGCTTCCACTTGTCTGAAATGCTTTCCCTCGTTTTGTTTGTTAATTGATTAATTCATCTCTGCCTTCTAAAATGCCTAACTTCTTTCAAACTACAACTCGTGCCCCACCTTCTCCATGGCCTTTCCTAATTCCCCCAGTCATTAGCACTTTCCCTCTAAAAGTTATTCTATATTAATATGTTTGCTAACAGCAAATGTTGGGTCATCCCAATATAAGGTAAGTTTTTGACAGTGGAGACTATTTCTTTTTGCCTTTGTATCCACAGCACAGTAGTTTGTACATAGTTGGCATTTAGTAAATGTGTGTTTAATTGAATTCAACTTAACTTTCCTGGACAGTCTCTTGGGATACTCTTACTAAACATAGTAGACACTTAATAAATGCTTGTTGATTGATTAGTCTCCAGCTCCCAAGCCTCAAAAAGTATGCTCAGGCAATAATCAAGTCAGTGACTCCTCGTATATAGGTCAAACTCCAAAATGAATAGTGTTACCAAATAAAAAGAGTCACCATAACAGACATATAGCCAGCTAGTAACCCATTGTAATAGTGTTTGGTTCATTCTTATATGAAGATGCAGTCTTTTACATATAAGGCTGACATTATTTACCATTTGTAGAACTTATGTTGTCGATGTTTTCCACAAGTGGTATGACCAGTGGCATTCTTTGGAAGACTGTTGGCAGGAAATAGGAACGTTAGCTTTGTCTATGAAACAGTTTTTCTCTGTAAGATAGTAACTTAACTGGCCCAAAAGGAGATTGAACACAAAACCCTGGATTCATTAACACCATGGTGTAACCAACTGAGCTCACTTGCCCAGACAATACTTCATATAGACTCTTGAGAGACAGAGATCACAAAAGGTCATGATTAGGTCGTGTCTGTCACTTGGTGGCCCATGCAGGTTTGTGCTTAACAGTATGTTTTTCTAGTGCTTTTGGCCGACCTAATTCTGACTATCTGCTGGGTTAAAGGATGATTCTCTTTTTAATGTAGTAAGCATTTTTCCCCTATAAAATGGTTCATTTCTTGGAGCAGAAACAGCATTAGGTCTTTATAACTTGGGTCATTTCTTAGCCCTGGATTGTTTTGTTTGTAAGAGTTTTTACTTAGCTTGAGTTTGTAGTTTGATGACACTAAAAGAAATGCCAAAAGTGTAACTCACAGAAAATGCCTATAAAACGATGATTGGAATAGTTGCCTCATTTTCCTGGTAGGTGTAACCAGTTCTGAAAATCCATCACTGCCATTCTTACAGTTATTCTTAAGAATGAAATAAATTGACATTATGTTTATTGCATTAACTATCAAAACAAAGCATCTGCCAATATTTTGAGTCACTGTCCTACTGTCTTTCCATTGTTAAAAAATATTTGTTTCATCACTGCATTTCATTGCCAAAAACAGCAGAAATTATTTTCTTCAGTACTATTTTAAGATTGGTTTTCTAGGCAAGCTCTCTATTACAATGACAATTTTTAATATAGCAAACATTTAAATTGTGATTTTACTTTGAATTCTTATTAATGGTTGTAAAGAGCTGTTAAATTTTAGCCTCTAGCAAAATATCTTCAAAATTAAGGCCAAAGGCTATTGTGGAATTCAAGGTAAAAAAAAAAAGTATAATAAAAGTGAGTTATGTAAACAACTTGGAATAATCAAATCAGACTATAACTCATATTTCTAGGCCAAGGGAAAAAAAACAAGGAAAAACTTGTAAGTCTAAATGTAACATAGTAGCATATGCTTAGCTTCCATTGATTAGTGGAAGATAATTTTGGAATGATCTGGGTTTTAAAGGAGTCAGTTTGTCAATTTTTTTAATGCATTTAAGAATATTTACAGTTTGGGTGTAGCTTATATTTTGTTTGCATATGCAGGCCTATATAGTTCTATGGGAGAATTAGAAGATCTAATGTCCAGGCATGGTTCATCAAAAAGAAATAGACACATTTTGAAATCAATTTATTCTATCTGCTTTCCAGCAATATAAACATGGTAGCCTAGAACAGATCATTTCAAAATTTTTTGTTTGAAATTTTAGTATCTTATGCAAATAACATTCTAACTTTATATGTACATATTTATATAGATACATACATATGTGCATACACGTTAAATGATAATAAAGCAAGTTATATATAGGTATATAGCCAAAGATCCATCTTAAGAGAAATATAGTATCAAAATTAGAAAATGAATCAAAATTAGAATCAAATTTTGTTCAAATCCAAGTGCTCCTTCCCCCCCAAAAAAATTTTTTTTAAACTTGAACAAACATAAGAGAGCAGCAGCATAATTTTTTTAAAAGTACTTAATTTGATGAGAATGGTCAAAGGGTATGAACAGATAGTTTTCAAAGGAAGAAATTAAAGATATCTATAAGCATATGAGAAAATGCTCAAAATCACTACTGATTAGAGAAATGCAAATCAAAACAACTCTTAGGTACCACATCTCTCCTGTCAGATTGGCTAAAATGACAAAACAGGAAAATGATAAATGCTGGAGAGGATATGGGAAAATTGGAACACTTACATTGCTGGTGGAGTTGTGAACTGATCCAGCCATTCTGGAGAGCAATTTGCAACTATCCCCAAAGGGCTATAAAAATGTTCATACCCTTTGACCCAGCAATACCATTTCTAGGGTTGTAGCCCAAAGAGATCACACAAGTGGGACAAGGACCTATATGTACAAAAATATTTATAGTGGCCCTTTTTGTAGTAGCAAAGAATTGGAAAGCAAGGGGATGCCCATCAATTGGGGAGTGGCTGAACATGTTGTGGTATGGTATGTGGTATTGTGCGATAAGAAATGGGGATGATACGGACTTCATAATAACATGGAAAAACCTACACGATATAATGCTGAGGGGGCGGAGCAGAACCAGGAGAACATTATACACAACCACAGATATATGGATTCTGTGATGCCTAACTTTGATAGACTTTGCTGTTCTCAGCAATACAAGGTGCAAAGACAACTTCAAAGGACTCATGATGGAGAGAGCTATGTACATCCAGAGAAAGAATAATGAAGTCTGAATGCAGATTGAGGCACACTGTTTGCTCTCCTCTTTTTTTTTCCCTTTTTTTTTGTTTTGTTTCTTCTTTCTACTGATTCATTCCATTGGTCATAATTCTTTTTTACAACTTGACTATTGTGTAAATAAGTTCAATGTGAAGTTATATGTAGAAGATATATCAGATTTCCATGCCGTCTTGGGGAGGGATGGTGGGGGAAGAAAATCTGGGACTCAAAATTATGTGGAACTGAATGTTGTAAACTAAAAATAAAAAATCTTTGTTATAAAAAAAAGTACTTAATTTGAGATCAGAAGACCTGAGTTCAAATCCTGGCTGTACTGTTTTTCAGCTGTATGACTATGAGCAAATCATTTAACCTCTCTAAGTTTTTGCTTATCTCCAAAAAGCTATGATAGTGTTGTCACTAACACCCAGGGCTACTGTGAAGAAAGCACTTTTTTAAGCCTTAAAAAATATTCATATATATATATGTATATGTATATGCATATATATATACGTATATCTCAGATATTCAAATGGGCCTTATAGTCTCGTTGATTTGAATATTACCTTCAAACATAAAGATTTCAAACCATCCATGCCTACTTGTCCTGTGCAGTTTGCCAGTGTCCTTACATTGGTTCCCCACAAGGGTCGCCTTACTGAAATCTTCTGGATCCTGTGGAGTACTTGAATTATCCACCTGTGAATTCACCAAGTAGAAAGAGGGAAGGAGGAAACATTATATGCCTACTGTGTGCCAGGCACTGTGCTAAGCACTTTACAAATATCATTTCGTTTGATCCTCATAACAACCCTGAGAGGTAGGGACTTTTATTATCCCATCTTACAAATAAGGACACTGAGTTAGACAGTTTAAGCAACTTGCCCAGAGGCACAGAGCTAGTAATTGTCTGAGGCTGGATTTGAACTCAAGTCTTTCTGACTCCAAGCCCAGTGCTCTGTCCACTGCACAACTTTGCTGCCTCACCTTGGATTGTTGAGCTAGGATGTTTATATCTATTATTATATGGTTCAAGGACTCTTGAATATTTTCGATGCATTGATGAGAAATACCATGTTGGAAGCTAGTCTTTCAAGTACTATTTTATTCTGTTGAATCAAATGCTTTTAAATAAGGTTAATAAACAGTAAGCACAGTGGAATCTTGGAACTATGTGATGGTAAAGAGGTGGTCTGTTATGAAAATACTGCTTTTAAACTCTGCCAATTACCCACTAACACCATCACCAAGGATGCCCTGCCCCTTGTGTGTGTGTCTGTGTGTGTAAAAATTTTATATGGATGCAACCTGATGTTTCACGTACTTGAGACCACGATAGATAGATAGATAGATAGATAGATAGATAGATAGATAGATAGATAGACAGACAGACAGATAGATAGATAGATAGATATGTATATATATATCTATATATATATAGATATCTTATGAGATAAGATATAGAAAGAAGAAAAGAGAGGGGACATACTTCACCAACTTAACAGTCTTGCCTTGAGGAATAAGTAGAATCAATAAGTTCAGAGGGAAATGAGAAGCATTTTAATGCTTCTCACGTGGGAAAACGTTTTGCCTGACATGCTTAAAGGATGCGTTTGAATAGCAGCAGAGGTTTTGAATAGGAAATAGTCAGAAGTGTGAGTGGAGAAATAATTTGGGATCATCCTATAGAGATCTTTAATGTCAAGCTAAATGATTTGAGCTTTATCCAATAGGTAGTGTTTTTAAGCAGAAGGATCATGGTGAATTATTTTAAAAGAAGATTTATCTGACAAATAATTCTAAAGACCAGTTAAGAGACATTTGCATACTTCTGGAGTGTGGTGATAACAGTCCAGGGTTAGGTGGTTGCACCGAGTTTGAAGTTAGAGAACCTTGGTGCAGTTCTTAGTCCTAACACATATATACTTGTGTGTCCTTGAAAAGTCACAACCCTCTAGACCTCTTCTATAAAATGTATTTCAACTAGGTGACTTCTAGAGCCCTATGACTCTTAAGTCTATGATGTTCTTAATAACAATGATCCCTTCCAACTTTATATCCAAGGGAAGGGAAGGGAAGGGAAGGGAAGGGAAAGGAAAGAAAGGGAAGGGAAGGAAAGAGAAGGAAAAAGAAAGATGTAAGAGATAATATGAAGTGATATTGAGAGGCAAGAGAAAGGAACAGGGATAACTCAACAATTTTCAACCTTCATCTCTGTAAGTAAGATTCCTAAATAGAACTTTGATCTTATTGATTCTGGAGTTGCCTCTAAAAGTACAGATTCATAACCATCATTCCTACCAATCTTGTGCAATTCTTGTTCACATGCTCCCAAAAATTCACCAAAGGAGGGCCATCCAATGTTGTAGAGGCTTTCCTCTCTTTCTCCCAATATCTTGAAGGTACCAGTGTTTCATCCTAGCCATCCATCTGTTGTCCTTCACTCACACCACATGATCAGCCCAAATTCTCTTTCTGCTATACAAGTCTTTGATGACGTCCCTTATCCCTGTTCTTTGTAGTTCCTTAATGGTTAATATGTTGCAGACTTCTCACACCCACCGTGCCTCTTTCCATTGTCCTCTACATGACGCTTTTATTCTTCAGTGGTAGTAGTGTTCTAGGTTTCATGGCCCATATGCCAAGACCAATGAGTGTTTATATTTTTAGAAATGTGCCTTTGCTGAAATGATAAGCTTGGACTAGCTGTACTAGCTAGCTCACATTTATATAACAGTTCGTTTGTAAAATGCTATACAGATATTAATTCATTTTATCCTGTCATCTAGGTAGCACAGTAGATAGAACTCTGGGCTTAGAGTGAGAAAGCCCTGAGTTCAGGGCTGGCCTCAGACACTTACTTAACTCTGTAACCCTGGGCAAGTCACTCAACATCTGTTTCCCTCAGTTTTCTGAACTGTAAAATGGATATAATAATATAAGAATAGCACCTACCTTGCAGAATTGTTGTGAGGATCAAATCACAGTGTCTGGTATATAGTAGGCACTACATAAATGTTTGTTTCCTTCCCCTTCTCTTCCCCTTCCCCTCACAACAACCCTTGGAGGTAGGTGCTATTATTATCTTCATTTTACAGTTGAGGAAACTGAGGCAGAGTGAAGTTAAATGACTTGTCCAGGCTCATGAAGCTAATAAGTATTTGAAGAACAATTTGACCTCAGGTCTTCCCAGTACTGTATCCTTCTAATCTAGCTGTTCTCATCCCTTTCAACTCTAGACCTAGCTCAGCATCCATCTATGTTGTCTGATCCCAAAAAAGATACTACTAGACAGTCTCTATAGGAGATCCTTATGGATATATGTTGCAATCCAGACCAAAAACACTCCTCATCCATTTCATCTTTCCTGTGTGTTTAGACAAGCCAAAAACCTTTAAGTGATTGTAGATCTTTCCAGGAGGCTCTGTCTTGGGGCTTGATGTAGTCAAGACAGTGTCATTCTCAAACAAGAACATCCCCAGAGAGGCTCTACTTCACATGGGCTCTGCACTGGATCTCTTCTGTCATCTTTGGCAAGCATACATCTCCCTGTCATTGAACAGTATTGTTTTAGACGATTAAAGTATCTAGACAGTATAAAAACCTGAGCGTACACCTGCCAGAAGTGACACAGGAACTATATGAACATAAACATAAAACACTTTATACAAGTAAACTCAGGTCTAAATAATTGAACTAATACTTATTGTTTATGGGTAGGTAGAGTCAATATACTTTTTAAATGACAATTGTACATAGCTAATCTATTTATTCAATGTCGTCCCTATAAAATTACTAAGAAATAACTTTACTAGTTAGAAAAAAATAATAGCAGTTCACTTGGAAGAGCAAAAGGTCAGGAACTTCAAAGAAATCAAGAAAAAAGATGTAAAGGAAGTAGATTCAGCAGTATCAGACTTTAAACTTTATTATGAGGGAGATAATTTTGATTATTTTAAATTAAAATTTTCTTGTATAAATAAAACTTATGTAGCCAAGAATAGGAGTGCAGAAAATTGGAAGAAAAAAGAAAACTTTCATAGACAATCTCTCAGATAGGATGCAATTGGGTTGGAATATTGGGATGCAATTGTGGTGGAAGAAATGATGAGCTGGATGATTTAGAAAAACATGGAAAGACTTGGATCTATGAAGAAAGATACTTCCACCTTCAGAGAAACAGATGACAGGTGAAAGTAAGCATAGTACTGTCTTACATATATGTATATGAGTGTATACATGTGTATGTTTGTAGATATCTACATATGTATGTATATATTTAAATTTAAATGCAAAATAAGAAAAGGGAAAAAAAACATTGCAATGTACACCAGAGAGCATTAGAGAGGATTCAATATAAAACAATAAATTTCCATTTCAAGAAAATCTACATAAATACTATATGTTGTTTTCAAAGGTCCCTAGCTTTTCTTTGCTTCCTTGTTGGTTTTCTTTTGTTCTCTGCTCGGCACTTTTTACTTTAACTTCCCACCCCCACACCTTAAAGAAGTCTACAAGTAAGCGTGGAGATGTATACATACACAATGTCAAATTTAAAATAAAAAATGTACCCCCAAAAAAGAGATTGCACATAATTAAATATCATCCCTTCTCTGAAGATTTTACAGATTAATTTCTGTTCTAATATGTTGTTGTCTTTGGTGACCATCTTTCTCCATTCAGCAAGTAAGTCAGATGTTTGCTAAGTTGCTTTCTGGGTTCTACTTATAATAATTCATGTATATTGGTTTAATTTCTGTATGAAACTTTTATAGTCAGTTTCAATATCATTTCTGTTGTCTGTTTCCCATTTTTTTTTATTTTCAATAGTTTGCTTAAATAATTCAGGGCTAATTCTTCTTAATTGTGATATAATTAATTATATCATTTTCTCATTTATAGTCTTCTTGGTCATTATAATTTCTGATCTTAGCTTGTCTGATCACAGACTTCTGGGTAATCTATAGGTCTTTGGCCTTTCTCATTTCTTTCTCTTGAACCATATTTTTGCATACATTTCTCTTAATTCTCATCTTTTCCCACCTTTGAATTGAAATCACCAAGTTTCAGAGTGAAGTCAATTTGATTAAGATCTTTTTTTTATTTAATTTATTTAATATATTTAATTTTCAGCATAGATTTTCACAAGACTTTGAATTACAAATTTTCTCCCCATTTCTGCCCTCCCGCCCACTCCAAGATGGTGTATATTCTGGTTGACCCATTCCCCTGTCAGCCCTCCCTTCTGTCACCCCACTTCCCCTCCCATCCCCTTTTCCCTTCTTCTCTTGTAGGGCAAGATAAATTTCTACGCCCCATTACCTGTGTATCTTATTTCCTGGTTGCATGCAAAAACTTTTTTTTTTTGTTTTTGAACATCTGTTTTTAAAACTTTGAGTTCCAAATTCTCTCCCCTCTTCCCTTCCCACCCACCCTCCCTAAGAAGGCAAGCAATTCAACATAGGCCACATGCGTATCATTATGTAAAACCCTTCCAAAATACTCATGTTGTGAAAGATTAACTAC
>CM053622.1:130188214-130201896 GCA_028646595.1 Phalanger gymnotis | reverse complement strand
ATTGACTTGTTTTTCATGGTTTTCTCTCATCCTTCTTATTTCTCTTCCCAATTTTTCCTCTGCTTCTCTAACTTGCTTTTCCAAATCCTTTTTGAGCTCTTCCATGGCCTGAGACCAGTTCATGTTTTTCTTGGAGGCTTTTGATGTAGGCTCTTTGACTTTGTTGACTTCATGCTGTATGTTTTGGTCTTTGTCACCAAAGAAAGATTCCAAAGTCTGAGACTGAATCTGAGTGCATTTTCGCTGCCTGGCCATATTCC
Organism: Phalanger gymnotis; assembly: GCA_028646595.1. Classification (NCBI taxonomy): domain Eukaryota; kingdom Metazoa; phylum Chordata; class Mammalia; order Diprotodontia; family Phalangeridae; genus Phalanger; species Phalanger gymnotis. The sequence goes on along the minus strand of CM053622.1, from coordinate 130,201,636 downwards.
CAGCCAACTTACTTGGCCCTTGAGTTTTTCAGCAGGGTATGACTGCTTGTACTGTAAAGAGTACTTTGTTCTAAGTTTGAGGGGATGCGCCATTGATTTCAGAGCAGTTTCTATACAGCCAGCTCTGCCACACCAGCACTTCTTTTTCCTCAAGAACCACCAACCCGGACCTGATGAAAATCTTAAGGAGGCTCTGCACTCCTGCGCCAATCCGCCACTTAATTCCTCCCACCAGGTGGGCCTGGGGCCCGAAATAACTGCAGCTGTAGCTGCCCTGGGGCAGTGGCCAAACTGCAAACTCTTTTCACTCTGTCCCTTGCAGCTTTTCCCACTAACCTTCTCTGTTGTCTTTGGTGTTTGTGGGTTGAGAAGTCTGGTAACTGCCACAGCTCATTGACTCAGGGCGCTAGGCTTGTTCCGCCCAGCTCCTGATCTGGTTGGTCATGCCGCCGCCAGCACTAGGCTTCTCTCCCTTCCGCCCCGTGCGAGATAGACCTCATCCAGTGACCATCCAGGCTGTCCTGTGCTGGATCCCTGCTTCCCTCTGCTATTTTGTGTGTTCTGCAGTTCTAGAATTTGTTCAGAGCCATTTTTTTATAGGTTTTTAGAGGGACCTGGCGGGGAGCTCACACAAGTCCCTGCTTTCCAGCCACCATCTTGGCTCCATCCCCCTGATTCAGGTCTTAATAAAATTTCTCTACCACTTCATCCTTAGCAACTGATGTAGAAACATCACTTATTTTCATGGTGGTCCTTTTACAAATAATCAGCATTATTACTGCAGTACATAATAAATAATAACCTATGAAAAATATTTCCTGTTGCTTCCTGATACACATAAAATCCATTCTGCCAGCACTTTTCCGTCCATTTTCAAGGAGTGCCCATAAGCCATCCTTCCGCTTAGCTGCAACATTTTTCTTTCAGATGGCTTTATTTAAAGTGAGAATGTCAAGATTGAAATGCTTTAGATCCTTTCATAATATGTCCACTCATTGGTCATTGGACAAAGATCTAAATTTTAGAATACTAATAATCAAATGAACATTTACTGATGATCTAAAAACTATATGATTCTTAACACCCCTTACTCTCTTTCCTACCACTATGCTGCTGCTACTGCAGAAGTGAAAGTGGCCTTCATAGAATTAAGGTCTGTTTTTTTCCCATTTCTTGACTTTCCATAGCCAAATAAATGAAAATCTTGTTGCCAAATAGTGAATCTAGTGGTATTGTGTCTTTTCATGACTATCCAGGCTGACCCAAAAAGAATATTCCTGGGCCCTACTTGAAACTTTTCCATCATGGTAGAATCTGTCAGAGCATGCATTCTACTGGCATAGCCATCAACAACCCAGAGTCACCTGTATGCCAAGATGAGGCACTGGAAAAGGACTTTCATAGAGAGAATGATATTACCATTTTAAAAAAATAGAGCTGGCTTGGAAGTAAAGGTGCCGAGTTCTATTATAAACACGTTTGGTTACCATTAGACACATGTGCGTGCGTGTGTGTGTGTGTGTGTAAAACCATTCTATACATACTTCTGTTTATCAGTTCTTTAGAGCAGGGAAGAGAGGAGGGAAGAAAAAAGGAAAAAAAAGTTACATGACAACTTTATTATATATTTAAAAGTGAACATTAAGAAGCAGTATCATCTTCCTACACAAAGAACATTGTGTTATTATTTAGAGTAAAAGATAATGGAAGAAGAGGAATGAGAGAAAAAAAAAGGATTAATATGCACAAGGCAGTTGCTAATAGGAATAGCATTCTTTAATCTTCATAAACTCATGGCAAAGCCTGACTGAAAACAGTGTGATTTCTAAAATAAAATAATCCTTAATCATAAGTTTTTCAAGATAGTGTGGTGACATTGCCCTCAAAGAGCTTACCGTTTAAGGAACTTACAGAGTTAAAAATCTTTAATTAATGTAAATGGCGATAGGTGAAATACATTATTTGGGGCAGTGAGTTAACATAAAATCTTGAGAACTACAAAAAGAATTTGGCTTACTGATTAACAATCAGTAAGAGTGACAGGGGGATAGAAATATCACCCTACGCTTGAAGAACTGGTATTGTCATTATTGATTGTTAATAGTGCTATACTATTATAAGCATATGTGTTCTTCCAAAATATAGTATTGAGTCCCAACCATTTTGAAAGCAAATCAAAAAGTGACTAAACTGCATATATCCTTTGACCCAATGAAACTGCTGCTGTGCACATAATACTGGCTAACTTTTATATAGCACTTTAAGATTTGCAAAATTTCTTTTACCTGTTATCTCTAATAATGATGATAATATCTTTTGATCCTCATATAGCCCAAAGAGATCAAAGTTAGAGGAAAAAGGTCCACATATACAAAATTATTAATAACAGCACTTTTTGTCATAACACAGAATTGGAAACAAAGTGTGTGCCTTTCGTTTATTTTATTTAATTATTTTATTTGAATGTGATAGAATATTATTGTGCCGTAAGAAGCATTCATAATGATATATTCATAGAAGATTTTTATGCACTGATTCAGAGTGAACTGAGCAGTACCAGGAGAACAATGTTGTACAATAATGTAAGGGAGAACAAACAGAATTCAGTGCCCATTGTGCCTCCAAAAAAGTAATAATGAAGCAGAATTCTTGTCTCTTGGAAACAGAGAGAGACACTAAAAGCTGCACATTGAGACCTGTATTTTCAGACATAGCCAGTGCCTTGATCTGTTTTGGTTAACTATTTTTATTTATTACACAAAGGAAGGCTTCTTTAGAGGGATTTGAATAGCAGTAGTGAAGCAGAAAAATAAAAAGAAAAGTGTCAGTGAAATATTAAAAAATAACTGAGGAAACAGAAGGAAGTTCAGGAGAATACAAAGACAAGCAGGGCAGTCATATTCTCAAAATATTCAAAGGGATCCATGATCTCTTTGATCCAAGTGTTCCCTCTAGTGATGCAGAGGCATGCATCCCCATCTGTCCATCCTGTGTGACTCTTGTTGATGCATTTCCCAAAGTTCACCATTTGGGGTCAACCCACCATGCTAAATATTGACAGGAAGTTAGTGAATCGCTCTGGCTGTCCTCATGGCATAGCTGACTCCTGCCATGACCAACACGTCTTCTTTTCCTGTCACATCATTCTTTGATGATGCCCTATCCTACTGCTCTTCAGAGTTTCTTATTGGTCATGTGTTATAACCTGTTTCCACATACCTGTGTGTCCCCATTAACCTCTGCAGGATCACCTTTTCCCTCCTTCAGAGGCACTTACTTTCTGTCTGCTATGTAGACAGAATGTAAGTGTTCAAAACTTAGGATTTTGCTTTCATGGAAAGGTTAGGGGTCAGTAAAGAAGCTTTGCAGTTTCAATCCTCCTCTCTTCCTCCTGTTTAACATTGGGCCCAACTTGGACATCTACACCGTCTGCCCCAAATGTGAACACTGTTGGACAAGCTCTTAGGGGTGTCCCTACAAATGCATGTTGTAATCTGAGCAGCTGGCATTCTTCATCCATTCGGTCTTTCCTGTATAAACAGACCAAATGCTTTAGAAGGAGACTCTATAGTGTTCTAGGGCTTGATGCAGTCAGTACAAAGTCATCTCAAAACAGGAGCATCTGGAGGACTTCATCATCTGCAGGGAATTTCTCCTGTAACCTGGGCTCCGCCTTGGATTTCCTCTGTCCTTTAACCTTAGGAGTAGTAGTGTCCCCTCACCACAAGCCCAGCTTCTAACCTGAATCCCCCAGCCATCATCAAAGGGGAAGCATTTCTCGCCTCAAAAGACAGGACCTGCCATTCCTTCCCCTGCTGACAGCTGCCGACCAACTGCCACAGATGGAGCTGGCATGCCAGTTGGTCTGTAGTGGCAAGTTGTCCTAAAGGAGAGATGGGGCAGCCATCATAGCAAGCTGTTCAAACCACCACCTCCCTAAATCACAGTGGAGAAAACACAGGATCCTGTATCCTAGTGGGAAGGGGAACCTGCGGCCTCGAGGCTACATGTGGCCCTCTAGGTCCTCAAGTGTGGCTCATTGACTGAATCCAGACTTCACAGAACAAATCCCCTTAATAAAAGGATTCGTTCTATGAAACTTGGACTCAGTCAAAAGGCCGCACCCAAGGACCTAGAAGGCCGCGTGTGGCCTTGAGGCTACAAATTCCTCAGCCCTGGTCCAAGAGCTTTAAGAATAGGATTGCCCTCCCAAGATACTATCCCCACTTCTACCCTAACCCCCATAGCTGTCATCTAAGAGAGCAGCTCTATGGAGATCATGATGATCATGATCATAAGAGCTAACATTTATATAGCTCTTACCATATGCCAGGCATTTTGCTAAATGATCTATAATTAATCTCATTTGATCCTTGCAGCCACTCTGGAAGGCAGGTGTTATTATTATATCCCCATTTTACTGATGAGGAAACTGAGGAACACAGGTTAAGTGACTTGTTCAGGGTCACACAGTAGTGTCTGAGGCTGGGTTTGAGCTCCCATCTCCCTGTCTCCAGATCCAACATGCTGTCTGCTGAGCCACCCACCTAGCCTGCAACCTTGTAACTGCTTCTACAGAGGCTGAAGCTCCTGTCCCCTTGGCAGCCACAGCTAATGAAAATCTAGAAAATCCAGAAACCAAAACCCTTAGCACCATCAATGGGCTTCTTGACAAAAACAGAGCTTTTTTCCATAGAAATTACAGTTTTAAAAATGTCATCTCATTTGCCACTGCAACCTGTGGACCACTGGGCCTTTCCAGATGACTCAGCTCAAACCTTCTCTTTGAGTTGCTTCCTCCATTATTAGAATCTAGTAAGTTCCCTGAGAGCAAGGACTATCCTTTTTTTCATTTATATCCCATGCTTGGTCTAAAATATTCTGCACATATTAAGCAATTAAAAATATTGAATATTCTCAACATTATTATTTTTCTCTGTGTGTGTGTTTACCAATTCAGATCTTAACTCTGATAAACCAGTGGTATACACCAAAAATGCTTACTCAGAGTTAGTTCCCACATCCCAGAGCTTACTTAGCACAATACCTGACATATAGCACACACTTAATAAATGCTAGTTGACTGACATTAAAGACAGTTTTTTCCCTCTATGTTAAAATAGTTTTATGTTCTTCATGGTGTTACTTGGTGCTAGATTTTAGCACCTATCCAATTCTTTTTTTTCCTTTTTTCAAAGAAAGCGTTCATGACAGAGAAACCTGAGGCTTTTATGTAATCTACAAGTTTGAAGCCTCTCTTTCCTTCTTATTGAACAATCCTTTCCCATATATTTCTCCCTATCCTCATCTTTTCTCACCTTTGCATTAAAATGATCATGTTGGAGTTTATGTGGATTTGATCTGGGGGGGTCTTATCAAGGTCTTCATACAATTTCTCTACCATTTCATCCTCAATATGGTAAAGTTTTTACAAATATTCATCATTAGGACTGCAATATATGATGACCATATGGTCCAGGAAATGTTTCTTGTTGCCTCTGGGTGAACTAAGCCACTCTAGTTTCACCTTTCTTTACCTCTCCAAGGAATCCCAGGAAGCCATTCTCCCATTTAGCACCAGCTTCTTTCTTTCTTCTGGTTTTATTTATAGCAAGAATGTCAAGATTGCAAAGATTCGACTCCTCCAACAAAACATGCACTTGTTTGTTGATTATTGAACATAGATTTCACGTTTAGAGTACCACCAGTCCAACTGAAATGTGTTGACAATCTAAAAATTTTATGATTCTTTCTATCTTTTGCTTCCTTTCCCACCACTCTGCCATTGTCATTGCAAAGGTTCAAGAGATTCATTTTTTTTTCTTTTTCTGTGTTTCATGATTTTTTACAACCAAAAAAATTCATACCAGGTGGCCATAGTTAGATAGGTTAGGCCTCGGAAGCAGATCAAAGCCTGTCTAAGTATGCCAAGCCTGCCACTTATGCTTCACTGGAAAAGCGTTTTGGAGGCCAGCATCACCTGTGTGCCACAGTGAGGCATTGGGGGTAGCACTTTGTGGAAGAGTTTTGTTGTCATTATATTGAATTTATTACATAGTTTAACCAAAAATAAAACCCAACCTATGTGACATAATTCATAATTCCATGCATATTCCTCTTTCCTGTAGTTTGCCAATTGAGATATTCATGTTTGTTAGTGTTTGCTGAATATATAATACAAAATAATTAAACATTTTAAAAACAAAATATAAGGTTAAAGATATGTGATTTGTATGATTATCTTTATAATGTCATAGTCATGTTTAGGTTTTATTCATTTTTGTCTAGATATGTGTTACTTGAGAAAAGACTTCTTAGGGGAGAAGACTTAAGCACTAAGTCATATAACATAGTGATGAGATTTGGTCACTTGAGGAGGGGTGCCAAATTGAATCTCCTTTTTCTTTTGTTCCACATGCATGGAAATGACCTAAGAAAATATGCATACAGGACTATTTGAACAGAGACTGAGAGGAACAGTTCTATTTAGTGACAGTAGGAAGGCTGTTTTGCTGAAGTAGTAAGACTCACTGGTAGGAAATGAGAGAAAAATTTCCTGGTGTATGTGTGATTAGCTGTTGGGGGTGCCTTGAAATCTACCCTCAGTGGTTTTTTACCTGGTTCAAAAACTCACAGTCTTCAAAAATTGGAGACTTAAAATGATTTTTGTAGGGCTGTATGTATGGCCTAGTGACTTTGTGAAGAGAAGAAGCAGTTGCTACTACCTTGAGAAAGAAGTAGATGCAAAAGATGCTTCTCAGATTCATCTTGACCATTGGTCGTTTCGCATTTCTCTACCTATTCACGTAAACTTTAAAAGAGTTAGTAGAATTTGGTAGATAAATGGCATGCAGACATAACTTAAGCTCTGTGGTGCCAAAAGAAGTTTACCAAAGAATATGTCAGTAATTTTTACTGAAATATTATTTAGGAAAGTGTATCTACTTCAATTGAATGAATTTTGCGGTTCACAGAACTATTAGTCTGTTTAATCAAATGAATAATGTATCATAATGGAAATCAGTTATATAATATTGTTAAATTGCTGACTTTTGGCATTATCAAAGCAAATAGAAGAATGAATCAAAAGTGTTTGTATACCTAACTCTAAGCCGTTTTCAGAATGAATTCACAAAAAAATTTCACTTAGCCTGTCTTTTGGAAAAATTTATTTTCTTTAAAAAGCATACTTCATTTTTTAAAATTCCCAAGAACTCTATATTGAGTTTCAAATTTATGGTTTACCCCATGATTCCTTCAAAGTTAAATGTGTACACATTTATGTGTTTCAGTAGGGAATATAAGATAGATTAAAAACTTGTTTACTTTTTGTCCATGGGAGTTACTTCTGTAGTTCAACTAGAATTTTCCTATCAAAGATGCATATTTGTAAGTTTCGACTTGCCAATGGGAAGCTTTTGGGTAATATGCAACTGGTCAAAGAGCCACTGGAATATTTAATGATCATATTCTAGCTCAGCTTTCCTGCCACAGTTCAATTGAAACTTTTTGGTGATTTTTGCAGCCAGCACAGGCACAGCAAACTTTCATGTGCTTAAGGTTCGGGGCTGATCCAATCTCAGAGGAAGTTTATGAGAGAGGCTGATACGATACAGTTGTTTCTAGTAAAATCAGAGGAGCTCTGAAGGAGCCAATCCAAATCACTTTGAATAGAATTCTATGAGAAACAGACACAGAATTTAGACACAACTGTAAACCCTGGTATAATGAGGACTTGCAGCTGATTTAATCCCATTGAAAATTTTTAAGCAGCCACAGGGCAACAAAATGCTTTCCGCATTGACAACAGTGGAATGAACCTTGAATTTTAGTGAAGATTTTAACCTTGCATATATAGTAGCTACATAGTTTTTAAAAAGTTAATACCATGATAATTTTAAAGTTGGCCATTGGTTTCTACTGTAAAGTCACGTATATGTCAAATAATATTTTTATTAAACTAGTCAAACCAAAACTAAACTGAAAATTTCTTAAAATCATGTACATTTTATCTCAAACAAAACTGAACGATTTATTTCTCTTTTGGTTTTAAACATAAATTGCTTCTGATATAAGACCCTGTATACCAAGTTTCATTCCGAAGTTATTTTTCCCTATGAATGATATCTAAGTAGGAGTGTAATAAAATAAATAAAAGGAAAAAAGAGAAAAAGAACATGCTTGAAATATAGAATTATGTATTCAGAATTTTAAATAAACTGTTTTTCAGCTGTGTATACTTATACATTTTATATGCATATATGCATGAATCCAGGTTATATCAGCCCATGAAAGTGAATTAATTACCAACATTTTGCTAGGTGCTGTACTCAACAGCAATCCTAGTTCTCTCCTGGTTGGTTGATTTACCACCTAAATTAGCACGACAGACCAAACACAGACTGCAATAAAATACGAATAGATTGTGAGATGGCCCTGTTGTTTCTGTTGTTCTGTTCTGTTAACAAACCCTGTTAATACTGATCCAGTATATGAATATTTGAACTGATAAGTTAGTAGGCAGTAGTAAGTATCCTCTTAATGCGACTTCAAAGAGCCGGAAAAGTTAACTTATGAAAGGGGAAATTTGAAACTGTAGTAGTCCTCTTTGCCATCCTATCTGTTATGCAGTGATGGGTATCATTAGTTCTGCTCTTTTGCGTAATTACTGCATTATTGTGAAAACTCTCTTTTACATCCAACTGGGAATAATTATGGTATGTGAGATCATATATAATATTCAGCTGAGAGTAATACAGTATTTTAAAAAGGCCTCTGCTTTCTAGCACTCTGTGTGTGTGTGTGTGTGTACACATTCAGTACACAAGTGTGCAGGGGTTAGTAAAGCCTCTTTCTTCAGTCAAAAAAGTTGGACCTGTGACACTAAAAGAGACAATTCAGTTTAAAATATATTTTTCCCCCTTCATAATTCTTTTTATTTAAGTTTAGATAGTTGCATGCCATTAATACTAGCCTCTCCTAACACATAACAAATTTATAATTACTCAAAAAGGAGGTTGGGGAGTGAAGGGATACAAACTTGTGGACTGTGATGGTTACATCGTTTTAACATTGACACCAAGAAAAACATATTTGGCTTTTTTGCTTAACAATGTTAACTTATTAAATTGGAGGAAAGTGTTTCTGATAGTCAGAATGACTTTGTGTTTATGTAGAGCTAACAATAAAGAATTGTCCATGTTAAGAGCAGACAACAAAAGAAAGTAACTGACCCTTTCGAAGGATAGTAATACAACTGTGTTTGCAGGTGTTTTGACTTTAGATGTTTTGATAGTGGATCACATAAGCTTTTTCAAAATTGGAAAGCATCTTCTTTGCCATCCCAGTATAAAATAAAAATCCTTGACCTTATACTCTTATAACAATTGATTTTGTAAACTAACATGATGCCTATGGTGATGAAAATATTATGTTTTAAGTAAGAGAAACAAAATTAGGTCACATGTCATAGTGATGGACCAGATGTGATTGGCACTTTGATTCTGTGGTTTCACACTTGTGACTTTTTCCATAATTTATGTGATGTTGAAAATGATCTCATGATTGGCTGAAGATATTTTGATCAACATTACAGTAACTATTGCAGTGGAAATATTACTTCAGTGTTACCATTATATAATCATAAGAATGATTAGAAGGTGGAAAAAGTATGCAGATGGGGTTATGTATAGTGTATGTAATTGGTTTTTAGCAAATAAATGGAACAGACCATGAGCAAAGTATTGCAATAGAATATTTAAATATTTTGTTAGATGGTACAATAAAACAATTACATTAATAAGATTAATTTTCTGCATGTTCTGGTATATTACCACTTTTTCTTTCAAAACTCAATCTTTTTATTTGAAATGTCTGTTAATGAGAATTGGTTAGGATAAGGTCATCAGACATCTCTTTTTCTCTACCATAAAACTAATTAACCCAAGACAGACATATGTTGGAAATTTAATTAGTTTTATTTGATATTTTTCTCCATTGTTACTCTTTATTGTCAGAATATACAAGTGCCATCCAAGTCTGCCCTCTTAGACATATATTATACCAACTGCCCATGCCCTCTCCATTCATTACTCCCCCCCTCCCAAAGGTTAAACTGGTAAACTCACCTATCACAGTACATGAAAAAGAAGAATTAGCCATAGTTCCCTTGCTACTACTGGAGCTTTCAGCACCTTTTCCATGGTGGCTAGTATCTGTAGGCTACATAACTGTAGGATGGGAAAATGCACTGAAATGATCTAAGAAGTAAACTATCAGCTTGACATGTTTTCCTAGCTATTGAAAACCTCCTCCTATTGAATCTCATTGACAGGAAAACTGTAGAATTCCTGCAGTTTAAGGACCATCTGGTTATGCTCAAAGCCTTAAAGCTGTTATCTCCGCATAAAATTTCAGAGTCTTATACTTTTTTCTTCGCCAAACTATCCATTTTTAAGCCACAAATATTTTTCCAAGCCTTTCAGATTTTATCTAAAAGTATATTTTAACAGTATCTAAATAGTTCTTAAACAATAACAATTTATCTTGATAGATGACATGCTGTGTTTTTTCATTTTATTTTAATTAGCTATTGTGGAACCAAATTCTCCTTTGTTTTAGCCCTTTGAATACTGTTTAATTACAGTTATCATGCCAGATATCTTAAAGGTTATTTTACCAATACAGTTTCATTTAACATAAGCCATATGGAATCAATAGCCCAGTTTCCTAAAGTGAATGCTTGGAAAATCTTACATTCATATGTTAAGAGTACACATCCTTTCCTCATTAGTTGGAAAGTACAGAGATTTTGGCACAGGTTCTGTGTGGAAGCATTGTGCAGCTTTTATATGGATTTTGTTTTTAGCCTTTGATGACACTGTTTAGAATAGGAAGTATCTAATAAGTCAAGCATTTTGTCTAATGTGCTGCCAGTGTGTTTAATATATGCCTGGAGGTCTGAAACATTATCTTCTCCACTACAGTAATATGCATTTAATTCTCTGAAAGCAGAAGGTCGAACTTTTAAAAGGGACTCAAAGTACATTTTCAACTAGAATAATTTAAAACATATGGGAGAGGGGACCAGAGTAATGTACAGTTGGTTTTTATGGTTTAATCATGATCATGTTAATGCACACCAGTAGCTAATTAAAGAAAACTTTTATTGTTCATTTTAAATGGGTTATGTAAAGAGTAAAACTGATATAACAAATACTGCCCAATGATAAATGTTTCTGTTATAGTCACTAACAGCAAGCAAATATTGCTGTTTTTGACAACTTAAATTATTAGTCCCGTTAGGTCTTTTTAAAGCTATTACATTATGAAGTTTTCTTTTTTCACAAAGGAATGGTAAATTGATGCCCAAGTTTATGGCCAGGCACATTTAATTAACTGTAAAACTTTACTCAATAGCTGGCCAAGTGCTCTTCAATGTAACAGATATATCTGCAGTGCTCCAGTAACATATCAGATTTTTTCAATATCTACAGTATGTCTTGAGAGTTGTAGCTTATTTATTTCAATTATGAAAATATTATTTCTGCAACAAGGGAAAATGAAAAACCTTGGTTCTGAACAAACATTTTCAGAAATCAAGCTGCTAAGCCTGGCTACACCATGACTTTTAAAAAAATAAAAATTACAGCTTTTCATTTCTGGATGACAGGGTCAAATTCCATATTACTTGGAATGTGACTGGGATGCATAGCCATCTGACTTCTGTTCAGTAACCTATACAGTATGAGTGGTAGTCCACACTACCCTTGCTGCTTATTTATTTCACAGTACCAATCTATCTAGTACCAAGCAGCTAGAGATTAATATGGCCATAACATTTAATAAGTTTTAACAGTGGCCTGACGTAGCTGATATTTGATAAAATGTTTAGTGAATTGAAATGGGCACTGTATTTTCTTCTCTTCCTTACAGATGATTGGTCCTTTCATGTTAGCCTTCTTATGTAGCACTAAATTCACTTTGTGTAAGAAAGAGATTGTACCAGGAGTTTTGAACATTTTTTGTGTCATGGACCCCTTTGGCAGTTAGTGAAACCTGTGGACTCTTTCTCAGAGTAATGTGTATGTTTTTTTTAATGCAAAGAAGAAAAAAGGCTAAGGATCACCAGGGAAACTAATTTTACTAAAACTTGGTTGTCAAAATATTTTTTAAGTTCCTGGATCCCAGGTAAAGACAACTGTGGATTACTATTTTTTTTTTCAACTGAACCTGTGGTTTTATTGCAGCAGAAGGCTCTCGTTGAGGGACTTTCTCTACCAGGACATATCAGCACCTGCTCTGTAATTTATATGATCTTAGAAATGTGAGGTACCACTGAGTTAAGTGATTTGAACTCAGGTCTTCCTGACTAAGAGCCTGGCTTTCTATCCTTTGTACCATGCTGCCTCTTAACCAGAAGGAGAAAATTTAATATTGACAACTAGTTGGATCTTTTTAAAATCATTAATATGTTCTTGCTTTTCAATGAATGGAAGTTTTCATTCAACTGTTGCCCCAAAATTCACAAAATTTGACTGATTGGAGGCTGCCATAAGATTTAACCCAAAATATTTTTTTAGTTTGAAGCATATTTCTATATTTCAGGGATTGATAAGTACTTCTACGGATGTAGCTCATACACCCTCTCTATACCTGAGTCCTTGTGAATGGCTAATTGCCCTCATTCTGGAGTTGAGCATCAGTGAGCTTGGTAAGGCTGAGTCTCTGGATCACAAACACACCCACTGTTACTCCAGACCTTTCAAGGTTTGTGAGACTTATAGCTCCTGTATTTGCCAGGTGCACCCTCTGAGAACTCAGGTTCACCTGCCTCTTACAGTGAGACCAGGGTTTAGGCTTTTAGTGAAGGAGGCAAAGCATCAGTCTCTTCAGATAAGGGCATCTGATCTTCTCTCTCTTGAGCCCTAGCTATTGCTCTTCACATGACACTTATGTGAGAATGAAGGGCTGATACTATATGATGAGATACATTTCAAATGTTTGTAATGTCAGTTTTGAAAGCTTAAAAAATATTATTGTGATTGTGATTTTCCTAGTTTTACTAAAGATGGTTTGCTGGTAAAATGATTACAGCTGCATATGTACCTCTTCCAACTTTTCTTTTTTTTATTATTTAATATGTTTAGTTTTCAGCATTGATTTTCACAGGAGTTTGAATTACAAATTTTCTCCCCATTTCTGCCACCCCCCCACTCCAAGATGGCATATAATCTGGTTGCCCTGTTCCCCAGTCAGCCCTCCCTTCTGTCACCCCACTCCCCTCCCATCCCTTTTTCCCTTCCTTTCTTGTAGGGCAAGATAAATTTCTATGCCCCATTGCCAGTGTATCTTATTTTCTAGTTGCATGCAAATTTTTTTTTGTTTTTTGAACATCTGTTTTTTCAAACTTTGAGTTCCAAA
>CM053622.1:130165157-130178412 GCA_028646595.1 Phalanger gymnotis | reverse complement strand
TCTTCAGTATACTTTTCAGTATTTTTTTGAGTCTCTTTTAGCAAGTCATTGACTTGTTTTTCATGGTTTTCTCTCATCCTTCTCATTTCTCTTCCCAATTTTTCCTCTACTTCTCTAACTTGCTTTTCTAAATCCTTTTTGAGTTCTTCCATGGCCTGAGACCAGTTCATGTTTTTCTTGGAGGTTTTTGTTGTAGGCTGTATGACTTTGTTAACTTCTGACTGTATGTTTTGGTCTTCTCTGTCCCCAAAGAAGGACTCCAGAGTCTGAGACCGAATCTGGGTGTGTTTTCGCTGTCTGGCCATGTTCCCAGACAACTTACTTAACCCTTGAGTTTTTCGACGGAGTGTGACTAAAGAGTTCTATGTTCCACACTTGGGCGGATGCGCTGCCTCACCAGCACTCCTCCTTCCCCAAGAACCTCCTACCCAGACTGGGCTTAAATCTTCAGCAGGCTCTGTACTCCTGCTCTGATCAGCCACTTAATTCCTCCCACCAGGTGGGCCTGGGGCCAGAAGGAACTGCAGCTGAATTTCTAAAGCTGGCCCGCCTCCGTTGCCTCAGGGGTGGTAGCCGAACCGCAAACTCCGTCTCATGCCGCAGCTTTTCCCACTAACCTTCTCTGTTGTCTTTGCTGTTTGTGGGTTGTGAGGTCTGGTACATGCCACAGCTCAGTAATTCAGCATGCTAGGGCACTCTCCGCTCCACTCCTGGTCTCGTTGGTCCGCGGTCTGCCGTGCCGCGCCTCGTGCGCTGGGCTCTGCTTGGCTCAGCTCCACTCCCCTAAGCTGGGAGCTGGGAGTTCCGTGCGGGACAGACCTTACCCCGAGACCATCCAGGCTGTCCTGGGCTGGAGCCCTGCTTCCCTCTGCCACTTTGTGGGTTCTGCAGTTCTAGAATTGGTTCAGAGCCATTTTTTTATAGGTTTTTGGAGGGACTTGGTGGGGAGCTCAGGCCAGTTACTGCTTTCCAGTCGCCATCTTGGCTCCGCCCCCTCTTCCTCCTTTTCTTAATTTTTTTTTTTTGTTACAAGAGATAGCAGAGAGAGGAAGGATTATAGGAGGAAATCTATTTAAAAGGAAAAGAGATCAATAAAAATCTGTTTTAAGAAATAAAATAATCCCATATTTTTCAAAAGAAACAACTGCCAAGGAGAATATCCAAAAAATGTGAACCAGTTCTAAAATTTATCACTGTTTCCCAGGCTGTCAATCTCCCTAAGTTTGATCTGAATTTTGTAATTTGTTTGTTAACGCACTTGCAGAGCCTTTATTTTACTAATGGACATGGGTTTTCCCTTAGATCTATTAAAATGAGGTCTGAAGGTCTTCTTTTGGAGTGAGGTTATCCAAGTTGGGGAATTTTAATCCTTGGATAATTTCCAGAGTTATTAAATGAGTCTTTGGTTTTTTTCACTTTCATTTTTCATTCTCACTTAAATGAGACTTAATAATTACATTGCTTGTCTCTTTTCTGAAAAGAAACTTTGAAACTGAAATCAGAAGAATTTTCACTATCATTTGCTCCATGTGAAAATCTATATTCCTCAAATTTAAGATATTCTGTTTATTTTGCCTCACATAATTGGGTTAATGGTGGATTTTATTTTATTTTGAGATTTTTTATTTTTAGTTTACAACACTTGGTTCTACATAATTTTGAGTTCCAGATTCCCCCCTCCATCTCCAAGATGGCATGGAATCCGATATATCTTCTACGTATAACTTTGCATTGAACTAATTTATACACTAATCAAGTTGTGAAGAATTATGACCAATGGAATGAATCATGAGAAAGAGGAAGCAGAAACAAAAAAAACCCCAAAAACAAAAAGAGAAAAAAAAAGGGAAAAAAAAAGCGAGCATAAAGTGTGCCTCAATCTGCATTCAGACTCCATAGTTCTTTCTCTGGATGTAGATAGCACTCTCCATCATGAGTACTTTGGAGTTGTCTTTGCACCTTGTGTTGCTGAGAAGAGCAAAGTCTGTCAAGGTTAGTCATCACAGAATCCATATATTTGTGGTTATGTATAACGTCCTCCTGGCTCTGCTCCGCTCACTCAGCATTATATCATGTAGGTTTTTCCAGGTTATTATGAAGTCTGTATCTTCCCCATTTCTTATAGCACAATAGTATTCCACTGCCTTCTTATACCACAGCTTGTTCAGCCATTGCCCAAATTATGGGCATCCCCTTGATTTCCAATTCTTTGCTGCCACAAAAAGAGCCGCTATGAATATTTTTGTACATCTGAGTAACGGTGTATTTTAAATGATCAAGTTGCTTACATTGCACTTTTATTAGGGTCCTAACATGCATAAGTCTTAGAATAGAACTTAATGATGATAGTGTTCTCATGCTATAATGCATATCACACCCTGACCATTAGAAAAGCACAGCTAATAAAGGAACATATGGTTGTTAAAGGTCTGAAAAACAGTTCTTTTGAAA
The DNA here is from genome assembly GCA_028646595.1 of Phalanger gymnotis. NCBI lineage: Eukaryota > Metazoa > Chordata > Mammalia > Diprotodontia > Phalangeridae > Phalanger > Phalanger gymnotis. The sequence continues at coordinate 130,175,961 of CM053622.1, read as the reverse complement.
AAAAGATTTGTTCCTTTATTTACCTGATAGGAGATAATACAGCTTGGTAAACAAGGCTTTTACGTACTTCTTTGACATGTATAAAGTAGGGTGACAGACAGACCACAAGCCAATCCTGAAGTATTAACAAGAAAATAAGAAGTTCATAAGAGGCAATCAGATTAGGTAGTTGTTTGGAGAAGGGAATGATTACTGAAGTGACAGCTTGGTCATTTAGGCATGGTTCAATGGGACAAAATAAATATTTTTGGGAAAGACTATCAATTGGCTTAGATAAATTATGATTTCTACTGTTTAAGAGGTAGTGTGGTACAGTGCTGTACTTGTAGTTAGAAGAAATCCTGTTTAAAATCCTTCCTCAGACTAGTTATGCAACCACTGCAAATCATTTTTATCTCTGAGCCTCAGCTTCCTCATTTGTAAAATGGGGATATAGTTGCTGTGAAGACAGCTATGTATGTGTGTAAATATGTAAAAAGTAGTTGGTAAAGCTCAAGAAGCTCTATAGAAATGTCTGTTACTACTACTTTGGCAAAGAAATACAATGGAAACTTCTTATATGGAACTATTCTAGTTAATCTGTAAAAGGAGTGCATAAAAAATTTGTAAGTTATTTTAAAATGCTTAATTTGAGGTATCTGTTTTCATTCGGTTTTGAGTTTGAGATCTGGACACCTTTTGTACTAAAAAAGGAAGATGTGAAATTTATTGTGAGTGAAGGGAATGTAGAAGAAAAATGGAGAGGTACAAAGTGGGGGAGAAAAATTAAATGGGTGCTGATTGAATTAATCTTCTTTTGTCCTATCCAATCTAGGGCCCAGGAGCTAATGGCTAGGCCTTTAATTTAACCCTTCAGTGTGTGCCCTGGCAAAGAAAAGGCACAAGGTGTCCTTTAATGAGAGATCTGAGCTGTGGTTGAAAACAAAGTATTCTGAATGAGGACCTGCTGTATTAGGTCACTCCACTTCCATCTGTGAGACCCCATGGAGTCACTGCTGGCAGCCAGGCTTGTGTTTAGCTCTAGCAACGCTAAATGACTTAAGTAAAATTTCCTGGCTTTGGAAGGACACTAGCAGAAAGGGAAACCAGCTGAGTCTCCCTTTCAACGTCCAAAAATGTAAAAGGCATAGGACTTGTTGGGCCCCTCTCTGTTCCTAAGTCCTACAAACCTTCCCTCATTACTACAGAGTAAGTCTGGGTAGTTCTATCTAGCCTCTAATTTTTTTTTAATCATGAGAACAAATTCTTCTTAAGTTGTTATTGTAATGTTTCATAGAAGGGGCTAAATAAATGCTTGTTGACTGGCTGTTCAATGACTAAGAATGTGGGTTGTTTGCTGTGACCAGGAATCACAGCAGCCTCCCACTGTTGAGGGAGGGAACAAAGGGAGCAAAGAAATGGGCTCCTAAGCTCCTGTGTAGTACTAAGGGCCATAGTCTCCACGATGCTCGTGCTGTGAATGCACATTGTGTCAGAAGGTAGACCTACCAATCTCTCCCTCCATCAGCAGCCCTTCCTGTACCATATACCTGAGCTTGGTGAACTGGAAAGAGCATTGGATTTGGAGTCACAAGGCTTGAGTCCCAGTATCATTTAATGCCGCTACAAAGCTGTGTGAACTGTGGCAAATCACTTGCCCTCTGGGGGCCTCAGTGTTCTCATCTGTAAAATGAGGGATTTGTATTCTCTGACCTCTAACATCTTATGAGCATGCTTTTCCTAAGAACATCTGGGTTAGGGCTGGGGAGATATGGTCATACCTGTTTTGGTTTGGTTTGGTTTGGCAGGATGTAAAGCATGAATAAGAGAGGGGACTGACTGGAAGCAGATTTATCACTGCTGCCACATTCCTAGATTTTATAGATGTACTTTCTATTATTCTCCTTTGTTCACTTTATATTTTAGCCTACCAGGTACTTCCATGTAGATCTTCCATCCCTGTGCCTTTTGTACCCCCCACTCCTGAAACATACTTTCATTTCAGTTCTACTTCTTAGAATGTCTATATCACTGAGAAAGAGTATTTGAATAAAAGGGAAGAAAAGAAAGCTTCTAGACAGTCTAAGGAGACACCAGTAAAGGGGGTGGGGGGTGGGGGGAGGTTGGAAAAGACCATAGACCATAGATGGTGATCCAGAAAAGTATAACAAGACGGAGCAGATGTACAAGCAGGAGAACAAACAAGGAGGAAGTGTCACAGAATCCAAAGTAGGGGAAAAAATATCCAGGAGGAGAATTGGGGTGGCTGACTGTGTATAAAAGTCAGAGAAAGGTCAAAGGAATAATTTTTAAAAATGTGATGGAAGGCAGCAGAGCAATAAAAGCTTTCAGACTATATTACAAATCAGTAATCATCAAAACAATTTGGTATGGTCTAAGAAATGGAGTAGTGGATCACGGGAACAGATCAGGTACACAATGCACAGGAGTAAATATAATGACTATAGTAATCTAGTGTATGATACACCTGAAGATTAAGCTTTTGGGGCAAGAACTCACCATTTGACTAAAATTGCTCTGAAAACTAGAAAACAGTTTGGAAGAAACTAGGCATCCACCAACATCCACACCACAGTTTTTCTTTTTTTGTGTGTACATATATTTTCTTTTGCAACATGGATAATATGGAAATGTATTTTGCAAGACTTCACATGTATAATCAACATCATATTGCTTGATTTCTCAAGGGGTGGGAGGAAGGAAAAGAACTTGTAGCTAAAAATTTTAAAAAATGAATGTTAAATTTCTTTTATATGTAATTGGGAAATATTTAATGAAATAAATAAAAATATGTGAAAAAAAGAAAGAAAAGTGAAAAGGCCATAGGATTTAGCAGTAAAATATTAAATACTACCCTTGGTGACAGTAGTTTTAGTTGAGTGTGCCTGACTGAAAAAGTTTGAGAAATGAGGCTGAACAACTGTGATCATCTCCATTTTATAAGTAAGGAAGCTCAGGGATATAGTAAAACAGTAATGGATCAGAGCCTAGACACAGGTCTTGACAGCTCAAACCTCCTTGCCTTCCCATTCTGATCCAACCTTTCTCCCTACAGTCCTCTTTGGTGATCAAGTGGCTAGGCTTTTCCAATGTCTCCATTTCTTTGGTACTTCTCATTAAGGTAATAATGGTAGTCAATTAATCTATGGACATTAATTAAGGGCTTACTACGTGCCAAACACTGTGCTAAATACCAAAGTCAGAAATATAAAAGTGAAATAAGTCCTGGCTGTCAAGGACTTTACATTCTAATGGAAGGGCAGGAGGAGGGATATAAAATGTGTGTGTGGACATATATGTATATACATGTATATGTGTACTTGTATTACACACATATGAACTAATAAATGAATAGAAGGTGGCGATGGGAAGGAGGGGTCTAATTTTGTGTGTGTGTGTGTGTGTGTGTGTGTGTGTTCAAGTTCTGATTTTTATGGCATTCAAGTCACAGGTTAATTCTAAATCTTTCCAGGCATATTAGCAAAATCTTCAGTTCCAAAAAAAGTGTAATTCAATCCTTTTTTTCTTTAATAGCTACAATTGCTAAATGAAATCAAGTTATGATTTATGAAGTGTAGGAAGCCAGTTTGTGATTTTTCAATTGTGCGTTTACTGAAATGTTTGGCACCTTTTCTGCAGCCCTGTTCCTAGCAGGGATGAAGAAGCCAACTACTGCAGTTGCACATATTCTAGCTGTGCCATGAATGATTAGACTGAAGTCATAAGTACCTCAGTCAATCACATGCCTACATTTGAAAATATTTTACCTGAAAGAAAGAGCATTAAGTCTTAACTACAAAAAATGTAATATCTTAAGATGTATAAAGAGGTTACACATTTTAGATTTTGGATCTTGGTACCCAGATATCACATGCAAAAATTTGCTCTCACTAGAGGGGAAAAGGAAAAGAAAAACCAAGAGGATAGATGCAAACATTTAGAATTCAAATTTCCTCAATGTTTCTCAGGACAGAAGAATAAGTTGGTGGTTATAAGATCCTGGACTAATTCTGTGTGTACTAAAGGAAGGAGTCTGGAGGTTAGAAACACACCCTAAGGATGGTTCAACTCCTTCAAAATTGACCAGATGGCACAGTCACCTCTTCGAAAACAAACAAAACCCCCAAACAAACAAGAAGAAAAATGATTTTTTGAGGCAGCCTTGGGCAGCATATTCAAGAAATGAGGCAACTACAAATCTGGACTACATTACCTTAAACAAAACAAATACTGATTTAAAAATATTTATAAACACAACTAATAAGATTATGTTAAAAAACAACTGCATACATCTTTATTTAAATGAGGATGGCCAATAATCCAGCTGCTACATATAAAGATACTGGCAGGAAACATCATTTTTGTTAGATGCTGTTCCAGATAGGAGAAGCATCAAGGGAAAAAGGCTGTTTTCTTATTATTCCAATTAAAAAAAAAACCACCTATATTAATCCGCTGATTTTTTTTAATCCATTCATGTTAGATAGAAAAGCACTAAATAGTATATTTATGTAAATGAGTATAAAAAGGCAATCAATCAAAAGTGATCATTTGTAGTAAAAACATCTTATACTCTTAAAATGACTGGTAATAAAAACTGGCCGCTTATTTACAAATCATCCTCGATTACCAGTGCTAGGCCTCTATTCCAAGGAAATCAAAAGAAGACTAAAAGGACCTACACGTACCAAACTATTTATAGTAGTTCTTTTTCTGATAGCATAAGACTGGGAATTTATGGGATTCCCATTTATTAAGGAATAGCGGACCAAATTATGGCATATAAATGTAATAGGTTATTACTGTGCTGCAAGAAATGGTGAAATAGATGGTTTTAGAGAAAACTAGGATGACCTGTATGAACTGATACAGAATAAGAAAGCAGAACCAGGAAAAAAAAAATTATACAGTAACACCAATACTATGCAGAAAAACAACTTTGAAAGACTTGAGAACTCTGATTAAGGTAATGACCAACACATTTCCAGACCACTGATGATGAAATATGTTACTTACTTGACAAAGAAGGGATGAAGGAATGAATTCTAAATACAGAATATGATACATTTTTGGACACTATGAATGTGGAAATTTGTTTTGCTATACAAATTTGTTATAAAGGCTTGATTTTTCTTTTTTTCTTTTCAATGAGCGTGGTGGTGATGACAGGAGGTTGAGGTCAGATAAGAGATAGGATGGCGGAAAAAAAAAGAAGGAAGGAAAACTTTTAGAAAAGAGAGTCACTGAAGCACTTTAAATGCAGAGAATGGAAAGCTAGAAAGAATTTGGGACAATTTGGGACAACTTTGCAAGCTATAGATTGAATTTATTACATACTTTTAAAAAGAAAGCTGCACAAACACACAAAAAAGAGATTTGCAGTTTCATGTACAATCTTTTTACTGTTTTATGGAAATGAAAAAGTGGCATGTTAATTAACTCTTCTAAGGTCTATTCACCAGTTCAAAGACTTCCTAAAACAAAACACACTGGGTCTCCCCCTATTCGAATATAAGTTCCTTGAGGGAAGGATTTGTCTGGCTTTTGTATTAACACCCTCAATGCCTAATTAGCACAGTAGCTAGATAAAAGGCACTTAATAAATGCTTGCTAATTGACTCATGATGGAAGTTTCATTGAAGTTCATTTTGGGGGGGGTAGGGTTATAAGAAAAAGAGTTATGAAACTTATAAATCTGCTGGGCATTAAAGAATGAAGAAGACTTTGAAAGGCAGAAATTGTGAATTAGGAGATGTTTAACATTCATGCAATGCAGAATATTTTAAAGTTCAACTGAAAGACCATTTCATGATATGCAATACATAATAGCATTTGTATATCGAAGACAAATAAGGACATATGTTAGTATTCATTTTCATTTTTGAATTTAAAAAACTCTTAAGTGCTTATCATTTGTTATATCACTTTTCTGTGGATGTTCTTATATAATCCATTCTGTAAGAAGGAAAGGTCTTAGGAGGGTCAAAAGGATCTTGACAGGAAAGAATATTTGGGCTGAATCTAGTAAGATAAAATTCTTGAACTTGGGTGCAAAAAAAATGACTTCACAAAAAGTAAGATAGGGAGACATGGATAGATAACAGTTCTTTTGAGAAGGATCTGGGGGTTTTAGTGGACCACAAGCTCAATATGAGTCAGTAGTGCAAAATGGCAGCCAAAACAGCTAAGGCAATTTTGAGCTGCCTTAGGATGAGGATAGCTCCTGGAATAGAAAGTCTATAACCCCACTGCATTTCTGACTTTGTTAGATTTCAACTGGAGTATCCTGTTTACTTCTAGGCACCATTGTTTAAGAAAGACACTGATAACCTGGAGACTATTCAGGAGATGAAGACAGGTTGAAATAGCTGGAATGTTTAGCCAGGAGAAAGAAGAGTCAGGGAGATGTAATGGTTGTGTTCAAGAAGTTGCAGGGCTGTCACGTGGAGGAGGGATTAGCTTTATTTTATTTGGCACCAGGTGCCAGAACCAAGAGCAAAGGAAGGAAGGAAGAAAACAAGAGTTTATTAAGTATCTACTATGGGCCAGTCACTGTGCTAAGCAAAACAAACAAACAAAAGTTGATCTTCACAACAACCCTGGGAGACAGCTGCTGCTATTAATCCCCATTTTACACTCTGGGAAACCTCACCGCAAAGTTTGAGTGACTTGCCTAAGGTGATACAGCCAGTGATTATCTGAGGTTGGATTTGAACTCAGGTTCCCCTGACTCCAAGTCCAGTGCTCTAGACATTGAACCACTTCACTGTCTCTAATGGATGAAAATGGAAAAGAAGAAAATTTAGGCTTGCTTTTAGTAAAAGTTTCTTAACAATCAGAGCTCTCTAAAAGTAGAACAGGTGGTGACATCTCCTTAGGAATTCTTATTACTGAGGCTGGTTATGATCACCTGTTGGGTTACATACTGTATTTGCCCATGTATAAGATGTGCCCTTTCCGAAAAATTTGGGGTCTAAAAACTGGATGCGTCTTATAAAGTGGTTGTAGATTTTTTTACTTGCATTTCCTGCTTTTTTGCGCTTGTTTTTGCGCTCATTGTTGTATATTTTTTTATTTGCATTTCCCACTTTTTCCTGCTTGTTGTCTTTGTGCTCATTGTTTCGCATTTGTTACCAGCGTATTAGGTTACGTTTTGTCACGTTCTGCCCAGAAATGGCTCAGAAAAGATTTTTGTACGTGCTGAATTCAAGTAAACACTGATCCAGTTTGCACAAGTGAATTGAAATCACGCTGCTGAATGTAAGTTTGGTCCTCCTCCAACTGAGAAAACAATCCGAGACTGGCTACAGGAAGACGAAACCCTACTGAAAACACCAGGGCAGAGGAAGGCCATGAGAGGCAAGTCAACAAAATGGCCTGATTTAGAGAGGTAATTGAAGTTATGGATTGAAGAGCAAAGGGCAATTGGAATTCCTGTGTCCACAAAGATGGTTCAGCATGAGGCAAGAAGAATTGCTGATGAAAAAGAAGTTACTCATTTCAAAGGAGTACACAATTGGTGCTTCAGGTTCATGAAATGGAATGGACTAAGCATGCGTACATGCACCAGACTCACCCGAAAGATGCCTGAAAGCTATGAGCAGATGAATAAAACTTCATGTAATACATTTTTTTTTCAAATTTCAGGCCCCAAAATTAAGGTGTGTCTTATACATGGGGAAATGTGGTATGTGTCATAATGGAGATCTCTTTGGATATCGGTTGGACTAGAGGCCCCTTCAGGTTCTTCAATTCTGTTTTTCTACGAAGACTGTGATAGTACTGTGACAAGTGACTTAAAAAAGCTGCTAACCTGACATTTTATCATTATTATTTTTACTATTTCTTCATTCAGTTCAGTCATATTGTTACTGACCTGCTGTTTATTAGTCTTAAAAACTTAAAGCAATCCTGTATAAATAGAAGGTTGCATTTTCGATTTTTATTTAAATGATTACTTGCTTAAGGGTGTAAGTTTAAGTTTTGGCTCTTCAGATCTGGCTAAATTTGAGAGTCTTCATAGCTGTGGATAATGCAAAGATCAAAGATTAGCTTGCAAAAAGAGAGGACTTTGTAAAATGCTCAAATTTACCATCCCTGGTCTGGAACTAGACTTCTTAAAAGGCAAAAACTCCTCTAAAGTTTATCTCTTGGTAGAGAAAGGCCATTGTTTTTGGCTAGACACCTTATTTATACACAGAGTCATACTATTTGAAGAGGACTGGGATTCTGTATCAGAGTTGTCTCTGATTCCCAGGTTCTCATTGTGGACTTTGCTTAAATAAGATGGATTACAACAAGAGGCAAGCTACTTCAGTCTTCCTGTGATTCAACTTTTCATTTTATAAAATCAAAATTAATTGATTATAAAATACTTGGAGATCTCTGGAGAAAAGATGTACTGAATATAACTTATAACTTGTCATTAATGGTTAATATAGTTTCTCTTTAAATAATGTAGTCTTTCTTAAAAGAATGAAACAAAATTCCATTTAATTTTTGTTGCCATATGATTTCCATAAAAAGGAATATGAGCACGTGCAGTAATAGTTTATGACTTGCATAGAAAACAATAAAGGATCAGTAACCATGTTGTATTGCTATTTTTCAAAAACAATCTCATCTATCCAACTCCTCTACCTCAAAAAGGAAATCCCATTATCCACATAATACCTTCAGTAGTGTCTTAAATAGGAACATCACATGGTCCCATGTGTATGTGCTAAAACTGCTACTGGCCTATTGCCACTCTCCTCATCTTACAGAAAACAATAAAATCCTACTTTGGGAGAGAAAGCACTAACAAGGCACAGAAACAGGTTGGGATATTTTATTCATTTAAAATTTCAGAAATCTCTTTCTGTTTCTTGGTAACCAGGAAAATAGAAGTCAACCATTTAAGGGCACTTTTGTTCATTGTGCCAGGCAACATATTTGCAGTGTAGGACATGGTGGTGGATTGCTACTCTACTGATCCTAGTTCCTTCCCATGTGGCACACACTGAAGCTGGCTATTCCATTTAACTGAAAGATAACTGCAAATGGGTTGCTAGTACATTTGATACATGCTTTCTCTCATTGGATGCAGGTTAAGTTTACACTAGGTTACATCACAGGGCTTTGTAAAGCTACATTAAATTGTATATTATTGATTATATTACCTGATTAGGAGAAGAGTGTTTGATAAATAAGGACTCTAGTAAGGAAAAAAAAATCATATAAGAAGAAATGAAGACAGCAAACCCACTCTGTCTAATGGTTCTACTTACATAAGGGTCTGGTATTAGCTTGAGAGACTGAAAAACTAGCCAGAGGTAGCTTATTACTTGAAAGCGGGTAGTTTATGGTAAAGAGGATATTTACCTATTATTAATTTGAAATTTGCTAAGATTACACTTTAGGAAGACTGATGAATTATCTTCATTAACTACTTTTTGCAATTACTGGCTTTTTTCTTATCTATGTATGCATTTCTTTAAATGATTCTTAAAAGCATTTACTTGGGGGTTGAGTCAAGATGTCAGCTAGAAAGTAGGGACTGGCTTAAGGTCTCCCCCAAATCCCTCCAAACACCTGTAAAAAATGGCTCTGAACAAATTCTAGAGCTGCAGAACCCATGAAATAGCAGAGGGAAGCAGGTCTCCAGTCCAGGACAGCCTGGATGGTTGTTGGGAAGGGTCTATCGCACTTTGCTGGGAGCAGAGCACAGTCTAGCAGCATGGGCCCTGCCAGGACCAAACAGACCAGGAGTCCAGTGGAGCAGGCCTTGGGGCCATGAATCACTGAGCTGTAGCAGTTACCAGACTTCTCAACCCACAAACACCAAAGACAACTGAGCAGGTTAGTAGGAAAACTGCTGGATCCAGGACACCGAAGTACACGGTCTGGCCCCAGCCCCAGGGGCAGCAAAGTTAGCTGGGTGGAGGTGGCTCAGCGGCACCAGCAGCAGCAGCAGCAGCAGCAGGAAGCTATGGTGGCTGCTTCCAGAGCTCCAGTGTCAGCTGCTTCTGGCCCCAGGCTCACACAGTGGGAGGAATCAAGCAGCAGACCAGAGCAGGAGTGCAGGGAGCACTTTGCTGGCACAAAAGCAAGGTTCTCTTGTTTTGCCCTGCTTTGGATCTGGGTCATGGTCATGGATGACAGTTCTTGAGGAAGGAGGAGTGCTGCTGTGGTGGAGCTTAGAAGTAGCTCTGAAAACAGCAGCACAGCCCCTAAAGCTTGGGACAAAGTACTCTCTACTCTACAAGCAGTCATACCATGACAAAAAGCTCAAGGGTCAAGCAGTTGGCTGGGAACATGACTAGGCAGCAAAAAAGGACACAGACTCAGATTCAGACTATAGAATCTTTTTTTGGTGACAAAGAAGATCAAAACATACAGCCAGAAAAAGACAACAAAGTCAAGGCTCCCACATCCAAAGCCTCCAAGAAAAAACATGAACTGGTCTCAGGCCATGGAAGAGCTCAAAAAGGATTTGGAAAAGCAAGTTAGAGAAGCAGAGGAAAAATTGGGAAGAGAAATGAGAAAGATGCGAGAAAATCAAGAAAAATAAGTCAATGACTTGATGAAGGAGACCCAAAAAAATATTGAAGAAAATATCACCTTAAAAAATAGACTAACTCAAATGGCAAAAGAGCTCCAAAAAGCCAACGAAGAGAAGAATGCCTTGAAAGGAAGAATTAGCTAAATGGAAAAGGAGGTCCAAAAGACCACTGAAGAAAATACTACCTTAAAAATTAGATTGGATCAAGTGGAAGCCAGTGACTTTATGAGAAATCAAGATATTATCAAACAGAACCAAAGG
>CM053622.1:130113015-130159379 GCA_028646595.1 Phalanger gymnotis | reverse complement strand
GGCCTGAGACCAGTTCATGTTTTTCTTGGAGGTTTTTGTTGTAGGCTCTATGACTTTGTTGACTTCTTCTGACTGTATGTTTTGGTCTTCTTTGTCACCAAAGAAGGATTCTAGAGTCTGAGACTGAATCTAAGTGTGTTTTCACCACCTGGCCATGTTCCCAGCCAACTTACTTGATCCTTGAGTTTTTCAGTGGGGTATGACTGCTTGTAGACAAAAGAGTTCTATGTTCCACACTTGGGTGGATGCACTGCCACACCACCACTCCTCCTTCCCCAAGAACCCCCTACCCGGATTGGGCTTAGATCTTCAGCAGGCTCTTCACTCCTGCTCTGATCAGCCATTTAATTCCTCCCACCAGATGGGCCTGGGCCTGGAAGCAACTGCAGCTGTAGTTCTGTAGCTGCCCCACCTCCGCTGCCCCAGGGGTGGTAGCCGAACTGCAAACTCAGTCCCGCAGCTTTTCCCACTAACCTTCTCTGTTGTCTTTGCTGTTTGTGGGTTGAGAGGTCTAGTAAATGCCACAGTTTACTCATTCAGGGCGCTAGCGCACACTCCGCCCAGCTCCCGGTCTGGTCGGTCCGCGGTCTAGTGAAGCCGCACCACCCACACTAAGCTCTGCTCAGCTCAGCTCTGCTCCCCTCAGCTCCCAGCTCTGTGCAGGATAGACCTTACCCAGAGACTATCCAGGCTGTCCTGGGCTGGAGCCCTACTTCCCTCTGCCACTTTGTGGGTTCTGCAGTTCTAGAATTGGTTCAGAGCCATTTTTTATAGGTTTTTGGAGGGACTTGGTGGGGAGCTCACGGTAGTCCCTGCTTTCCAGCTGCCATCTTGGCTCCGCCCCCTCACTTATGTTTATCTTTTTAATATTTCGGTTAACTCCTGTGTTTGCCCTCCAGAGTTTTTATGCAGTTCTGATCTTTTCATCAGGAATACTTGAAAGTCTTCTGTTTATTGAAAGATATATATATTTTTTTCCTCTGTAGGATTATACTCAGTTTTGCAGAGTCAGGTGTTCTTGATTACTAGCCTGCGTCCTTTGCTTTCTTTAATGTTGTATTGTAAGCTTGCCATTCTTTTATAGTGGTAACCATAAGTAGCTTCTCAGTATTTGAATTCTTTCTTTCTGGCTACTTGTTGTAGTTTTTCTTTGACCTAAAAGTTCTAGACTTTGACTTAGACGAAGTTGATGAGTTGTTGATGAGTGTTTTTATTTGGGGGATTTGTTTCAGGAGGTGACAAGTGGATCCTTTCTGTTTCTACTTTGTCCTTTGGTTCTAAGAGATCTCACTAGTTTTCCTCAAGATTGCTTAAATTATGGTCTGGTTTTGTTGTTGTTTGTTTGTTTTTTGGTCATGGCATTCAAGTAATCCAACAATTCTTAAATTTTTTCTGCTTGATCTGTTTTCCAGGTCAGGTGTTTTGTTTTATTTTTTTTATTGAAATACCTTACATTATCTTTTATTTTTTTCTCATTCTTTTGGATTGGTTTTAATATCTCTTGTCTTATTTCTATTTGGTTCATCTTATTTTTCTGGGAGTTTGTTGCTTCGGTAGTTTCGTACTTTTTGTACCGATTGGTTTTAATATCTCTTATCTTATTTCTATTTGGTTCATCTTATTTTTCTGGGAGTTTGTTGCTTCGGTAGTTTCGTACTTTTTGTACCGAGCTGTTAATTTTCTTTCCAGTTCTTCTTTCCATAACTCTCATTTCTTTTCCAATTTTTTCCTCTAGTGTTCTCATTTCATTTACAAAAACAATTTTTTTTAAACTCTTGCTTCATCCTCACCGGTAGTACTAGTTGAATACGTAACTGTGTTTTTCTTTCAGTCTCTACTTGTAGATGCTTTAAAGTCATTTTTTTTTGGACTTGTATATTAGGCATCCCTATCACAATAACAGTTTTTTGTAGTAGGATTCTTTTTTTTGTTTACTCATTCTTCCAGCCTAATTCCTCACTTCAGATTTCATTTTAGGGCTCCTCAGATCCAAGCCAAACAGCTACTGCTTTTTTCTGAACTTCTTCATCTCTCAATACACTGTCTAGGCCCTGCAACTGCTCCTCACCCCAGAAGACCAGGCCTGAGCACAGATCTCTTCCTCAGTCTGCCTTGGAATGTATAACCTGGAACTGAGTATTGAGAAACAAAGCTTCCAGTTGGCACCTATTCCTGTCATGGTGCCCTGGTATAGGTCTCAGAATCGCTCTTGCCCTGCTATACAGTCTCTCCTTTGCGCAGGAATACTCTGCTTGACGCTAAGCTCTCAGTCATACTCTGTCCCTTTGTCCACAAATTTCCCTGTCTTCCCTATGTCAACCTGGGCTAGACAAATGACTCACTGTGACTTTTTCTTGGATTTCTCTATCAGGATTTGGTCTGGTACATTTTCTATGTCTATTTGGGCAGAGACCTCATTGTATTTCTTCTACTACTTTGCCATCATGGCTCTACTTCCCCTAATTGTTTTTAATGAGTTATACTTCTCATTAGTTATTCAACAAGCATTTATTAAGCACTTATTAGACACTGTGCTAAACCCTGGGGATACAAAGAAGGCACTCACAATTAGGTGGTACAATTGATAAAACACTGGAGTGAAGAAATTGTTGTTCACTTGTACCTGATTCTTCATGACCCTATGGACCATTGGTCCATATGGACCCACAATGGTCCATACTGCCCATGGGATTTTCTTAGCAAAGATAATGGAATGGTTTGCCATTTCATTCTCCAGTATGTTAAGGCCTTCAAAGGATACGTGATCTGCCCAGGGTCACATAGCTAGTAAGTGTCTAAGGGCAGATTTGAATTTAGATCTTCTTGACTGTAGGCCCAGCACTCTATCCACTGAGCTACCTAGCTGCCTTCTGGAGTGAGGAATACCAAGTTTAAATCTTGCATTGGATACTTACTAGCTCTGTGACCCTCCACAAGACACTTAACCTCTGTCTCAGTTGCCCTCTTTGTAAAATGGGGATAATAATAGTACCCAGCTCCCTAGGTTTGTTGTGAGGATAAAATGAGAAAATATTTGTAAAGCACTCTACAAATTCTAAAAAGTTATATACATCCTAGCTTTTGAGGCTTTCTCAAGGAGTTTACCCAAGAAAGGGAGGAGAAATATAGTAAGAGAGCAGGAATTATCAGATCATGGGTGTATGTTTGTAGGTATCCGGGAGCCAGCCAGTAGATAGGGAGAGGCTGAAGATTAGTGATGGCTGGGAATGATAAAGGGCGGGGGGGGGGGGGAGTTCATTGAAGAAGATGGGATGGAATGAGATCAGTGTTACATGTAGAGGAGTTTGCCTTGGCAAGGAAAAGGGAGACTTCTTTGTGTGAGACAGAAGTAAAGAAGGAAGGATTCTGAGAGAAGACATCATAATAATGAGAGATGAGGAGGAAAAGAAAAGAGGGACCTCTTAGTGAATAGTCTAATTTTTAAGAAGTATGTGGCACACTGATTGGCTTAAGAAAAGGTTCCATGGGAGAATTAAGGAGAGGGATGAAATGGTTTGGAATAGCTACTGTGCTAAATGAGAGAAAAAAATAAGAAAAAAAAGATTGGCTTGCTGCAGGACGAGCCCAGTTAAGATCTTGTAACGTAAATTTATAGTGTTCCCAAGTCAGCACAAATTCATGATTTTCTCCAGCCCCATTCAGCAACACATGAATAAGATCAAAGGAGGCAAGTGGTAGGAAGAGTAATTCAGGATGGTGGTTTACCAAGATATGATTGGAGATAAGAAAAGAGTACAAGGTACTAGAGTACAGGAGATAGTATGGAGTTGAACTGATTCACCAAGGAGTTGAGACAGGGAAGGGTAGATAGTGTAGGGTAGACAGTCCTTGGATGATGACCTGGAAAACAGTTAATTGACAGCTGGAAGGATTTGAGCTCATGGTAAAATGAAATTATAAAAGATCATGATTAGGTAAAGAAATTTCAGTCAGACCCCTGTGCAGATCCAGGTTCTGTGCTTTAATGTAGGGGCTTCTTAAACTTTTTCCACTCGCTCCTTTTCTCATTTTGGTAGCTTTCACAGGGTTCCTTAATATTGTATGGCCTGAGGGCATGTGCAGTGTGAAGTGAGTGTGCTTTGTATTCAGAGCCTAGGCTGCAGTGAAGTTGCAACACTGGCAAGTGCTACCAGAAACACCACGGATTCATTACGCATTTGATTTTTAATTAATTTTTGGTCATGGCATGTTCAGAAACCGTTTACTATTGCCAAATTTTTCATGAGGTCATTACCCATAGTTTGAGAAGTGCTGCTCTAACCTAGTAATTTCTTTGCTGATGATGGCAAAATTATTAGGACACTAGATACATGTGCCTGTTTGCATCTCTTACTAGTATCAACCTATGTACAAGGCCACATTCTGAGAGCAAGACTAGGAACAGCATTACTTAGTGATGATGGATCTACTCTGTAATGTACTCACTGCTTTAAAATCATGCATCATATTTTTTAAAAAAAGGAAGAATGCACTGACAGCATTTGATCTTTACCACATAGGTCTAACATCACCATCAGTTGGTTTCAGTATTTTCTTTGAAATCACATAAGTGTACAAAAGTGCCAGATTTTATCAGAATCACATGACAATGTCAAGAAATATAAATTCCAAGGTAAAATTTATATGCCCATTCACATATGACAGTGTTAGTGTAAGACCATATGTTGAATATAATATGTAAATGCCATTCTTCCAGTCAATAAAACCTAAAATAAATAATACTTTATTAAGACTTTTCAAATTAAATGAAAATGGGATAGATGGACTCTATGGCAAGAGCATCTCTATAAAATTTACATTCTGAGGCCATTAAAACACACAGGGAAAAACAATTTTGGAACTAAAGGAAAACTGAATATTTAGAAGGTCAAAAAAAAAAACACAGAAAAAAAATTGTATGCCAAGATACAGCAGTCATTTTTAAAGGGTTATTTCAGTAAGAGTAACATTGCCAGGAATTAAAAAAGTAAACTCATGTTATTTTTCCATAATCAATAGCCAAAAAGGGTAAATAGAAATATGCAGCATTAAGCCCATAAAGTTGAGTATCTCAAGTTTTATTTTTAATTGTGTATCTTAAGGAACTTTTTTTTTTTTTAGCATTTAGGTTAATTAGGAAAAGCAACTGAAGGAAATTTCAAAAGCTTAGCAATAAAAAGTGATTACAATGTCAGTGAAACCCCGAAGTAGATCAAATAATTCTTTAAGCAATACTAATCTATGATATCTTTAAGTATGTTCCACTTTTTAAAGCTTCTGTGAAGTTTACTTTTTTTGTTCTTTAATTTGGTTCTGGCATTCCCCCCCCCCAAAAAAAAACCCTCTCCCGCATTCACTTAACAGTCAGCATTTTGTATAATATAGACTCTAATGAAAAATGAAATAAGTAAAATTTCAGGTAATCTTTTCTCTTAGCTACTTCAGTAGCTATTATATTACATATACCGAATGTTGTCAGTATCTCACTCTTGGAATTAAGGATGTATGTGTGTTTGTGTGCATGCACATACATATATCTATATGTAAAGGTACAGATATATTGTAAACACATTCTGGTATCATTGCTGAAATATTAAAGAAGTATTTATATATTGGAACCGGTTTCCTTGATTTCTTAAAAGACCCAATTTATAGTCTTGAAATGTTATTAATGGTCTGGATTATGATGTTGTCACTTTAGATCCTGGGAAGACACTACCAGAAGCTCTGGATTACTCGAAGGTCTGGTTACAGACAGTGGCTGGAGAAATAGATACCAAAAGTGGAATTCCACCTTCTCTTGTTGTTCTACAGATTAAAGACTTTCTTAATGGACCAGGTAGGATATTGTGTTTTCATGTAGATGTCTGTTTTTAAAGTCATAAGCATTGTTGCACAGTACAGGATTACAGAATCAATTTAAAAGTCTAAAAGGATCTCATTGATCATCTAACGACCATTCATTTCATACAGGGCGGGGGCGGGGGCAGGGATGAACCTCTATAATACAACCTACATGTGGTGACATAGCCTTTAGTTAAAAACCTCCAGTGAGATGGACCCATTACCTCCCAAGGCAACACATTCCACTTCTTTGAGAGATCTGTTAAGAAGTTTTTCCTTTCATCAAACCTACATTTATCTCTTTGCAGCTTCCACTCATTGTTCCTACTTCCTCCTTCTGTGGCCAGGAGAACGTCTCTTCCCTCTTTCACATGTCAGCCCTTCAAATACTTGGTCCATTGATCTACTTTTCTTTTTTTTAACGAGTGCCAAATAGTTTGGATGATTGCATTTTTAGAATATAGTTTAAAGTCTAGAAGTACTATTCTTGCTTCATTACTACCTTTTTAAATATTTTATGTGATATTATATATTTTTTGTTTCTCCGAATGAATTTTGTGTTCATTTCATCAAGATTTGAATAGTATACTTTTGGTAGCTATGAGAAAACTTTTAAAACATTTAGGGTATTTTAGAAATGTGAGTTCTTTTTCTTCATCCTAGGATAGGAAGTGTGGGAGGGACAACCATGTATATTGGACCTTGTAGAATAATTTAGTCATATATTTCTAAATAAAATGTTGGTGTTAGAACCTTCATAGGTCTCATATCCTCTATGGCTCCCATTTACAACAGGGAAAACACAATGATGAATGATGTAGGAGGGGACTGGAGCTACAAGAGCTCCAGAAACTCCTATCTATCTCCTAGATAAGACTGCGCTGTGGGAGGATCAAGGATAGTGGTCCAAAAGGGAGCCACTTCCATGGAAAACAAGAGCTTGCAAACAAGCAATTACTGAGAAAGCCACAGAGGACTGTGGTTCCATTCTAGGAAATGGAGGAACAGGGACCTGTCTACTTGGCAAGGTCAAGCCAATAGAGTAAGAATATGAATATTTTCTAATTAACTTGAAGCAATACCAAGCATATCAATGCAATGCTTCATAGAATTAGATAAAACCAGAAACCTTATGAGGGGAAATAAAGCAAACAGGCAAGAATACTGAGGGAGCACTGACTTTACTTCTTTTTATAGTCTTTTTAAGCTCTGGGGATCTTTACCCTAAATCTTGTTCATACTAATAACTTGAGGCCTTAGAGTATGGCTAGCCTCCTCTCCCTGGATCAGATTTCTATGGGCACCCCGTAGAGGTTGGGGTGTCTTTCTGATGTTATCAGCTCAAGCCCCATTCTGAACTGCTAGTCATTAGCACCCCAGATTCATTTAGTTAATTAACATAGCTAACTTTTATAGAAGAATATTTGCCAGATATAGCAAAAACAGAAGTACAAACATTTCCCCTAAACACTCAAAGATACTTTCTCCCTTATACCATCTTGGTCCCTGGGGAAGCTAGGCTCAACCTGAAAGCGGTACTTGACCCGCCATTTTTACTCCTAAACATTTCATAGCTGAAGTTACTGCCTCCCTCTCCCTCATCCACAGAATCTGACGTTAACTCCAGTTGCCAGACTTCTAACAATCTCTCAATCTCTCTTATTCATTTCTCTTCATTTTTAAATTAACAAGCATTGTTTTCTTTTCTCCTCACCCCTCTCCTATTTTAAAAGGAAAAAAAGAATTAAACTTTTGTAACAAATATGCATAGTCAAGTGAAGTAAATTTCCACATTGTTCGTCTAAAAAAGTGTTTGTGTCATTCTGCATTTTCCTCTCTGTCAGGAGCTTAATAGTATTGATCATCATTAGTCCTCTGAAATCACGATTAGTTGTGATCTAGAGATCTTTCTTTCAAAGTTGACTGTCTTTGTTATTATTATATAAATTCCTAGTTCCGATTACTTCAGTCTGCGTCATTCGTTCATGTAAGTCTTCCTAGGTTTTTCTAAACCCAAGCTTTTCATTATTTCTTCTGACAGTAGTATTCCATTAAATTCATATGCCATCATTCGTTTAGCCATTTTCCGGTTGATAGGTACCCCCGAGTTTCCAGTTCTTTTCCACTACAGAAAAGAGCTGCTTTAAATATTAATGTTCATATGAATCCTTTTCCTCTCTTCAGTCTTTTTGGGGTATAATTAGAGTGTCATCGCATCAAAGTGTATGCACTGTTTAATGACTTCAGGAGCAGAGTTCTAAATTGTTTTTCAGAATAGCTGTACTAAATCACAGCCTCACCCACAGTGCTTTAATGTGCCTGTTCTCTCACTGCCTCTACAACATTTACCATTTTTCATTTTCTGTCATCTTTGCCAATCTTATTTCAGTTGTTTTTCAATCATGTCTGACTCTTCATGAGCCATTTGGGATTTTCTTGGCAAAAACAGTGATGTTGTTTGCCATTTCCTTCTCCAGCTGATTTTACAGATGAGGAAACTGAGGCAAACAGGGTTAAGTGACTTGCCCAGATTCACACAGCTAGTAAGTGTCTGAGGACAGATTTAAACTCATGAAGACGTGTCTTCCTGACTCCAGGCTTGGCACTGTAGCCATTCTGCCGCCTTGCTACTCGCCAGTCTTATTAGTGTAAGGTAAAACTCAGTTTCGTTAATTTGCATTTCTCTATTAGTGGTTTGGAACATTTTTTAATATGGATATTGATAACTTGAATGTCTTTGAGAATTGCCTTGATATGAACTTTCCCAACTTTCTAAAGCTTAGAAGGTAGAAAGCATAAATGCAACAGAAACAAAAGCAGCATCAGGGCCATGAACTCAACTGCCACATGGTAGTGACCCTGGTGGAGAGGTAAAGTCTTATGATCTCCTTACACAAAGGGTTATAACATTCCTCACTAGAACTCCTCCACGTTGGAAAGAGACTCCAAAATTAATACACTTTTTTTTAAAAGGAATTCTCAGTTCTAACTCGGCAGCCAACTGAAGCAGACCATCAACAACACATGTGCTCCAAAGTCCACATGGAGGTTATGTTAGGCAGCGCATGCTATGCCTACACATAAGGAATGGGCTGTCACTGACTGATCCCAGTCCCTCATTAGACTTTTTGGACATTTTTATAGGATCATAGAATCATAGATTTAGAGCTGAATGAGACCTTAAAGGTTATCACATCCAACTCCCTCATTTTACAGATGAGGAAAACTGAGGCACAGAGAGATCTGGTAACCTGCCCAGGGTCACAGAGTTATTAAGTGGGTAGGCTTGAAATCCAGATCTTTCTAATTCTAAGTATGGTATTCTGTACAAACTGCTGCACAGGTAGAATATGAGAAGACTGGGGAGGGACGGGGGCGGGGGAGGGGAGTAATGTATTTGTGTTTCAGTAAGATATTTGACAGAATCCCCCGTGATATCTTGTGGACAAAACAGAGAAATTTGGACTAGATTTTAGTAAAATCAAGTGTATTCATAACTGTTTGAACAACTTTACCTAAGAAGTATTAATTAATTGAGCAACATTACCCTCAAGGGAGAGCTCTAGTGGCATAATACAGGGCTGTTTTTATCAGTGACTTTAATAGGCATGGATAAATTACATCCTCAGCTTGTACAGTAATTGTGTCATTTCGAATGAAAGAAAATCTTAGCTCAGAATCTATCTGTGGTACACAATCAACAGTAATATGTTTGTTAAATCGTCAGAGATCATGTTCTTGCTGTGGCCATGTTTGACTATTCAATCCTATATGTATTCATTAAGAGTCTGCTCTGTGTCAATACTCAACTAGCCAATAAGGATACACAGACAAAACCACCAAGTGCTTGACTTCAAGGAGGTTACATTCTATTTGGAGGATAAAACATATCCATGGATAAATACAAAGCAATCTGAGAAGGCCCTGTGAAGGTAGGGACCAGACAGGATGTGGCACCTTTAGTGATACAAAGGTGAATGGCTTTTTCTACGAAGTTTTTGTGAAGAATCAAATATAGCATTTAGTGAATGGTGTTTGTAATTTAAAGTTCAAATATTTTAATTTGAAAGATGTATCAGTTGTGTGCAATGTGGGACATACACCCTGAAGTAGGAGGTCTGGAAAGCTCTTGAATTTTTTATATTAGACAAGAACTTTCTTGTTGTTAGCAGTTTGTCTGCAAAAGGAGATAAGTGGATGTTGTCCCACAGA
Source organism: Phalanger gymnotis (assembly GCA_028646595.1). Classification (NCBI taxonomy): domain Eukaryota; kingdom Metazoa; phylum Chordata; class Mammalia; order Diprotodontia; family Phalangeridae; genus Phalanger; species Phalanger gymnotis. Next base: position 130,149,323 of record CM053622.1, on the reverse strand, counting down.
ATCATTTTATTCTCCTACCACAAAGGAAACCAGGTTGTCCTTCTCTATTAACTTAAGAGATCAAAAGGCCTTAGCAAGTTGCAAGACTCGAAAACCACTAATTAAATGGAACAACAGGATATATTAGTACATTTCTTGCCACATGAATTGTCTATTTTGTACATTTTTGGCAATTGAAGAAGAGTGGTATTTCTTCCAGATTTTAGGTTATACTAGGTAGGTTCATTACTGCAACTGTGGGAATAGATCTTAACTTTAACAGTACTGACACCACCACCACACACAAACACTCCCAGGAAGACAGAATTAAAGTCTCTGTTTTTATTTATAAATAATGATTTTTAAATATCCACTATAAAACATGCTTTTTGGAAGTTATTGGGCAGCTAGGTAATGTAGTAGGTAGTGTGAAACTTGGAGTAAGGAAGACTTAAGTTCCAACACTGCCGCAGACAACTACTAGCTACGTGACCCCGACTGAGCAAGCCACTTAACCTCCCTTTGCTCATTTCCTCAACTGTGGAGTAGGAGTAATAATAGCACCTACATCACAGCATTATTATAAGAATCATAAGTTAACATACGTAAAACACTTTGCAGTCCTTGGAGCCGTTTTTATTAAGCTGTTTTTAAGTCAAGGCATTCAATAAACGAATGAATCTATCATGATACACTACTAAAAATTCTGTTTTGCCTTCTATCAAGTTTTAAAAGTAAAAGTAATGAATTAGCGTTAAAAGTTATAGCACCAATCTATACAGTTGTCCTTTAAAAACAACTACACAGGGGCAGCTGGATGATGCAATGCATAGAGCACCAGCCCTAGAGTCAGAAGAACCTGAATTCAAATCTGGCCTCAGACACTAGAGTGTATCCCAGGACAGGTCACTTAATCCCAGTTGCCTCAAAAAAAAAAAAAACAAACCCAAAAAATCCAAGTACATAATGATTAAAAAAAAAAAACAGAAAAAAAAGAAAGACCTTAAAAATAATGGTCTGCCATTATTATAAAATATTTGGATCATTGACAAAGTATGATTTATTTTGCCATAATTCACTTTAGAAATAGGGGAAATGCAAAATTTTCTTTGCCAATATTTCTTAACTTTAAAATGTCCTTGTAAAGTTGTAAATGTGGTGGCTTTTGAATTTGGATTTGTTTTCCGAGTATCACTTTACCGAAACAGAGTAACAAGAAAGCTACTCTTACCATTCACTGCAGCAAGGAAGGAAATAAAGTTCAAGATCTTTGCCTGTCTTTGCCATTTTTTTATACTGCTTGTTTACAGTCCCTGAGAACTAACGGCAGAGGCCTCGTACATCAGAAAACATCCTAAAAGCCCAATCTCCTACCCCTCCAAAGGCAACAGTTGTCTCCATTAGCAAGGTCAGTGGTTGGGGGAAACCTCAAAAACAGCAGCTACCAGAACCCCCTGGAATCATCTCTACAGCAGGTGATAGATTAGTTGGAACAAATTGGAACCATTGTACTTCAGCAATCCTGGTTTCTTTCAAGCTGTTTTTAAAATGTCGTCATTTTAATACCCATTCGCAGCCCTGCGGAACAGTCCACAGCAGGTTAATTTGAATCATATGATGTGTCACTGCCCTCAGCTGACATGAGCTCCATTCCATGTGTGAAGCCATAATAAATCCATTCCCAACCGAGGCAAATTCCCCGAGAGAAGGTGAACTAATCCAGGCCTCACACTGGCATGCTAGCCCTCCATAATTGAAAGCAGGGCCACCTGTTCCCAGCACAGTTAGCCTATAGAGAGAAAATTAGCATTAGATCAGATACTTTTTATATTGAAAAATCATTCCTACTTCTTACAAGTTCAGCTGTAGGCTGCTCAGTATGACATCATAGAGGAACCTAGGAATGTGCCCACTTGATCCCATTTTAACAGTTTTGTTAACCGTGGTGTTTGTTAGCTTTGAAATGAGATTTTTTTTTTTTGATTTAATGAAAGCTGACACGTGAAAAGGGGAATGGTGAGGGTGCAGACTTTTCTAATTAACTCAGGGTCATTTACAAAAGCATTTGAGCTTTCTGGTAATTTTTTCATTGTTCTTTTGCAAGCAAGTTTTTGAACCATTGATACTGCAGCCATGGAATGAAGACCTTGAATATGTGCTACATTTGGGGAGGGCTAAATGCCTAAGACATTTATTTTATAGTAATTTCATTTGTTTAAGATCCAAAACAGCTTTTTGTAGACTATTCCTACCACTTATTGTTTGAACTTATTATTAAACATTTAACTTAAGTAATAGGCTTATAGATACACAAATCGAGGAACTCAATTTCACAATTCTTTTGGGTTAGTATTTATGTGGTGCTACTGACCTAATGTTGGGAACCAGCTACTTTTTACATTCTCCAAAAGTACCTTTTTCATTGTCAGTTTTGCTTTTGCAGCATGGTACCCAGGGCAATGTGGAACAGTGGGAAAAACTCTAAAACCTCAGAGGATTTGGTTCAAGTTCCAAATCTGCCCTTATTGCCTGTATGTATATAGGCAAGTTATCTAATCAACAAACGAGTCAATCAGTAAGCATTTATTAAATATCTCTTATGTGCCAGGCACATTGCTAAGTGCTAGGAATGTAATTTGTCTTATAACTTTGACTTTTGTTTCACTCAGTTTCCTTGTGTATAAAATGAGAGAATTGGCCTACATGGCTTCTAATTTAACTTCTCACTCTGGAACTGTACTCCTATGGATTAGTCTTTTTATTTGTATATTCTTTAATGTTTCTAATTTCAGTCTAACTTTATGCTGACTTTTTACTTTTCTACTTTTTTCTTTACTTAATTTCACCTTTGATTATTGTAATTTTATAAATATAGTTTTCCCTCTTATTACTTATAGTTTATTTACTATTTTTATACATTTCATTAATTTTATTGCCAATTTTCCCAATTTTGAGACTTTAAAAAGGTATGTGGCAAAATTGCCTTGAACATTTCTAACACAAAACAAAATAATTAGGAAAAAAAATTTTTAGAGGGGGGGAAGGCAGAATAATTGGGGTTAAGTGACGTGCCCAAGGTCACAACTAGTGTGTCAGATGTCTGAGGTCAAATTTGAACTCAGGTCCCCCAGACTCCTGGGCTGGTGCTCTACTCACTGTGCCACCTAGCTGCCCCAGGAAAAAAAAATTAAACACTTTCAAAAATAATACCAAATATAGTTGCATATAATTCAAATCCATTTTTACGTGAATACACATAACATTTCTAAAAACATAATTGCATGGATTTGTACATATTTCTGTTTTTTTTTTAAGCAAACTATACTTTGAGCTACACACATGCATTTTATCTAATAGTGTTTCAGAGAGAATTAAGACATTGGAAAATAGTTCTCAGTAACTCGCTAATTATAAAGTAGCATTTCTAAGAGGTTACAGTGATGATTTTAAATTAATTTTTAAAATTAACTTAAATTAATAATTTTAAATTAATGGTCAGAGTTATAACAAGAGTGGTGCAGTTGGAGCTTTGTACCAGCATCCCGAGCTAGGCATATACCTGTTTCCCTGCAGCAATCTAGAGACTGTTATCCCTAAGAATGCATCCCAGTCCTACCTTGGTCTTCAGTGCATTGCAGAACCCTTCCCTTCCCTTCCCCTAGTTCACTACCCCCAAGGTTCTGTCACTGTGGTGTCCATCTCCAGGGACTCTTTTCCCAGCATAATCTAGATAGCTGCCCCAGCTTTTGGTTTCCCTGATGCTTAGATTGTCCTCTTTGCCGCACCACCACCCTCCTTAACTACTTTTGCCCAGGTGAAAGAAGGTTTAATTACCCTAGTTACCGCTTTGTTCATGGTGATTAACATTTCTCACTTTATACTAATGGATCTATGATCTCACCAATTTAGGAGTTCTCTCCAGTGATGCAGCTTGGAGCCTCAGCATGTGAATAGCCCACTCTTCCTATCTGTTTTACATTTCATTTATGATCTTCTTTATTCCTGTTTTCCCTTGAGGTTCCTCACCATGTTCCTCATCCTTTCCCTCTATATGATACTCACTTTTTTTTAAATTGAAGACAGTCATAGTTCATGTTTTATTGTCATAATAACAATACCAATAGATTGTCGATATTTTTAAAAATGTGGCTTTGTTTTCATGGTTACCTTAGGAGTCAGTAATGGAGCTTTTACAATTTCCTAAACAGAGTAGTATCTTCTTTTCTCATATTCAGCTGGAGGACCCGTTCATCCATCTATACCGTCTGTTCTAAATAGCACATACTGACAGTCAGGTTCTAGAGATCATCTGTCCAACAGCATAGCCTAATCTCAACATTATACTTTTTTCATCCACTTGGTTTTTCCTTTCTGCAGATAATCTAACATTTTTTAATAGTTGGGGATCTCAGCGAGGAGACTTTATAATGTTCTAGGATAATGTAACAATGGCAGTGTCATCTGTAAATCCAAACATCTCAGAGCACCTCATCATCCACCAGGAAATGCATTTCAACTTAAACCGTATCCTAGATCTTCTCCATCCCAGTGGCAAACACCTTTGGCAAGCATACTTTCTTCCTTTTTTATGCTTCCCCTGATGTTTATGATTAGAACATTGTTGAACAGGGTTACTTCTGTTGCTATCACTTTGGAGGAATCATAATGATTCCTGATGTATAGATGAGAAACACCTTGTTGGAAAAGTTTTTAATGGGTCATTATACTCTTCCTGATCAAATGCTTCTTGGTAGATCATAAACATTAAGCACAATGGGATCTCATTCTCTACAAGTCACTTGTGAAGTGGCAGTAAAGAAAATGCTCAGGTATATCTAGGGACTGTTACTTTAATACAATCCAGTTCAATAGGAGACCCACTCTCTTGGAGTGAAGATGTTGGGGACTTTTTGATCAAGTGGAGCCAGTGGGTATGGTGTGGTAAGAGGGAAAAAATTCATAAGTCTCCTCCTTCTCCTAGCTTTCTAGCCATTTCTTCTTCGTTTTGCCAACTTTTTAAAATCTCTTTTCTTATCTGCCTTCTCTCAGGCTCAGTCCTTAACTTTGAATTCATTTTGGCAATTTCAACAAATATTTATTGCAAATCCACTGTGGTAGGTGTTAAGGATGCAAAGATAAAACCAAATAGTCCTTTCAAGGAGCTAACATTCCACTAGAGAGATGACAGGTTATACAACATGTGCACAAATTAATACAGGTTAATCTAAGAAGAGAAATTGTTTGATTGACTCACAGTAGTCTTCATAAAAAAAATATGACATCTGAGTTGAACTTTGATGCAAGATAGGAATTTGTGAGAGGTCTCCTGTAACAAAAGTAAAACAGTTAAGTAAAACTTATAGTGACTTCATCTGAAAGTATAACATTTCACATTTGTTTCAGGAGGTAGAGAGTTTTTCATTCTTGGAAATCTGTAAGAGAGTATTGGATGAGCACTCATCGGGCATTTTATAGAGGGAATTCCTGCTCAGGAATGGGCTAGAAAGGGGTTTGGGGCGGAGGGGAGAACCTGTGGCCTTGAGGCTGCATCTGGCCCTCTAAGTTCCTCAAGTGTGGCCTTTTCACTGAGTCAAAGTTTTACAGAACAAATCCTTTTATTAAGGGGATTGGTTCTGGGAAGTTTAGATTCAGTCAGAGGGCTGCACTTGAGGACCTAGAGGGCCACATGTATCCTTGAAAGCTTCAGGTTCCCCACCCCTGGGCTGGATTAAGTTACATTCAAAGTTGCATTCACCTTGGATGTTTTAAGATTTGGTAACCGTTTGGTAACCATTTCTATCATTTTCATCTTGGTTCACTTCATCAGAAAAAATTGGTTATCTCACTAGCCTCCTGCTTCATCTCCTTAACACCAGTGTTTCCCCCCTTTTTCCCACCTCTAGTTCATCCTACATCTCCCATTTCATTTAGGGCTGCCATCTCCTTTCCTTCCTCCATTTTTTCCTTCATTGCACCCCCCATGAAACTGATGATCCACCTTCAAATTTCTCAATGCATTTTGCCTTGTTTTCTTCTTTGCATCCTTTTCACTCTTTCTTTCTATTTCCCACTGACATGTCACTTAGCAGAATAGCATTTAGAGTCTCATTTCACATGATTTCAACCTAATTTTATAAATCAAATTGTTCTCCCCCACATTGCTCAGTGATCATTTCACATGTCTATTATATTCAACGTATCCTCTCAAAACATCCCCCATGTCATATGTTTACTGAAATTCCTTTCCACAGAGCAGGGAGAACTTCCTTCAACAATTATAGATTAGACTAAAAAGGAAATACCTTCAGAATGTTGGAGTGATTGATTTAAATTTATCATAAGATGTCACAAGGTCATAGGTTCACAGAGTTAGAATTAGAAGGAATCTTTGAGGTCATCTTGTCTGGCCCCTTCATTTTACACATGAGGAAGATGAGGCTCAGGGTGATGAGGTTTGCCTAAAATCATGTAATCCACAAGTAACATAATCAAGATTTGAACCTAGGTCTTCTGACTGTAAATTGCAGAAGTTACTGATATTTATCAATAAGATTTACGACAGTGGAGGTTCTCCACTCTAATGAAATCACAGATCCAGACACTGTCCCCAAACCCATCATTTATTCACTTGACCCAAAATGACAGTTGTCAGAGCCTCTTCTCATGGCATGCCAAGACAGGGGAGAGGAGAAGGAATGGGACAGGGGGAGGAGAGAGAGGGTCAAGAGAGAGCTTAAGTAGTGACCCCAAGCTTGGGGTAGTAATCATGGCAAACGACATCATGTCGTAATACTCATTCTAAGAAACTCTAATCCAGAGCATCCTTGAAAGGTGAAAGAAGGGAATGACAAGATGTACCCTAAAGGGTAAATGTGGAATTGAGGGGAGAATGTGGTAATGCCAAGTTAACCCACATCCTGTGGTTTTACATTGCTATGTATGTGTACATGAGTATCTTGACAATTCAGCAAATATTTATTTAAATGCCTACTACAAACAAGGTATTATGCAGAGATGACACCTCTCTGCCCCTCAAAAACTCACTACCTATTATCTAAAGTAGAACAAACCACATGTTCAAAACTTAGAATGTAAGGAAAGCAAAGAAAGAGACCCAGAAAGGGTCTCCATGAAAATTAAGGAAAGAAAAACACTTTCAGCCAGGGAGATAGGGGAAGGATTTATGAAGAAGGCAGCACCTTATTGGATCCTTGAAGGAAAATAGGGATTTCAGTACTTGAGAATGAAATGTAGTACATTCCTGGAATAGGGATGGATGGCCCGTTCCAGTACATAGTGGTAGAATGAGATGAGAGAAGAGCTAGCATGTCTAGAACATGGAATTCCTAAAAGGATTAATGTTAGATGACTGGAAAAGCAAATTGGGGTCAGATCGTAGAGGGCCTTAAATGTTAAGAAATTTCATTTATATTTTATCTTGTAGGTATTAGGTGTATGTTGAAGTATTTTAAGTGGGAAAGTAACATGGTCAGACCTAGGTATTTGTAATATTATTTTGGCAGCTGTATAATGTGTTAAGTGGAGAAAAGAAAGGCTGGAATCAGGAAGACTGGTAAAAAGTGAGAAGTAATAAGGACTTGAACTAGGGGCATGAGAGTGTAAGTGCAGGAAAGAGAGAGATTCTGGAGACATTGTCTAAGTTTAATTCAGTAGGACTTAGCAGCTGATATGGTATGGAGGATAAGGAAGGGGCGAAAGTCAAACATAATCTCAATTTTGAGCCTGGATCACTGAAAGAATTATGGTGTCATCAGCAGAAAAAAAGGAAGATATTGATGAAAGTTTAGGGGGGAAAGAAATTAATTCAGTTTTGCACTCACTTTTTTCCACAACTTTGTAATACTTTGTGCCTTCCTTGTGTTTACCATGCATTGTTTTGTGTTGTAGATATCTGTGTATATTTGTTTCCTCCCACTCCACCAAAATTATATACTCTAAGAGAGCCTCATCTAATTTTTCTATATCCCCCAATGTCTATCACAAAGGCCTGCCCATAGTAGGTATTTAATAAAAATTAATTAAATGAATACATTTATTCATCCAAATATGTGTTGTCTTCTCCTTGGTAGATTGTAGTCTCTCATTCCAACTATGCTGCCATTGCTTAAGACATTTTGTGACCTCAGTATCAGTTTATAAGCCACTCAAGAAATTTAGCCTGCATTACAGTGTAGCAACACCCAATTTTAGCACTCACTTTATTTCCCAAACTTGGCTCCAAATGATTTTTAGACATATTTCAAAAATATTTTTAAATCTCAAAAAAGAAAGATTTTCGGACATTGAAGATAAGCAAAAGCTACACTGCAGTGTAAGTCAACTCAAGGCAGCAAGCATCTATTAAATACCTACTCTGTGCCATGCACTGTGCTACATTCTAGGGGTACAGAGAAAGGTAGAAAATCCATTTCTTTGCTTTCAGGGACCTCATAGTCCTAAAAGGAGACAACATGAGCATACCTACTTACAAACGAGATATGTTTAGGACAAAAGGGGGGTAATCAACAGATAAAGGCACTATATCATTAGAAGATATCAGAAGAGACTTGATTTTAGTTGAGACTTGGAGGAAATCAGGAGGCAGAGATGAGGAGGGAGAACATTCCTGGTATGGAGGATAGTTGCAGAAAATGCAAGGAGACAGGAGGCCGAGTGTGTGTGCAAGGAACAGCTAGGATACCAATCCTACTGGATTGCAAAGTCCCTGGAGAGGATTTAAGTGTAAAATGGCATGGAGAAGGAGCACTGAACTTAGAATCTTAAGACCTGGGTTTAAACCTCCTCTCCATACTTCCTAAATATTCCTTGACATCTCATGATACAACTTCCCTGGGCCCTAGTTTCCTGATTTGTAAAATCTGGAAATTGGACTAAATAATCTATTTAGGTCCAATCCAGCTTGAACGCCTGTGATCCTGAGAATATGTCACAGCTTCCAAAAACATGACTGCTTTGAAAAGGATGCTTAATCATTCATGTGTATCATTTCTATTATATTTTGATATATGCATGATCTTGTTTGAAAGACAGCATGGCTTAGTGGATAAAGAGCTGGCCTCAAAGGCAAGAAGACCTGGGTTCAAGACCTACCTCTGACATGTACTGTGTGACCCTGGCAAGTGATTTAACTTCTCAGTGCCCTAAGCAACTCTCTAAGACTAGATTTCAGAGAAGGTGAAATGCAGTGCAGTCAAAGTTCTCTACTGCCCTTTGATCTTGGCTGCCACTATAGTTTGAAACCCATCTACGTGCATCTCTTCTGAGGTGATTCTTGCCCACAGTTTCCCACATATTCTCCACAGGGGAGTTACAGAAGTCACTAGGGTACTTCCTCTTATTCTTGTAGACACTTTTTGTTGATGGTCAATCATATTACATTATGATCACTTCTCTTTTTTTCTGCCCTTCATTTGAGTATAACTTGGCCAACAGCAGGATACATTTACTAGTAACGATGACTCACATTGATCTGTTATAGTCCCAAGGTGTCTTTTGTCCATTAGCTCATGAAATAGCACTTGGAGCTCACCAGGTTATGGGCTATGGCTGGTGACTCCAAAACAGTTTCTCTGCGTATCTTCATCTCCTGCTACCTCATCCACTTATACACCATTGTTAAGAGAAGCACTCACATCTACAGTACAGATGATTGAATCTTTGTACTTCACACCGTTGGTGAAAGCATACTGATATTTTTGGATAGCTTTCCAAATTTTAAACTAACTCAGATGTGAATACTCAATTTCCACTAGCAACACTAATGCCTTTTTTTCTGAAGTGTAGCAAAAATCTCAATTTAAATTGCCAAGCAGATGAGAGAATTGTGTGTGTGTGTCAGAGAGAGAGAGGGAGAGAGAGAGAGAGAGAGGACATATAGAGAACTGTGTCTCTTTACTTTTAGGACAAGACAAAATGGACTCACTATGTAAGGGGCTTAGAGATAAAGAAGGACTTTCTAGGAGCAGTGTTTTCTAAACACTGGAATGGAAGAGGCTATGGGTATATTCTTCTTAACATATTTCACAAAATCCAAATGAAATTCAACTTAAAAAAAAAAACCAATGCATGTTTACTTCTCCAAGATAATATATAGTATAGATTTAGTGCTACCTAAAATCTAAAATCAGTCAGTCATTTAATATGAATTTAAGTGTTTACTATATGTCAGACATGGCACTATATTCTGGGGCTACAAGAAAAACAAAAAAACAGGGAATATACCATGACATGATGCTTGAGGGTGTAGCAGCCCCAGAGGCAGTATGGTACAATTGAAAGAGCCCTGGCCTTAAGGTTAGAAGTCTAACTAAGTCTAATCCCATTTTCACTATGAATGGCTCTGTGACATGGGGCACTTGGCATCTGTGACCCTCCCTTTCCTTACCTGTAAAACAGAGATGATACTGACACTACCTTGCTTACATGACTATATTAAGAAAAGTACTTTAACGCACTATATCAGTGTGACTTCACTAGAGCTGATTTACTAAGGAAGATTTGCTCAGATTTCCCATTTCTGGATTATATATTCAACAAACTTGTATAGAAAAAAACCTACTTTTTTTTTCTATAGTATTTTAGTGACACACCCACCCAAATAGGAAATGATTGTGTTCCTAAGAAACCTTGCTTGTCTAAAATATTTTTTGCCTTATCTTTTGCTAATAAATTTGCAGAGCAAGAAGTACTTTACATAGGTCTCCTTTGCAAGTGTTATGATTTGGTTATAACAAGCCATATTGAATCCATTGGGTTTTTTGTAATAGATTTCAAAATACATCATAAGTGTAAGTAATATGATGACTAATGGGTCAAGTGAAGTTGGAACATTTTAAATGAGAAAATAGCTGGAAACAGTTTTCAGGAAACTTGTCTAGTTGATTTTTGGTCCCCCACAAGGTGTGCATTAACATAAACTTAATGGAATCACCTCTGGGCCTTGAATTCCCTCTCTGATTTCATTATTACAATATGATTTTTTCCCCTTTCACTGTTAAGTCATCTCCTGGTGTGATGGGAACATAAAATAAGTGTAATTTATTTATATTTTTCTAATCTCCTTTTAACTCAATAGTCATTTTGCCATTCTGTTTCCTGGTAGCTGTTCAGAAAGTTTTGAAGGGTAATTAGGAACTAATAATTGACAGGCATGGATTTACTTGGTAACCTAAAGATAAAGAGTCTGTTCTGGGAATGGTAAGAAAACAGAGCTCGCAGAAAAGTAGATGACTCAGCTGGGAGATTCTTTATTACAATAAATTCCCTAAATCTAAACTTTGAAAATAATCCATTTAGTAAAGTGAATCAGTTTGGAGAAAAAAATTAATTTCTAACACTAAGACACAGTGATCTGCCAATCATTAGAAATCTAACTCACTTTAGCTATCTATGCATAATTTGCTGGCTAGTTATAGTTCAACATTCATTACTCTTAAATATTGTCTTGAAAAAATTTTTCATAATGTACGATCATACATTGCTTTTGAATAGTAATTTTCTAGTCCATTTTTATCATAATTTTAATGTTAATTTTTAATCAATCAAAAAAGCCAAATTATAAAATAACACAAAAACGGTTTGTTCAACTTTTATTTTTTGTCTTAAAATGCCAAATTTTCTTGTTGCATAATCTTTTCCCAGTTGTAAAAATAATCTTCCTGTCATTATGAGACTGCTAAAATATTTGCAGCAAGAGTTCCAGTTTCTGAAAAAAAAAAAGGAGGAGAGAGGGAAAAGTAGGGAAAAAGAGAGGGAAATCCTGACTATTTCTAAGTTTCACTAGGTGGTAATAATAACAATATAAATTTGTTGAGTTATCATATGTGACAATGACTTCATGATTGTGTTGACAGACAGACACATGCTGATGTAGTTTTAAAAATAGTGAAGCGATCCATTTAATTTGTATTGTTTCTAATTTTAGCACATACTTGCTTGCTGTCTCTGGGTGAATTTGTTGCTTATGAAAGAAATACCTAATAGTACAATACAGCCTCCTAAATCCGATTCTACTTACCTGGTTCTTGGCTTTCCGTGAGAACTGCCTCATTCAAATAGGCCCACTCCAGCCCCTGTTTACAATGTTTCTACCTATAGTATACATATCAACACTTTCCTGGGGCGATCCTCTATGTAAGAATTCTAAAAGTCCCACTTGGTCAACATCTGTCTACAGTTGTTATACAGCTTACAGTCATGTGGAAAAGTTAGGACATTTAGGACATTGCTTTGGGTTTTTGTTTATCTAATCATTTTTGGTCCTGACCATGCTAGATAGACAATGTTATGCTATGATACTGTAACTATAGGTGAATATATTAGGATGAATACAAGGCCGACTTGTGTTAACTAGGTAATTTCTGTGTAAACTTTATAGTGTATAGCTTATCTTGACCTCAGCAGGCCATCTCTGCCATAGAAATATCTACTATTTACTTGGTTTTGTAATCTGTTGAAATTTATAAAAATTTACAGCATCTTATTTCAATTAAACAGAACTTGAATTCAGTTCTCCAAGTGAACTTTACATTATACTGATCATTAATAAGACATCCTTCCTTTTTCTCCCTTTAATGGTGACTATTAATTTTATAGGATCACATGAAAAAAAATGGATTCTTATTAGAGCTAACATTCTTTCCTGTTACCAAAGTTGATTGGTTCTTACCAAATTAACTTAAATTTTTATACCAAGTAATTTATTTTCTGATCTTTTAAAAATAATAATAGTTTTTAAATGACCAAGTATAGTTCTATACTGACTGTATCATAACTATTTGTTAGTAGTGCCAGGAACTGGCACCCAGTCTTCCAAGGTCTGCTTTGATAATAGAGCCTCAGTAGAACTTTTTTTTTCCTTGAGTTGTTCTTGCTATTTTCTGCTCACTAGTACAAAAGAGCTTGGTCCCCACTAATGTAGAGCTTGCATAAATGTTCCTCTGTGATATTAAAATGCATACCTTTCCAGAGGGAAAAAGTCCTAAAAAACTGATCTGGAAAATAGAATGAAAAGGAACCTCAGTGTTCTAACATTACTGTCATCTTCCTAATTTGGTCCATTTTATTTTATTTTTTTTGGTTTTTGTTTTTGTTGTTCCTGTTATCAGTATGAAAATTGTTACTTTTCCTGTTCCCATTCAGGACTATCTTCACTATACAAAAGCATAGATACATTGAATACCAAAATAGATAATTCTTTCCTTGGCATTTCCATTTATTTTCAGAAAGTTGCAGTATTGATTCATTCCACTAAGTTTTCTTTTCTTTTTTTTTTATTATTGTTAAACTATTACATAGCAACTCTGAAGGAAAAGAGTTGTTTTTAATGATACCTTTAAAATATAACTTTTGAAGACATGCACATAAATGAAGACACATGCTCACACCCATTTAGACCTGTGATTTCATTAGTATAGGGTACTCCCAGACAAGGAAACTCCCTCTTACCGATGCAGGTTTGCACTTAGTAATTCATAGTCTTAGAGAGCTGCTTATACCATTGAGAGGTAGGCCATTAGCCTGGGGGTGCCAGGATCATAAGATAGTGTATACTGGTGATAGTATTGGAACGTAAGACTACTCTCTGCCCACTGTCCCATGCTGCCAATCATTGCTATATCACATTCTTTATCATCATATATTATATTATGTTATGTTATATTATATTCCATTATATCCCATTATGTCGGTCCTTATTACATGTATAGGTATAGTCTAGAAAGTGGAAGGAAAAGTCCCAAGGAATTCCCTTCAGCCTTCTCCTATTAGTACATTGATCCAATAAGTTTCTTAGATTACAGAATTATTATCTTGGGAGCTGATGTGAGAGAGGGAACTGACTTTTGGGGGACAAGTTATAGTTCTAGGACAGGAAGAAACAAAGACAGAAGGACTTAAGAGGTGGGGAAGAGCATAGGTTGCAGCAGGCTTTATGAGGAGTGGGATGTGTGGGCCTGGGTCATCAGCTAAGAAGAGAACCAAGTAACTCACAGGGTGGGGGGGTCGTCTGCATTTTGAGCTGTTAGCAAAGAGGGGAAACTGAGAGCTCTACATCTCAATTCTGCTTGTTTCCAAGGCTATATATTTGTTGCTCACAGTACAGTACATAGTACATTTGCAAATTAATGAGATAAGTCAACACATGATTACAGATATATTTGTAAATACGTAATTATAGAACTTCCTGTGGTTCATGAGCCACCATTTGCTGACATCTGCCTTAAATTATAAAGCACAAGGACTTGAGATATAGCTTGATGTCTTCTAAACAGAGGAAGTAGCCATTGGATATAGTTTGAGAATCTTTCCAGAAGTCCTTGCCTCTTTCCAAAAATATTTTCCTTGATAGCTTGTCGTAATGCCAGAAATTCCAACATGAGAACTTTGGTTTGGGAGGGCTAAAGCATTATTCCCTGTTGAAGTACAAAATAAAAGAGCACAGATACATGATGTAGTCATTTCCATCTTAGCCTGGACGGGGAAGGCTGGGTTGGAGCCTTCAGACCCCACTCTTATTCTTCTGGGCTTCATGACTCCCAGAAGACTCCTTCACTTCTGGGGGCCTCAACTTGTTGTGAGACACCTTGGCTCAGTGGATGGAGACCTAGGCTTGAAGTCAGAAAGACTTGAGTTTACATCTCATCTCAGACACGTAATGTGAAGTCATTGACAAGTCCTTCATCTCTCTGAGCCTCGGTTTCCTACACTGTGAAATGGGATAATAATAACACTTAACAATTACCTTAGGTGACTGTTGTGAAGATCAGTAAAGCACTTTGCAGACTTTTAAAAACTTTATAACTGTTCATTGTTACTATTGTCTGTAAGCTGAAGCTTACAATGTTTGCATTACTTATCTCTCAGGGTTTTTGTTGGGAAAACACTTTGTGAACTTCAAAGAACTGTTATGTTGACTCTGATGATGGTGATGATGATCATGATGACTGTGACAATGGCGCAGGTAGCTCTAGTAAGACTTTGGCCAATTTTCTCAGGTCTTCCCAATTCATTTTGTCTACAAATTCAGGCACTGAGGGCTATGGACTCTTTTTTGAGGGTCCACGTTACTATTATTGGCATTAACAGATTAATCACTATTAGCATGTAATAATTAGCTAATAACAATTAACATTATAACATACTAATAATAATCTTTACATTAATTTGAGTATTTGAAGACAAAAGACTAGAACAGACAACTGAAGGAGAGTGTTTTATTGATAGACCCTAGTGCTGATACTCCATGAGCAGCCTGTGGGGGATAGAGTGGGGAGAGAAAAAGAAGTCCTGGTTGGCTAATGCTGAAAGAAGTTCCCTACACCTTCTTTGTTGTGGTCATTGTGTCACCCAGGAAAGATTTTTTTAAATGTGTGCATGGTTAGTTCTTACTTACGAAAATGTGCATGGCTATCCCTAGCAGCATTTGAAAATGCATTTTATTTGACAGTATTTGAAGTTCATATGGGTGATTTTTCTCCTTCTTCCCCTTCACATCAGTGGCTCCCCCCCCCCACTCTATCTCCCAGAATAACATGCAGCCTAGAAATGTTTCCATATGGTAGAAGTTGCTCTCAGTGATTTTCTGAGCACCAGTTTCCCCCCCGCCTCAGGTTTCATTTCTCTAACAAGCATTGAAACACTGGCCAAGACCATATCACTACTACTACATGAATACATGATCAACTAGAGAAACATATTCTAACCTAGGATGATACTTAGTGGGGTACAGTTCCTGTATTCAATACTTGATTGGTGAACAGAATCATGTTTTTAGAATATTCTCGTCGAGTTTTCAGATGACAGTTATTTAACACTATACGTAAGCACTAAATTACATGTGAACAGGGTTGCTTACACATTGGAATAATATTCATTTCTTGGAAAAACTGCCAGAAATAGAACCAAATTAAAGAAGAATAAGGTCAAGGTGCTACACCAAGGGAGAAGAAGTGAGAAAA
The DNA here is from genome assembly GCA_028646595.1 of Phalanger gymnotis. NCBI lineage: Eukaryota > Metazoa > Chordata > Mammalia > Diprotodontia > Phalangeridae > Phalanger > Phalanger gymnotis. The sequence continues at coordinate 130,133,367 of CM053622.1, read as the reverse complement.
GAGGTAGGAATCAAATGGGTCCAATAAGAAGTATGCTCAAGGTAGTTTTCCACAGAGATATGGAGAGGACAGTAGGGCATGTTGTGCCTTGTCTAGGTAGCCACTTGTTTTATTCCCTCATAAGGAGTTGAGCTTGTTGGAAAGTGCTATGATTTCCTCAGCAAGTGACAATGGTTATGAGAGAGAGTCAGAGATAGAGACAGAGACAGAGAGAAAAGGACATGATATACTCTTTCTACTGCTTCTTTCATTAGTGGTGGATGGGAGCAGATTGATTTGAGATCTACCATCAAGAGGTCTGAATTTGACTTAGTGTAGGCTAAAGCTATTTACTAGGTGACCCTGGGCAAGTAACATAACTTTTTTGAGATTTAGTTTCCTTGCCTATAAAAAAATGGGAGTTGATCTAGACCCTTCCAGCTCCAAAGCCTATGCTCCTCCGTATTTCTTATTTGTTGTGTAAAATTTGGATTCAGTCAAAAGGCCACACTTAAGGATCTAGAAGGCCACATGTGGCCTCCAGGCTGCAGGTTCCCCACCCCTGGACTAGATGACCTCTGAGGGCCCTTCCAGTTCAGAGACTGTGAGAGTAAGATAGGAGAGAAGATTGGAAAATGAAGATGGCATCAAGCTGTAAGAGCCCTTGGATGCCAGGCAGAAGAGTTCAGATATTTTTCAGTGCACACTGAAGAACCTAGGAAGACTGATGAGCGCAAGAGTGATCCCTAGAAAAATGTTTCATAAAGAAGCTATATATACATACACACACATACATATGCATATGTGTGTGTATATACATATAATTATATATATTATATATACATACATATATATATATAATTTGATAAAACAATTAGTAAAGTCTGAGTATGAAAGATAAAGAACTTGGGAATCATACTAGAATCTTGGCCAGCTCTGGCCCTTGATATATTTTAATTGAATTGAGTGATATGTTGTTGTTGCAGATTCTTTCAAGATCTTTGGATACATTAATAGGTTTATAACATGTAAGAAAGATTAGTTCTGTTAAGTAAGACAGCTTTACTAATCTGGATCTGTCTCTAAGAAATTTTTTTTTTCTGACAGTGATATGAAGAATGAGAGAATCTGTGCAGGTAGCCATGAGTGCTTGACCTAGGGTAAAGGCAGTAAGAATAGTGGAACATACTAGCTTGCAATCTTTTGTGGAAGAGGCATCAACAGAACTGCGTAACTATTGAATATGAGAGGGAAGGGAGAAGGAAGAGCCAAAGATAATCTCACTATTACAGTCACAGAAAACAAGATAGTGTTGCTACAAACGAAAGTAATAAAGTCCAGAGTCACAGGACATTTATGGAGGAGGATAACTAGCTGTAATGGCAAGCAAAGTGGGACTTTTTGCTGTTTTTTCTTTTGGAATGCTTCTCAGCACTAAGGTAATCAGGTGCCTTGGATTGAGTCTTGCCTTTGTTTGAGTCAGAAGTCTTTTGATTGAATCAAGAGTCCTTGATTGGAAACAGTATATATACTCTGAGGTTAGCATGTTGCTTTGGGGTTCACTCATTAGAAGAGTGTTCGTGTGATTTAGCCAGAGGAAACTCTGAGTAGCTGTTAAGGAGCCTCCCCTTTTGAAAACCCAGATGTTGGTGCTTCTCTTCCTCTGTTAACTGTATGTATTGCTATAGTCAGACAGTTAGAAGTCTGTTGATTTGTGTTATTTTTCTGTTTGTAATTTCTGTTTGTATTTGTTCTGAAGTTCAGGGTGCTTTTTCCCCCAAACCAAGTGAATGATATATGTATGCTTAATTAAAGTAAAATTATTAACCCCTGAAATAGCTGTCTTTCCTTAGTAAAGCAGATAATAGAACCTGTGCTAGCAGCCCTTCTGTGTGCTGGTGGTGTTGCTCTTACACCTCCACAGCAGCTGTAAGTAACATTGCCATTACACTAGCTCAGTCTGGGGCACAGTCAGTTTGAGGTGTTAATGTAACATCCAAGCAGAAATGGCCTGTAAACTGTTAACATCCTGACAGTTAGAACTGTCCAACATTGGAATGGGCAGTGCCAGGAAGAACTAAAGTCCCCTCTCACTGAAGGGCTTCAAGCAGATACTGAATGATCACTCAGCACAGGGTGTGTAGTAGTGACCATTCTTTTTGGGGTATGTATTGTATTAGATGGCCTCTGAAGTCCCTTCAGATTCTGGGGCAGCTAGGTGGCCTAGTAGATAGAATGCTGGGCCTGGAGTCAGGAAGTTCAAATCTGGCCTCAGACACTCACTAGCTATGTGGTCCTGGGCAAGTCACCTAACCCTGTTGCCTCAGTTTCCTCATCTGTAAATTGAGCTGGAGAAGGAAGCGGCAAACCACTCCAATAGCTCTACCAAGCAAACCCCAAATGGGGTCACAAAGAGTCAGACATGACTGGAAAATGACTTAATGACACAAAAGATTCTATTACTAATGAGTCCCCTTATGCATAGTTGAAGATAAAGATCTGGAACTCAAAAGAGCAAGGTCAGGGCTGAAGATACAGATTTGGGAGTTATCTGTATAGAAATGATCTGTAAAAAGTGAATGAGCTTACCAAGCAAGAGTATAGGGAGAGAAAAAAAGAAGGTAGACTATAGACCCTTACGGTAATGTTTCATAAAGGAATTATTCATATAAAATATAGGGAAAGACCTAGAAAACATATGAAAGATAAGGAACTTGGGAATCCTACTGGACCTTTGAATGACAGTATTTATTGATAAATATTTATTGAATTGAGTGAGGTAGTACCATTATGACAAAATCTAACATGATCTTAGGATGCATTAATAGAATTGTGACATGCGAGAAAAAGTTTCTGTTCAGTAAAATAACTTTAGTGATTTTCTCGTCTCTTTATATTTCACAGCGGACATCAATTTGGATATATCGAAGCCTTTGAAGGCAAACCTTAGTTTTGTCAAACTAGATCAAATAAACCATTTTCTGAAGAAGATCACAAATGCTAATGGCTCTGAGGGCAGCACAGAGGCTTCAGCTCTGTCAGACACCGTACTGAACAAGGATGAGCTATTAGCCAAATGTTCCCGTGGAAAGCTGCCTGTTCCTGTAGGACAAGCTGATGGAGTACAAAAGGTTCCAGTTCAAGAAAACATGTGGAGAGCTGTTTCCTGCTTTCAGAAAATTTCTGTCCAAACTGCTCAGATAGTGGTTTCCATGGAAACCATACCCCATCCTAAGAAACCATGCCTCTTAGCATCTTTATCAAGCCTCAGCGGAAGCCTGAATGTCAAGGCAGGACAGAGGACACCTGGTGAGTCAGTTTTATGTTTTCATATCGGAGTCAGGTCTGTGTGTGTGTGTGTGTGTGTGTGTGTGTGTGTGTGTGGTCTTTCAACCACTAATGTTACATAATTTTGAAGATAATCTTATTTTAAAATTTAAGAGTGTTAGCACTGTGGCCAGTTTCTGCTTTGGATCTTAAGTATCTAAAAGATAAGTTGGGAATAAATTACTCAGGACCTTAGGTCTTACTTGGATACTGGACCTTTCAAGATCTGTGTCTTGAAAGCAAATCATAGAAGTGTTTTTGAAAACTTTGAGTTACTTAATTTCAGATCTTCTCTGCTAGCTACCTTTTAGGTATATGATAATATTCATTTCATTCCATTGGAATAGTAGTTTTAGTTAAGAATTGCAGTGATGACAGGTGTACTAGATGAAGAATAGGACACTCAGAATTTAGCAAACATTTTTTCTTTCAAGGTTTATTAATGTTTTGGGGTTGGGTTTTTTTTTTACTTCACAATCCTTTCCAAATGGGCTTCCTATCCTCACCCAGGGATCCTTCACTTGTGACAAAGAAAGCAGTTTAGCAAAACAAGTCAACACAGACACCAAATCTGACATCTTATGTAGCAGCCATTATCCCCCATCTCTCCAAGGAAAGGAGGAAACTGTACTTCTTGAGCTCTTAGTTAGGAAGATTGGTTTGTTACAGTTAAATGTATTTTGGCTTACTTTTAATGGATATTTTTTTTATTTACAGATTCTGTTCATTGTGTGTATTGGTCTACTTACTCCCACTTCATACATGCACATGTCCCTATGTTTTTCTGAATTCCTCACATCCATCATCTTTACAGTGCGATGATATTCCATTAAATTCATCTTTCTCAATTCATTCAGCAACTCTTCATCAATGGCCATGCACTTTGTTTCGACAAAAAATTCAGCCATCATTTTCTCAGGTTCATGTCTCCTTGCTACCTTTAAAGTAGTTGGTGCATTGCAGTTGGCAGAGAGGCCTATCAGATAGGCAGAGGCCTATCACATGATCACAGGCCATAACCTAACACCCCAAGGATTTGAAATGCTATAAAACAAATTCAGTTGGAATATAGGGAAGTGAGAAATTATCTGTCATTAAAGAGTTTAGTCTTCTTCCCCCCCTGCCAGGACAGAGCTTTTATACAGTTCGTTCAATGAGTGCAGAGAAGGCAAAAGGGTGCAAGGGAAGGGAAGGGTGAGAGGCAAGGCACAGGTGGAAAATACAGTTTTCAGTCATAGAAACTTTGCTACTGTAAAAGTTTAGGGCAAAATGCCAAGAAATTCACTCTTAAATCAAAAGCAGCAAATTGGAAGCATTTTTTCAATTTTATTTGCATGGAAGAATTTGGAAGCCAAACTTTATATTTTTTGTAACTTTAGATCAGCTGCTTACCAGATTAATTAAGTGGCATATTAACACTAACTAGAAGTAAGCCACATCTAGCCAGTTGGCACGACACACTAAGAGATAACAAAAATGGCCTGTATTTAAAAAAATATGAATTCTAGGCCAAGAAAGGTGATTTATTTCCCCCTTATCAGAAATATTTGTGACCACGCCAGCTAAACACAGTGCACTTTTTTTTTTATTGTTTTAAAAGTTAGAAATGAAAAATGTAAGGTTCATGGAACATGAAAGACTGTGAAATGCTGGAGGCTGAAATTCCTGATTTATCCATAAATAAATTGGAATACAGACAGGAACACTGGGCCCATTCCCACGCTTTTCTGGTTGTATCTTAATCATAGTCAGCAAAGTCCAGAAATCAAACATCGTTAAAGAGCAGTTTAAGGATTATGTTCAGAGACCTAGGTGCCTTTTCTTTTTCCTTCTTCCCATCACTCCCACCCCCTTTGTTAAGCTTACATTTTATCAGCCATCAGTGGTATGTGTCAGCAGAGAAGTTGAAAACAAAGCTAAATTCCTTCCTTCCTAATGCTATGTAAGACAAGTCAGGAGATTCATTCTGTCTTTTACCTTCAGATTTTCTTCTTATACTTGAAAAAAAGACATAATTTGCTCTAAGGACCCTCAAAACCTAATGCTGTTCTAATTATATTTCTTAATCCTGGTAACTGCAAGTATGGAAAATGAGTCCTGAACAAACTTTACACACAGCTCTCTAATGTGTGTGCCCAACAAACATTTTAAAATAAAGTGATTATAATGCCAAAACTCATCCAACTGCAAATTAGTCATTTGTTTTGAAAAACATTCCTGTGAGTCATTAAAGAATGCCAGATTTATTCCATATTCTTTATGTTATAGAATACTTGGACTTTTTAAAAAGAAGGGAAAAAGAAACACTCAGGAAAAAAATTATTAACTCTAATTCACTAGCAGAGTTAAGATCTAATTACTACTTAAAAGCGAATTCTGGAAAATCATAATTAACAGAGTGTTCACTAGCTAGCAGTATTATTTTTAAAAATTAAACTGGATTTCAGAGCATTAAAAATAGGATTTGGGTGTAGATTCCTTTATACTATGGAGTATTTTATAAATTAATATTTTGTATTCCCAATAAAACTGATTTAAATGAAAAAATATTAGATATGCCAAAAAAAGTAAATTTGGCAAAATGCTTAAATAAAAAAAAATACAGTAGCTTTATTACAAAGAGAATTTTAAGGACTTGGAATATTGTTTTTAAACATGGTTCTCGATATTTGTTCCCCAAAACTTTTATAGCTATACCTCTGAGCTCAACTGAGTTAATGTCAGATTTTTATAGTTTCAATCTAATACACAAATTCTTGACTGTGTCTTTGATTTTACAGTCATATAACTGTTGTGACCATCTGCAGCAGCTGTGCTTCCCGAATTATTTGCTGAACCAAATTGAGCACAGTGACAAAAGTAGTCATCTCAGATGTACTGTTAAAACAGAAAAAGAAAAAGGAGTATTGCTTTGGTACAGTATGGCCATCTGTTGTACAGATGTTATTGTATAGAATGACTTAAGATAAAATAATTGTAGAAAATTTTCATTAAAACCTCAACAATTTGCACTTGTTTACGTGAATCTGCATAACTCCCCAATGAGACAACACACTTGGGGTTTCTTTGGTTCTCACTCGCTTTCTCTTTGATCCTTTTTGATGTGCTGACTTTAATAAACACAGTCAAAAACACTGTGCAAAAACATCATGGAAAAAACTACAAAGGAACAATTATAGCAGCAGAAACTACTCTAATCCCTTACTTACGCAAGCTATTTTTAGAGAAATATGTTTTTTTACACATTTTATGTGACAATGTTATATAAACAGTGTAAACGGCCCTTTTCCAGATGAGTTTTAATTTAGAAGCCGAAATGGATTTGTAATGCAAGAGGAATCTTATGTGCTAAGTATTATTTAGAAAAATACAATTGAGAACGTGTTGTAAGCATGTTTCCTCACTTGTGAGAGGTACAACAAAATCTTCTGACCTTACCTAACGACTTTATTTTTTATCTTTTAAATTAACATCAGCTTTGGGGAGGAAGGGGGCTGGAAAAGGATGGGGGGAAATAAAAATATAGAAGAGAAAAAGAGCCATTTTTTTTTCCACAAGACATTTTCTGTAAGAATGATCTGAAAGTCTTCTATTTTAACTTACCCTTTTTTTAACTGAAACTTAAAAAATAGTGTACTGCAGTGTTCAGTTGAATTACTTTTTCTCCTTTTGAGCAAATGAAATGGAATAATTGATTCTATGGCTAAATATTTTCTGCTTTAAAAAGAAAAAAAACAGCTCTACCATTCTTAGGCTACATACCAGACTGTTCTGCAGCCCCAAGTATGAGCATTTCAAGGGATAGAATTTTTTTTCTTCCTTTCCTTTTCTCTTTCTTTCTTTCTTTCTTTCTTTCTTTCTTTCTTTCTTTCTTTCTTTCTTTCTTTCTTTCTTTCGTTAAATCTCCATGTTGTAGTGCAGCAAAGACTTCTAATAACCTGACTCTTATTTCTGCTAGAATACTTATAGTCTCCTCTGTGCCTTTGGTGTAGTGGCCCTAGTGGTCTGGTTTTACTTGATGTAATGATCATATTTTAAAGTTGACTTACAGTACTGCAGAAATGCTTGTGATCATGTTATCAGTAATAAAACTTTTGAATCTAGTTTTTAGAAAACATTACTGTCCTTTTCTAAATTATGCTAGCAGAGAAGTTAACATTTCACTTGCTGCCAGTTGAATCCAAGCTGTTTTATCAGATGATATTTTTGAAGATTAAAGTAAAAACAAACAACTTTACATTCTGAGCCTATTTCAAGAACACCCTGTTTAAAAAATCACCACAAATGCCTAGCTATAAATTGTGGTCTGATATAATGAGTGGCACATTCTGCTTCCAGAGAAGGAACCGAACCTAAGGCTTAGTTCCTCTTGTCCTAGGAAATTATTTTGATAGTTAAGTAGGTTTGTAGAAATAGGCACAAGATTCAGACCAAAGTTATTAGCTATTTCAGTTGCGTGTTTAAGGTTGGTGATACCCCCATAGATAAGAATAAGGAAAAGAAAGATGAGTAAGTCATTTGGCATGAAAGGTTTGGGGCAAGGCCTGTCCATCTGGGATTGAATTCAAGTCAGACTAGGGAAAAGTTGGAACAGTCCACTGTGTGTCTGTGCAGAGGGGGCCTTTCATCCAAGCACAAAGTAGTAAGTTGAGTTCTTCATAGTCAAAGAGTTGTGGTTTAAATAACTTTCACTACCTCATCCTGTTGGCCAGGTGTACTTATCTTTGCATGTAAACAAACAAACAAAAAAGTTTATCCACATCATTTCTCTATTGTAAAAAAAAAAATCCCTTATCATGATAACTGAATACAAGACCAATAAAATGTAAAGGACTTAAAATTCCTTTTTCATATTGAAAAATAAAATCTGGCTATCAATTGGTACAAGATAGAGACCAAATTTCTCATTCCAGAGTTAACTGGACCTCTTGAGAAAACTCTGCTAAGGCGTTGTCATAGCCTTTGGATGCTTCAGAGATACAAGTTAGCCTGAAGGGAAATAAAACATTAAATTAGATATGACTACCTAAAATAATATGTAGCAGTAACAAGCCATTTACTGCACCCAGAAGACCTCTGTTACTTTTAGAAAGAAATATCAACTCTTTCCAACACTTGAACAATAGGAAATGAATTCTTTGTCAGTAAAAGCCAGAGGACAGACTTCACATTTAAATGGCCACTGAGGATTGAGGTGGAAGTACAGCTTGTAGACAGCTATACAAATCACTAACAAACCTTAATGAATATTGGGTGTGGGCATCAGGGTCCTGTCAGTTTTGACGCTATGTCCCAAGTAGCTTAAACCCAACACTCAAGCAAAGGTGGAGACCTCATCAAGTCTGTAACATCTGGGATTTTATTTGTCATTTTGGCATACCCTGCAAGCGCAAAAGAAAGAGTAAAAGGGGATTATCTTGACAATGAAATGAGTTACTGAATCTTGTGATAATGAAAAGCAGAAGAATTCTAATGCCTTTCTATAGTCCCTGAGGTGGAGGTGCGTTTATAGTTTTGCAGAAGTAAAATGTAGGAGGGAAGAACAGATGGCCTTGAGTCCATGAAACAAGACACCACCTAATCCCAGGACTGAGTACCACTATTAATCCTGGTCAGATTCCCTACTGTTACTTTATAACAGGGTTCAGAGTTGCTACTGATGAACTGGCATGTCTATTTTCCCCCTTAAATTACATATTACCTGTGCTTGCTGATTTAAGAAAGAAAATATGTTCAGATTCTATGGGGCTGTTTATATGGCTTCCAAAAGTTTGCTTAAGAACTTCTAAAAGTTTCCCAAAAGTTAAATGGAATGGAGAGAGATGAACCTAAAATTTGTTCAAAGTGAGTCTCCACCACCACTTTTGTAATGTGTAGGCCTTACCTTCCATTATATACATACATATTTGAAAGATATATATGTTGTAGTGATAGTCCTATGCCTGCAGAAGTCATATATATACATATGTACATACATATACTCATGAATGTCAGAAAATATTGTTATATTCTCTGGTTTAGTTATTGCTATTATATGAAGACATGGATAGTTTACAGATTCATGGATAATAATCATCGACGTTAATTACGTGAAGAAATAATGTCCTGTAGCTGAATGTTTAGTTGATCTAATACTGATATTGCAAACTTTTAAAATAGGCTATTGTTGTCTTCAGTATTTTTGCATCTTTTGTGAATGTTACTATAGCTTTCTTTAATAATGTAAAATAGAGACACAAGTGTTTGATGTAGGTCTTAAAATATCCCATTATTATGATGGCATGTGTTTATAAAAGCACATACATAGATTTTTCTAGTTTTGCTCCATTGTGTAATCATTAGGCCCCAAATACGCACGCACGTGTGTGTGTGTGTGTGTGTGTGTGTGTGTGTGTGTGTGTGTGTGTGTATTTAGGTCAATGTGGTTACTAGACTTACTTCTATATAAATGAAAGGTCCCCAAATTCATAGAACAGTAGCTATTCAGAAATGAAGGAGAAGGTACTTGTTCACTCAAATTGCTGATGTGTTCATTTCTAAAACGCGTGAAAAACAAATAGGAATTTCCTAATAAACAAACACGATTATCAGCGAACATGGTGTACCTGCCCAGCCTTTCGTTGAGAGAGATGAGCTCATTTCAGATAGATAACCATCTCTGACTTTTCTTCTGATTCATCACTGACCTGAACTCCATTTGAACCTTGTTAGACACAAAACAAGCAGGATTCCTGGCCCAAGCTATAAAATATAATTAAGCCCTTTTGAAATGATGTGTAAAAGAACATTGCTCTACCCCCACTCTAACCACTACCACCACCACAACCAATAAAGTTAAATCAAGCACTGCCTGTAATGGATTAAAATAATAAATGTTCCTGGATTTCAGTGTTTGAAGTACTTGAAGAAAACAGGCTCCCAGCAACCCGGGTAGCTGAATGCAAGAGGGACATTTATTAATGACGAGTTCAAGGATTTGGCCTGTTTAAGATCATTACTTTCTGTTTACCGTGTGTTACACATCTCTTGTATTTTTACACTGCCCACATGTGTCTACATGCAATAATGAAAAGCTTTTCAGCAAAAGAATTGTTAATTGTGTAAATATGGTTCTCTAGGGGAGTATGAAGCTTCTTAAGATTCTGTTCCTTCCTAATGAGAAAGACAGTGCAGTCATTATGTTCTTGTAACTAAATTGGCCTTAGAATCTTGTCTTGACTAATCTAGTCAATTTGTAACAAACACTACCATGAGTCACTAGATTCAGTTCTCAAAGCCACACCACTTATTGAAAGAGCCTTAACCTCATGCTATAAGTTCGAAAGTCATGGCACATAGTGCTGGGCCCTCCATATCCATAGAGACATCAGTGCTTTGAAGTTCTTCTTCAACTTTACCAAAAAGGCAAACAAAGACAACTATATTTTGAGATTTCAATAGGTCCAAAGAGTACACATAGTGACTTTTACAAATTTCACTTACTGTACACAATTTTCAAAATGTGTAAGTTTTATTTGCTCTTAATAGAACATGTTGACAAGAACATTATCTAGTAACATGCGTGAATTTCAGAAAAAAAAAAGTATCAAAACATTACATTGATAGGAAGGTGGCCATCACCAGAAACTACATATTTGTAACCTCTGTCTTAACTGCCACTATATACCTCCTCTCTGAGCATTTTCCATCTTCCATATAAATATATGTATAGATATGTATAAATATACAATACACATGTATATTTGCACCTATAAGTGTATATGTGTGTGTATATATAATCTTATATCCTAGTAGTTTACATGTTGTCTTCCCCCATTAGGAAATAAGCTCTTTCAAGTCTGGGGGAGACTTTTTGCCTTTCTTTGTATCTAGAGCTCTTAGCTCAGTGCCTGGTACACAATAAGTACTTGAGTGTTTGGGGACTTGAGTTGACTAGCTCTTCCTTTCTTCTCTAGCTTAAGTTCCCAGGCGTTCATATGGGATGGAGTAGGCTACTTACTGTACATCCTGCCACTAACCCAAAATCTATGCCACGCCGCATCAAGCTTAGCTAATAGGCCTGCTCTGCAGAGCCAGATACATGCATGCTCCCACTCTCAGCAGCTTTTGGGTGGCAGGATAACCTCATCACTTTCTGAGAATCAAAGGCAGGTGACTATGCTTGGCTATTCCTCATTGGCCCTTTAGTTTTCTTGGTGGTGTATACACACAAGTGACCATAGAAGGAAGCCATAGGGCGTGAAAAAAAGCTTTCCATTCCATGGCCCTGTTGCCAGACTGACAAATGAAACTGCCAAGATCAAACCGTTGACCATTTTTTCAAAGCCTACCCATAGGTACTGAAGTCATAGATTATAGAATAGTAGAGCTGGAAGGGACCCTAGAGAGCATCTAGTCATACCTATTTCTTTATGAATGAGTACTCTATGGTCCCCAGAAGGAAAGTGACTTGCCCCAGGACACACAATTAGTGACAGCACACTGAATAGAATCATAGTCTCCTTGGGCATGTCCTAATGGACATTGGTCCAGTGCTCCTTCAGCTCTATTGACTTTTAAAGGAAGTTGCTGGACCAAGATCAGTTTTCAAGGAAAATATGAAAACTACTTGGCTAATCATCTCATTTTCAACACTGTTTAAGTAGTTGTATACTAATTCTTCCTTCCATGTTAATTACAATTAAAAACATAACTAATCAAGTAACAGTTTCCTCTTATGATTCAGTTGACCAAGGAAGAAGAGGTTAAAAAAATAGGACTTACCAAGTGCATGTTTGTAGTTTTTTCCTTTGTTCCTGCAAGTAGTTGTCATACACTTCTCAAGGCACACATTGAGAACTGCCAGTCAAAATTATTTTTCTACCTAGGAACATGAGCCAATCAGGTTTTATTTTTTTAATAAACTGACACAACTGTAAAAACAGTGAGCATGGTGACAGACTAAAAAAACAACCAAGCACCATCACCCTTTGGTATTTTTATTTTCACTTTTTCCAATGTACTAGAGTTTTAAAAGCTATCACAAAAATGCCTTATAAGGACTAAGCATCAATAACTAACTCAGTGGACATTTCATGTTTCATGAGTAATGTTCCATGGAGAGCTGGGGGAGTGGAAGTAGGGGGAGCAGCTTCTCCTGTTATGCCCGAGTATGCTCGTCTGTAAAATGAAGAGGTTGGCCTTAGACAAGGGTACTTATGCTTTTCCAGGGGAGTATTTGATTTTCACTTCTCTGGAGTCTTAAGATCACTGAGGTTCAGATAGAGTTAGGGTCAGTACTTACAAGTCAGTAAAGGGTGCTATTAGTGGTAGCAATTATGGGTAAGGAGCCACTGTGACAGCTTCAGACCTTGGTACTTTCTCTGTTTAAAAACATCCATAAGCCCCAGAGTAAGGAACGTGGCAGCAACTGCAAACCTTATTTTCAAGTGTGTTTTCAACAGATATTTATTAAATACCTTCTGCGTCTGTACTAGCCTTTGGGAATACAAATATGAAACAATGAATGGTCCCAGCCCTCAAGAATCTTATGGGTGGGGGTTGAGACAAATGTGCAGATAACTATAATACCAGTTGCATTGTAAGGGTACAAGAAAGGTCTGAACAGAGTGACATGAGAAATCCAAGGAGGCAATAAAGGAGAGGTCATAAAGGAGGTAGTACATGATGTAGACCTTAAAGGAAGAGAAGGATTTCAGCAGACAGAAATAGGGGTTTGTTATTCCAGGTAGAAGGGACAGCATGCACAAAGACATGGACACAGTCCTGTTATATTGGGCTAGAGCAGGGGTGGGGAACCTGCGGCTTTGAGGCCACATGTGGTCTTCTAGGTCCTTGGGTGTGACTTTTTGATTAAGTTCAAGTTTTACAGAAGAAATCCTTTTATTAAGGGGATTTGTTCTGGAAGTTTGGCTTCAGTCAAAAAGCTGCACTTGAGGACCTAGAGGGCCACGTGTGGCTTTAAGGCTGCAGGTTTCCCACCGCTGGACTAGAGAAAGCATGGAGGGCAGTAGCATGCATTAAGTCTAAAAAAGTAGATTGGAGGAAGATTGTTGGGAGAAGGTCCTTGAATTCCTGGTAAATGAGGTGATTATGATGACCTAGTTGGGAGCCCTGGACTATATGTTGTTCACTCATTTGTTCATTCAATAAACATTTATTGTACAACTCAAAATCACAGAGTTACAGGTCATCTTCAAAGTCATGTGTCCAACCCAGAGCTAAACAAAAATCACCTCTATAACATGCCTGACAAATAGTTGTCCAGCCTTTGCTGGAAGACTTGTGGTGAAGGAGAGCCCCCTACCCCTCAAGAAAAAACCATTTTACCTTTGGATAACTGATTATCAGGAAGTTTTTCTTTACATCCAACGAAAAGCTGCTCTTCTGCAACTTCCATATACTTTTCCTAGTTCTCCCCACTAAAGTGAGACAGAATAAGTCTAATCTCTGCCACATGACAGCCTATATACTTGAAGACTACTGACATACTCTGTAAGTGTTTTCTTCTCTAGGCTGTATATGTCTAGTTCCTTCATGCTATCCTATTATTTTATTAGTTGGAGTCCTTTTACCGTTGGACACTCCACCTCATCAATGTCTGTCCTCAAATTTGGCACCCAGAATTGAACATAATAATCTAGATATGTTCTTGTGGGGCAAAGTAAGCAATAAGGGGAAGGGTCACAGAGAAGGTAGCCCCTAACGTGGGCCATGAAGGAAGAGAAGGATTTCAGCAAGCAGAAATAGGAGTATGTTATTCCAGGTATAGGAGACAGAGTAATGGGACTATCACCTCCCTATTCCTAAATTTACATAGCGTTCTATACTCTTAAGATCTTTTTGGTCCCTAACTGTCATCCATTTTGCTAGAAGTACCTGTGAGTTTTGTGTCATGTGTAAATCTGATAAGCATGCTATCAATTATTTCATTCATGTCACTGATTAAAATGCTAATCAACACAGACCCAAAGATAAACCCCTGTAGCACTCCACTAGAAACCTCTTTCCAAGATGACAATGAGCCAGAGCCATTTATGACTTTTCTTTGGGTCTGTCCCTTCAGTTTAGACTCAAATCCATCTAAGTGCGCTATCATTTTGTACAGGAGCTCTCAAAGTGTTTTTGAAGATGCCAAGATGTTTTCAGGGGGTCCACAAGATTGAAACTATTTTCATAATAATACTATCATGTTATTTGCCTATTTTACTCTCATTCTTTCATGAGTTAACAGTAAAATTTACCAGAGGCTACATACATGACCTGTGAATTAAAGATTCAGCTACAAACATGAAAATTCAGTTATTATTTCATTTCTAGAATTATATTTTTGCCTTACAAATGAACAGAACTACAGATGTGGCTGGACTTCTTATTTTACTTAAATTCGTTTAGTGTCAGCACCAACTAATCACTGAGGATAAGCTTTTTTTTAGGTGGATATTTGGCAACAAACACAAGGAGTGACAAAGTATTCAATATTAAATAACTTTTTTGAATCTCATAGTTTTTCTTGGAACAACTGGTCTACATTTAGCACTGATGGGACAAAAGCAAAGGCAAATAAAACCACCCGATGCCTGAACATGAATCAGGACAGTGGCACCCAAACTATACTGGCAGTCATTGTATTCTTTACTGCCACACACTTGCAATATTTTTAAAAAGTGTTTCTTTAAAATTCAGTTCCAGTTAAGAATATCCTTCATGAAGCACTTATTTATTAAGTCTTGATCCTCTGGTACACATAATTTTAATATTTCATGGGACAAGATGGGAAGTATGCCTAAAGCACTTTTCCTGCTTACTACATCTGATGGTTGTCTCCAGGAGAAGCCTGGGTGCGATTGAGTGACAAACTGAACAGTTCACTTTTTTCATAGAACACCATTTTTACTTGATATTTTAACAGACAAACTATGGTTATTCAGCCTCACATATTTGGCAGATGTTTTCTTAAATATGAACGAAGTAAACCTGTCACTTCAAGGAAAACAACTGACAGTATTTGTTGCCAGTTATAATATTCAAACTTTCACAGCAAAAATAACAATTTTGGAAAACTTGTATCTGCCACAGTTAGCTTGGCAGTTCCCCAATACTTAAAGACTTTGTTGTGAGATCAGTGGTGAAGTTAGCAGGTGTATTTTGTTTATATCGTATAATGAAATTTGTCAACATTTGGAACATCTACATAGCTCAGTGAACCATTACTTTCCAAATGACCAATTCCTGATGTCACAAAATTATCCATGGATAAAATATCCACTTGAAGTTTAAGATAAACCAATGGATTTTAATGTAACAGAGTATGAAAGTTCATTGTTATGATTTCAGATTCCACTTTGCAGCTGACCTTTAAGAAACTACCACTTGTCAAATGTTGATGTAATATCAAGGAAGAATATCCACAATTATCTGAAAAGGCTATTAAAGTACTCCCCCTTCTCCAACTACTTATCTGTGTTGGGGCAGATTTTCTTCATATAGTTCAATCAAAACAACATCTCAAAGCAGAGAAGCAGAAATAACAATCCAGCTGTTTTCTATTAAGCTAGATATTAAAGATAATTTCAAATATGTAAAATAATGTCACTATTTTCTCTAATTTTTTGTTGTTTGGAAAAGAAAGTTATTTAATGTTTAAAAATGTTATGTTAATATATAATGGCCTTATTGTTATTTCAGATAAATAGATAAATATCTAAAATATTTATCTATATTAATTTTTATCATATCTATCATATCTTAGCAAATATAAATAGATATAGCTCTTTGAGATCCTCAATAATTTTTAACAGCGTAAAGGAGTCTTGAAACCAAAAAGTTTGAGAGCTGCAGGTTTAATTCATGTTTCTTAATTTCTTGTAAGAATTAGTATGTGAAATTTTGTTTAACCATTTAACTAAAATTCAAACAATTTATAGTGATAGCTTTACACTGACTTAGCAGCTTGGTAATTGCCTTAAAAAAGGCAGTTTGGTTACTCTGGCATGTTCTTGATAAAAACTTGCTGACTTCTTATTCACCAAGTATCTGAAGGAGATACAAAAGTAAATAAAGCAATGGACCTGACTTCATAAGGTGTGATGTACATAAAGAACTCTTAAGAGCATATAGATTCTGATATATTTTTGAAAAAGACATAATTAAAGTTTTGGGCAGCTTGGTAGCTTAGTGGCCTTAGACACTTACTAGCTGTGTGATGTATTTGCCATAGTTTCCTCATCTATAAAGTGAGCTGGAGAAGGAAATGGCAAACTACTCCAGTATCTTTGCCAAGAAAACCCCAAATAGAGCCACAAAGAATCATATACAACTGAAAAAACTGAACAACAGCAAAGTGCTACAAGCATTCTAAGGAGAAAGATTTCTGAAGGCCTTTCCATGTGATGATATGATTCTCTGATAGACTTGGCGTTCTAGAAGCCCCCAGCTTTTTTGGTTGTTATTGCATGTATTAGAATCAAATTCTGTCTTGTTAGTGTCTGTTGTAATGATGGGCAGGAAAGAAAGAAGCTTTCTACTGCCTGGCCTTCGTACAACCTGGATTGCCCCACCATTTCTGATCCTAAAAACAGTGAATTCTCTCTGTTTCAAGTTAGGGTATTAAAATCTCATTCTTGCATGTTTCAGTTGAACAGACTTGAACCTATATAGTTTTTTTTTTAAGTTTGCTATTTCTTTATGGGACACATAGCTTTACTTTTTGAGGCATTCTGATATTTAGCTCTTATGCAAATTAACTTCTGGATAGTATCTAACACATGCTTGAAGATTTTCTGGTAATCTTAGATTACTTCCAGCTGCATAAAAAAGTACCTGGATATGCCTTGCTAGCACATGTCATCATTGTATAATCTTTCTAATGATATACAGAAGCTTGATCAAAATTGCATTTTGCTCAGTCAGCATGCAGAGAATAGGAGCATTACTAAGGTTCTAAGTGGAGCCTGACAATGTCGGGCTGGCCATTCTGTAAACATTGTCCAAAACAAGTGGTTCACATTTATTAGTCTCCTGAAGGAGTATTTTAAAAGTCATGAAACTATTTGTTCTCAAACTAAGTTGTTGCACTCAATGAAAAGCATGTCAATATGCAGAAACAATTCAAACAGAGCAAGACTATTTCTGTTTATCACACCCATTGATTTAGAAAATATGTATGTTGCTACAACAGGTATAATTTAATCATTAGTGTAAAATATGGAGTCCAAATTCTATTACAGATTTTTAAGAAAGTTAATGAAAAGATCTGCCAAAAAAGCATGTGTGGGTACGAAAAAGTGAAGGGGAATGAGTTGTTTGAACAGTCGAGATGACCCATAAGGTAATCAGAAAAACAACTTCCTACTATGTATTCATGTTCTGTAATTCCACTAAGTGATTGAAAATCCTGCAGTTAGACCTTTTTGTGCAAAGTTTTGTTTTTTTAGGTATATTTCTTTGTGCCCTTTCCCAAGGCCAACTGTGTATTAAAGAGGTCAGCTTTTTATTATCCTTACTCGAGAAATATTCTGCCTTAAATAACAATACTATCATCTAAGAATTTGTGTCTTTAATTTAACTACCTAGGCAGTTTTTGCCAGGAGCTCTTAAATACTCTAAAAGTGTTTCAATACTGAAATTCATAAAACGTTTATTAAACACCTACTGTATAAAGCACCGGGGATGCTAAACCAAAAATGAAGCATTAAAGGAGCTTATATTCTGCTGGGGGAGGTGGGAAGCATACTTATCCTAAATTTCCCAGGAGCACTAACTAGATGAGCCTCCAATATTCCCTAAAGCCCTTTGTTTGATTGTATACTGATGTATATGAGGGGACTTGTTTCATTCCAAAAAAGATATTCAAAATGCTTACTAATAGAAAAAAATGTTAACTATGTTCATAGGTCAGTTTCTCATGAGAGATCATAGTAAGAAAATATTAATAAACCTAGCATGAGTCCCAAGGATTATTTTTATTATTTTTACATTTGTTGTGGCAGAAATATGGAATATGGGTGGCGGTGGAGGTGGTCTCAATCTGTTTCTTTAGTACAGGGATTTTCCAGTGTGGATAATCTTGATGTAAATAGCATTTCCTCTGCAGCTTATCTTCAGAGTTGGTACAGGCCCTCAGAGTTTCAGTATACAAGGTATCTCTTTGGGAAGCTTGGATCCATCAGGTTGATGTGTGCCTGAAGCTGTCATGGTTAAATGCACTGAATATGTTGTTTAAATCTTGATTTGCAAGGCAGTGTATAGTTATTGTGAGGAGAGTGGTATTGAAAAGAAAGAAGGCAATGAGGCGGGGATGCTAATATCTATAAAGTTATATCTTTTTTCAAGGACTCTTAATGTCTGTGGTAGTTAGTGTGCTATAGTATGAGCAGCCCTTCAGACCTTGAACACTGCCCTGCAGATTCAGCAGGCCCATAGTTGGATGGGGAGGTGGGGGAAGACAAGGGGTAAAGGGAGGGGAAGAAAAGAGAGAATGAAAGAAGAAAACACAGAAGTTTGTAAGAAGAAGGAAAAGGGACAAAAGAAAAAAAAAGCTTGAACAAATTTTTAATAAGCATATTTTGTATGCAAGGCCCTGAACCTGGTGGTGGACAAAAGAAAACACAAAGAAGCAAGAAAATAGTTCCTGCATTCTACTGGGGGATACATTATGAAAGAAAGCAAATTTTAATAAGAAAGAAAACAAAGGGAAGAAGAAAAGAGAAGAAAGAAAAAGATTCATATACCAGAAGTGTTGAACTGCATGGGCTTAACATGGATTCAGTTCAGTTCAACCATCGTTTATTAAATACCTGTTTTGTACCTAGTGTTGCATGAAATCTGCCAACAATATCTTAACCACCACCACCCTCATCCCTATCCTGGGTCTCAGTTTAATATTTTGCAAAATACAGGGGAAGAACTAGATTACCTAGTCCCTTCCAGCTCAGGATCCATGATTTTCTATGATAAGATGTCATATACCCCGACTGACAACAGTTTACATCCAGTTAGTAGGATAAAAGATCCATACAATAAATTCTTCCAATCTAGGTTTCACAATTCACAATCTAGGTTCCAAGGTTTCACAATTCATGATTTCAAATATTATTCTCCACATGCCCTCATAGACAATGCTCTGCAGGCACAGGTTCCAAAGGGCCCTAATTCCTCTTGTTAATACTTAAGAGCTTGATGTTTAATTGAGTGTCTTTTCTCTATAATTAATTAATTCAACAACCATTTATTAAGTGTTTACTCTGCATGAAGCAGAAGATGGTTTTGGTGTGCATAGCCATAGTGACGATGAAAATTGGAGATTGAGGACACTGGGGGGGAGCCAAGATGGTGGCTGGGAAGCAGTGACTGGCATGAGCCAGTCCCTCCAAAAACCTATAAAAAATGGCTCTGAATCAATTCTAGAGCTGCAGAACCCACAAAGTGGCAGAGGGAAGCAGGGCTCCAGGCCAGGACAGCCTCAATGGTCTCTGGGTAAGGTCTATCCTGCATGGAGCTCCCAGGCCCAAGCTGAGGGGAGCGGAGCTGAGCTGAGCCCAGCGCACACGGCACGAACAGACGAGATGCAGACCTACCAGACCAGGAGACGAGCGGAGAGTGCCCTAGCATCCTGAATTACTGAGCTGTGGCATCCACCAGACCTCTCAACCCACAAAGAGCAAAGACAACAGAGAAGGTTAGTGGGAAAAGCTGCAGGACTGAGTTTGTGGTTCAGCCACCACCCCTGGGGCAGCGGAGGTGGGGCAGCTTTAGAACTACAGCTGCAGTTGCTTCTGGCCCCAGGCCCACCTGGTGGGAGGAATTAAATGGCTGATCACAGCAGGAGTGAAGAGCCTGCTGAAGATTTAAGCCCAATCCGGGTAGGGGATTCTTGGGGAAGGAGGAGTGCTGGTGAGGCAGTGCATCCGCCCAAGCATGGAACATAGAACTCTTTAGTCTACAAGCAGTCATACCCCGTTGAAAAACTCAAGGGTTAATTAAGTTGGCTGGGAACATGGCCAGGCGGTGAAAACACACCCAGATTCAGTCTCAGACTCTGGAATC